>OZ001257.1:195575-628075 GCA_963924015.1 Macrophya annulata | reverse complement strand
TCTTCTTCTTGTTCGAGACGAATATCTTCTTCTTCTTCTTATTCTTCTTTTTTATTATCGGATCTTTATCTCTATCTTTATACATATACATATATGTACCTCTTATCGAATATATCTCTCTTGTAAGGTACCCATAAACATACACGTATAGATTTACATATAGGTACAATATAAATTTTGCACGCACGCATCATGCCACGTGTTCTGATTCCCGCTGTAAAAAAATATATATACATGTATTCTATGAATTCATAGAAATTTTAATTATTTTTTTTTTTTTTTCATTGTTTTTATTATTGTTTTTGGTTTTTCGCCATGTTGCAGTCCTATTTTTTTTTTTTTTTTTTTTTTTTTTTTTATTGATTACGGATGATGACGTCCTATCGTTGATAGTTTTTTATTTTGATTTTGTATTTTTTCAAATACATGAACATTTATAATCGTGTAAACAAATTTCTTGAAAAAGCAAAAGCTATAGAAGGAGAGAATAAAATTTCGAATAAGAACCAAAGTTAAGACGAAGGAAGAAGAAGAAGAAGGACTCTTCGAGACGCATTAAGAGTGCGGAGAGAACGATTCTTGGCGGCTGGGTCGTTGGCACTGGGTCGTTTTTTCTTCATTCTTCGAATCCTGTAGCCGGTGCCGCTTGCATCCTTCTGCATCCTTTATCCCCACCATCACCAACACCAACACCACCACTACTACCATCACAACGTTTTCTGTATCCTTCCTTTTCCACTCTTCTCCCTATCGGCTCTTGAGCCTCAGTATTCCCTCCTCTCCCTCTTTCTCTCGCATGCCGAGACTACCAGCGCGCGTTATACCTACATACATATAACTAACTACTCGCGTCTGCACCAGACCGCGTATAGAAATTCCTCGTTTCTCCAGACAGTAAACAACACCGTGCGGTGTAGTAACCACTAGCGCGTTCTTAAAGTCCCGCAACCGTTTCTTGCCTCCACCACTACCAACACCATTATCATCATCATCATCATGATCATCGCCGTCATCAACTCAATAGGAAAGATCGACTTTCAAAACAGATTTTTTTTTTTTTTTTTTATACTTATGATATAAGAATGTTTTTAAAATTTACTTAGTTTTTTTTTTTTTATTTTCGTGCATTTTTTTGTTTTTTTTTTTGTTTGAAATTTATTACCTGAGGCCAAACACCTTATGTACCTACCACAGAAACACAAATCTCCTAAGTTGAAGCTCCGGGTAGGTATATAGGTTTATATATATATATGTATAAATATATAACAACAATACATACACGTGTATGCATGTGTATTCGCCTGGTTGTGGTTGTCCATATAATTCGTGTAAATATTTAAGAAGGGACTATAGAGAGTCCCCGAACCCGGGCAACTGCATGCAGTAAGTATAATTCCGACTTGGTATATACATATATATATATATATATATATGTGTGTGTGTACAGAGTCTGAAGGGTAGAGGAACTGAGAGAAAGAGAGAGAGAGAGGAAGAAAAAGAAAAAGAAAGGGAAAAAAAGAAAGAAAGAGAGTCATTCATAATTCCTCGTTGTTTGATCTCCCGTCTTTCTCGACGCTCAGGGGTTACGCGAGGTTAAAGAAGAAAGACGGCAATAATGGGGTCGCCGGCCCTATACTCCTCTCCTATACCTACTCGACGTGCATGCATTATACGTATACGTACATACCTATATAGGTATATATATATATATACATACATTCAGATACATACATACGAACATCTTATACTCCGTCTATTCTCGAGGGTATGCTAAATCGCTTGTTTTAGGAATCGTGCGCAAATTATTATTATTATTATTATTATTAATATTATCATTATTCGCACACACTTATAGGTATACGAATATATGTATAATTGTTATTGAATTATTTTATACTCATATAGTCGATAATTTGGAACTTCATCTATTTATTTATGTAAATTTTACGTTTTTTATTTATTTCTTTTCTACTTAGTTCAATTAACTGCATATATATCCAACAACTGAATTAGTATATTTTCGTATTATACCTATGATGTAAAGTTTGCTTCAGGTATATGAGAGATTTATACATATTCAAGGGCCACCGACAAACGTGACGAATAGATGGTATTATACATATATAGGTATAACGGTTTTACGTTCCGAAGCGTAGGTATGTATAATAAATGCTTACAATTTGGTTACTTTTGGAATCAAGGAAATTTTTATTTTTACTTCTTTTTTATTTTTTATTTTGTATTTTTTTTTTTTTGCAAGTAAATAATGGCAAGTTATTTCCAATCCTGCTTACATATGAGTCAATCGATCGGTGCATATATTATGAACGCATACTTAAATATGTCACAAAGTAGGTGTATAAATAATAAGATTAATTGTCGTTTAATTTACGTCGTTAATCGGATCTTGTCAGATATATATATTATTTATTACATTATTTCTCCACACCTGCTGCTGCTGTGGCAACACCACCAATCTTTTACAAAGTTTTACAATTTCATCTTTCAACTTTGGAAGATCAAAGATCAAATGTAAAACTGTACCAATTTTTAAGGCATGATTGTAAGGAAACGGTTCATCTGACGGAAAATTTTAATCAGACCTTTTTTTGTAGAGCATTCAATTTCCTTAAAAAAATATCTACGAGTCAATTTTGTTTAACTCAATGGTTTGGGAGTTTTGAGACAAAAACCTGCTCAGGAAAAAAAATCTAAAATTGCGATGATAGACCTCTTAATAATAATATTAAGGACTCAAATTCTCACAATAATTTTTTTTGTCACCCCAAACAATATTTTCGATATACTTAAAAAAAAAAAAAAAAAATAGTCGATGTTTTTGGCCCAATCTAATATATATATATGCATACATATACTACACTATACTAGTGACAATTATATGAAATCGTATTATACGTTTAGCGTGAAGCACGGTGACAAGTCGAAGATGATATTTCCATTATCATGATCACGATGATGATGATGATGATCATCATCGTGTGGTCAAAGATTATAGTCGCAGGGATCTAAGCGCCGACATGGAAAGAGCGAGTTAGAGATAGAGTTAGGGAGGCGGGGAGAGGGAGAATAGACTAGACTAGACTAGACTGGACTGGACTGGACTGTGAACGATTCCACGCTGCAACACGCAGAGTCACGTGGTGGTGCGGAACCAACGTCGAGAACGACAACGACGAGGACGATGCTGGTGCCGGTGCCGGTTCGTTGTTACGGTTGGTATCAGGGTGGGGAACTACTCCGGCCCTGCCCCGAAGGGGGTTGGGTGGGGGACCCGGGGCAGTGGCGATGTCCTCGCGAAGGTCACGGTCGGGAATGCGGTTCCCGGCGGTCGCACCAAAGTGGCCGTAGGTACTACATAGCCTTATAACCAGACGCGCGCCCAACCGCGCGCGGGATTCGAAAGACTGACTATCCTCCTACCCACCTACCTACTGGCTGTGTTGATGCTGTTGATCCTGATGCCGATGCCGATGCTGATGCTGCTGCTGCTGCTGCTGCATTCCTTTCCTCGACCTGCGCAGCGCCAACAACAACCTATCCACACGCATCTTTTCCCTTTTACAAGTATCTTTTCTAGTTTTTATATGTGTATAATAATTCTCGGGTAAATGTGAAAAAAAACAAAATTCAAAATAAAATGATACGAATAAAATAGGATATAATAAAAAAATTAAATTAAAATCAAAAAAAAAAAATTTGTACACATGTATACGTAGGTATGTATGTAAAATGTCGAAATCGACGAGTGCATATAGCAGTTTCAAAACGGAGTTTCCAAGTTGGATAATCAAATGAGGTCCTATATAACTATACACGACGAACGTACGGTTCAGCGAACTTTTGGTGTCCCTGACCCACCCTAAGGGTTGGTGCACCGGGGTGCAAAGCCTCGACAAGGGGAACACAGTCTCTTCTTTTCTATTCTCTTCTGTACCGCGTTATGTATGTAGGTACCTAGTTTGGCGTACGAATCAATACCGCATTGCCTTTGCGATCGGAGGGCTGACGCCCGTCCCTTTGTACTTTATATAGTTAGCCATAATAACAGAATCACCCATCGCAACAGTTTGTATGTAGCTAGAGTAGCTATAGGTATATAGATCGTTGCACCACGAAATAGTGTATATTCGTAGTTCTTATATTGCAGCTGCTGTTGCTGCATTGGCTGACTTCACGATACTGTATCATATATGTATATCTGTATCATAAGAATAAATATAATTATAGATCAAGACACGTAAACAATTTCTTTTTTCTTTTTTTTATTTTTGAAACTGCAATCCCAAATCGAAAAAAAAAAACAAAATAACAAAAAGTATTGAACGTATATCATTGCGATTTATATAAAGACGTGAAAATCTTTGTATATTTAGATATAGAAATTTGGGGAAATATATATTTTATTTTTCAACACCTATATATTGTGTGTTGCTAAATCTATACCACTATTATTATAAGTACGGAAAACTATAAATATTGTGTATATATATATATATATATATATATATATATATATATATATATATATATATATATATATATATATATATATATATATATATATATATATATATATATATATATATATATATATATATATATATATATATATATATATATATATATATATATATATATATATATATATATATATATATATATATATATATATACATACACATAAAGATATATACATATATATGTGGTTATGTTCTTCCACGGTCGGTCGGTTCGGTGCCCTTCGCGACGCGGCGCCCTCCACTCCACTCCACTCCTCTTCTGTTGTTTTCTCTTTCTATCTATATCTATCTGTCTCTCTTCTCTTCCTAACGCGGCGAGCGACCCCGTCGCACACAACCGCCCGTCTGCGATCGAGTGCGCGCCTCCACGAGGGATAACCGAGGTATTTTCCTATATAGTAGTAATAGTAGTAGTAGTAGTAGTGAGAGAGTGAGTGAGTGGAACGTTACGTACTATATACTATAATACTATAGTGGAGAGGAGCACGACGCACGGCGCGACCGCGTCGGGGAATCGCGGGTATACGGTGGTGGGGGTCTTCATTCACGGCGACAACCGAACGAGGCCGCAACTCTTTATTGCGCATGCGCGTTGCAATAACCGACAGCCGACAATCGCCGCGTCGCCCAGTCGCCACCGCGGCTCTCTACCTCGCGTACACACGCTACACACGCTGTCTGTCTAACCCTCCCCCCCCCCTCCTCGCTCCTCCCCCACTCTTACCTTCTCTTTATCCTGTCCCCACCAACTCCCCACCGCTATTTCATTTTACACTGCATATATATACACACAGATCATCGTTTACAACGTAGTACTGCACACCTATAACCTTAACCTAAGCGGGCGGGCAGACGAGTCATGGGTCTGAACTGCAACAGAGGCCAAGTTAAGAGCGAGTTCACTTTTTGAGACTGTTGATGTTTGTGATACTGCAATAATGTTGATGTTGTTGCACCGATCTACTACGCATTTACAGTCTATATTATCCGTGTCTCTTTTTATCTTGTACATTTTTAAACGTTAGCCTATAACTAACGTATAGGATATAGTATGAGGGGATTTTTGGTCGTTCTTTGTATTTACCAGACGCCGTGTGTTTCATTTATACATACATACGTACATACGGATATACACACGTGTATATATCGGTACATATGTACATACGTATGATATACACATATATCGTATATCACACGTTTGTGAATGTCAGGGGAAATGCGCTCGACGAATTCAAACGCACCTGCCTGCCTTTGCCTCTGCTTGCTTTCTGGGCTGGTTTATATGCTTGCTATACCCCACTTTATATACCTAACTTACACAGGACAGTATGTCTATGGTATTTCGATTTATTTACAGAGTGTCGAATCATCGTCTAAAGTCCTGGAGGTCCTTGTTACATATCGTTATATAACCACTTTATAAACACAATAGGAAACAATTGTAGTTTTCTTTCCTTTTTTTTTTTTTTATTTTTAAGACTTATTGCTTAGCAGTTCGCGTTAAATTCGTATATTATATATCAACGGTTTAATTACATCTGTTCTTTTCTTTTTGAGACATGATTTTATTTCCTAATTCTGACAAAAATTGATTTCATTCTATAGAATCCAAACAACAAAAAAAAAAAAAAAAAAAAAAAAAAAAAAGGAATAAATTTGAATTTAGATATCTTTCTATGTATACCATCATGAATAAGAAAAATGTTGAGTATCGAATCAGGTTAACTTCTCGTCTCTTCTATCTTACATACGTGAATACTTATCGCTTTAACTCAAGGAATAATAATGCCTGCTTATATGTTGGTTAATTTTGTTGCGTATCGAGTACGGGGTGCGCCAGTCAGCCAGCCCAGCCAGCCGGTCGTTTGGTTGGTCGGGCTCGCAATTATACCTTATAGCTTCTAAGAACTAATACTATATACCGGTATATATGTTATATACCCTTGTATAGAGCCACACGATGACCATCACACAGGAAAACGTTTTACTCCTTCTCTCTCTCTCTCTCGAGTATATATGTATATAGTATATAGAATGAGAATGTGCACGTTGACGGTGCCTCCTACCATAGTATGGTGGTGTGTATTGGTTAGCTTTTGGCGTGTGATGATGATGATGATGGTGGTAGTGGTAGTGGTAGTGGTAGTGGTGGTGGTGGCGATGCAGCGGCGTTGCATTCCCCTGCGGTGCATTGACTTCGGAGGTTTCTCCCTACCATCCGGGACCCTCGTCTCCCTTCTTTACTTCTACTACCTCCCTCCCTCCCTCCCTCATACCTCCTCCTTCTGTCCCGGCACAACAACAACATTCCTTCTTCTCCCTAGAGTCCCTTAATGGTATAGAGACGTTACTTATACACCGCCAAAGATATACGCTACCAGCAGCTCGTGCGCTTTATCCGCAGGTTTAGTTATCTTCACGCTCTCTCTATAGCCGCGATGATGTTGCTGCTGTCTCTTTACATATACATATATATCAATATACATATATAAGTGTCAGAGGTTTTAAATCCTTTTAGTTTTATTACCGTTCGAGAAAATTACATTTTTTATACATTTATTTATTTTTTGTAGATCTTTTTTTTTTTTTTTTTTTTTTTCCTTCTCGTCTCATTTCTTTACTCAAATCTCTGTATATTAGGTATATGGATGTGTATATAGTACCTATCTATCTATTTATCTACCTTACGACTTATAAGCGCCCACGCGCGCTTTATAATAAATACCGGATAAAAATAAAATAAAAATTTCACGATTATTAAATTTGAATTAAGTGAGAAATAGGTATAAAGATCTGGGCTTCCATGACTTTTATCACCGTTTAACAAATCGTAAATTTTTGGTAAATGAAAAGAAAAAAATAAAAAATAAAAAATAAAAAAAAATAAAAGAGTAAAGTAAAGAAAAAGATAATAATTATCATTATTTATTGCAGGTATATAGGTAATATTGTAATATCAGTCGGATTACGACACTGATATGTAGGTGGATGTGTAGGACGTTTGTTTTCTCCCCATTTAATATAACTCGTACATATAATAGAAATGTATCTGCTGTTAGTAGGTATAATTTTCTCATTCAATATTAAGACGATTCAATTTAATAGAACATCGCCAGATCCGATCTTTTATATATATATATATATATATATATATATATATATATATATATATATATATATATATATATATATATATATATATATATATATATATATATATATATATATATATATATATATATATATATATATATATATATATATATATATATATATATATATATATATATATATATATATATATATATATATATATATATATATATATATATATATATGTATATATATATGTATATTATATTTTATATGTACGATAATTTCACGTTCATAGAATATAACTAATTAAAAATTCAAGCTCTGTAATTATCGTATATATTTTTACTTGCTTTATTTCAGTTTTATTTATTTATTTATTTTTGATTTTTTCAAGACTTATCTCTCTTTAGATTCATAATTGTATACACAATAAATGTATGGGTATGTCTCAAAACAAAAAAAAAAAAAAAAAAAATTAGCAAATATCAAACAAACAAAACTCGAATTTGAAACCCTTCAGATTTTTTTTTTTTTTCTACTTTATGTTGCAATTACGTATTTGAGTATAAATTCTTTACTGCAGCTACTCCTATGCAAGCGTATGTATATGTATATGGGTTTAATAACGCCAGGTGATGAAAGTCTTCGATGAGGGAAGCGGCATAGTAGGAAGTCAAAGGTTGCCGTAAACCGACTCGGGGTCACGAACCACAGAGCGAACTGAAGTCTGGATCGTGAACTGTTGGCCTACCTATGTATATATGATACCAAAGTTCAATAAATACATAGCGAAATATTTTTCACATATAGTTTATTTATTTATTTATTTATTTTCGAAATATCAGTCGTTAACCTTACTAAGAAATACTTGAAAAAAATAAATTAATTAAGTAAGTGAATAAACGTCTCTTTTTTATGCGATTATATGCAATTGAATTACGTTACATATATATTATGCAAATAATTATTATCATTTTTTTTTGCATATATATGTTTTAATTTTTATAGCCACGTTTTTTTTTTTTTAATTTTTTTATTCTTTATATTATCCGGAAGTATATGTAGAGTCGTAGTCGTCGCTGTTTCCTGCCAACGTATATATGGCATAGTCTGCAGCTTATCCTCGTATATATATATATATATATATATATATATATATATATATATATATATATATATATATATATATATATATATATATATATATATATATATATATATATATGTGCGACTGCATATATGCTTGGATATATACGTTCTGGAATAAGTTAGAATTAAGAATAGGAAGAAGTAGAAGTATATAGGATACGAGGAAGTATATCATATATTTTTACACACACATACCCACACACCTTTTATTATTACGCGTCCCGCTTACGGGTATACTATATCCTATTGTCAAAATCGTCGGAACGAAGGGCGCAGGATCGTCATCCCTTGAGGTTAGGCTAATGTTCGGTTTGCTTCCACTTCTCATGGGTGAGATATATGTGGACCTGTGGCGAAGAAAGAAAGGAAGAAAAGGAAAAATAAAAAATAAAAAATAAAGAAGGTAGAAAGGAAGGAAGGAAGGAAGGTAGGAAGGTAGGAATTAGAGACGCCATAAGAAAAAGGGTTTGGGGTAACGCTCTCCTCGCTATGGCCATGCTTATTGAACCCGGAGGGAATTTCCCGGGACGGGAATTGGAATGGGAACGAGAAAACAAAACAAAAAAAATAAAAAAATAAAAAAAAATGAACGGGAATGAGAACGTGACGTGACGTGACATTGTTTGTAAAACTTGCACACCGTGTCATATATAAGACTGGTCGGTTTTTCCAACCGTTATTATACTTGTGACACTCAGGTATATATCTACATACATATATATTTAGGAGAAAGAGAATAGGATAGAAAAGGAAAGAGAAGAGGTATATACCTGGTGTAACAAGTGACGGTTTAAAAGATAAGCAAATACATTATATACCATTTTGGTATTTCTCACGGGGTGGGGAACTTATACTTTATGGTATATACTCAACGAACGTCGGTTAATACTAATTCCAGAAGAATTTTTAAATCATATTAGGAGGGTAGTGCAGGTACCTAATACCTAATACCTAATTACTGACCTACCGACTGTAACACCGGGTTTATAGTTTAAACTTTAAACCCGCCTCGTAAATATTATTATCCTCGTGCAAATTCTTAAAACTGTGTAAATAAATCCAGAGACTACATATTGTATAGGAATTAGTTATAGTTTCATTTTGAATAACGTTTTATACTTTATTATTGTTGTACAGGATATATTTTTCATATTTCATGGTTTTTCCAATACACTTTTTTTTTTTCGTTTTTTTTTTTTGTATCCATTTCGCGGAATATGAAGTTGAAAATATTATAACTGTAGGCAGGGTTTAAGTTCCGAACGGTCAAAATTCCGAAGTTTGAAATTAACGACTGTCAAAAATTTTCAAGAAGAGTATTTCCCCGAAAGTCTGCATAGTCGATTACGAAAAAACAAATCGAAACGCGTTGTACCCCGTGATTAAATTTTCAGATTCTCGGACTTTCCGCGTTTCGGAATTTCCGAGTTTTCAACTACCTGGACTTTCCGATATTCCCGAATTTTATTATTCCGAACTTTCAACGTTTTCGAAAATTCGAAATTCTCTCGAATGAATTCAAAATTTTAAACTACATACAATCTGACTTTCAATCCACCTGTGCCCATATAGGTTCATATATTTTAATCAGGGTATAGAAAGACGTGGTTTTATACTCGCCTAATTACGTCAAAGTTGAATGTTCTTGATTAGCTAGCAGGTATATAGGTACCTATATTCATTCGGTGCAGGTTAGGTATATAGTTCGATATACATATACATAATAAATTCGACTATAATTATTGTAGGGCCATATAATTAAACGATTATGCATATAATGTATATACAATATATAATATACTTGCATACACGACAGATGCGTGAGTTTTTAAACTTCTATGTATGTACATTATACATATATACCTAATTCGTATATATATTCTTCCCTGTTTTCCCATTTTTTTAAATTAAAATTTTTTTTTTTTTTTGTATATATTCGTATATACCTATTTCGCTCTGGATCCGTCACATATGTATATGGAGTACCTATATTGGGGTATGATCATCGCGCACGCGTCTACTATGCACACCTGGTTGTAATATAGATGTAGGTATATAAATCATTATTACTATTTTTTTTTAATTTCATTTCAATTCTTCTTCTTTATTTCGTTTGTACATATATCCTATTATAGGTAGGTATATAATTCCTATACCTATATACCTACATATTACTGCACCTTGGGATTTTCCCCGCTGATATATCAGTAGGACTTATATAATACCAATACCTAGATCCTTGATCTAATCTTCGAATTTAAGTATGTAGATATAACTTCACACAGTTCCTAAATTCGTCCTTCGTTAATTTTATTGAAGTGCAAAGCAGAGGAAATCTTGGGTATTTTTTTTTTATTTGTTTTTTTTTTTTTTTTCTCAAGATTTGAGAGAATTACGCATTTTTTTTTTTACGATCATATTCTATTTCTTTCTTACCTGCTAAATAACATAAATTTATATCATTATCCTGGTATTCAGCGATTTCTGTATAGATATAATTTTCCATACGAAGTTCGCTTCTTCTATTTCTCGAACACTTTAGTTTCTTTTTTTCCGTTCGGTTGGTAAGTAGGTAGGTTCTTTTTTTTTTTTTTTAAATTTTATTTCTCTTTATTTTCGCGGTTCCCGCGCGTTCACACAGTACATATCACATACCTACAGGCATGTGTGGACTACACATAAAATATATGAGTTGGGTTCACTTACCTCTACCTATACCTACCCACCTATATGTCTCTAAGTAGGAGAAAATTAGGGGAGAAAAGGTCCTCGACCCTGGTTCGAGTCAGTATTAAGGTATAAGGTACATAAGGGACCGTGGGCTACTACGGGCCACAGACCACGAACAGTTAACCATATGAACGGTGAACTAGAACGACTTTTATATACCTGCCTGTGTATGTATGTATGTATGCGTGTATTATGTATGCGTGTGTGTGTATCTACCTACCTACCTACCTACCTACCTACCTACCTACCTACCTACCTACTTACTTTCCCATGATATCGCAAAACCACCTCTTCGGTAGGGAGTCGAGACAGTCTGCAACTGCAACGTGCAACGTGCGTCGTGCTGCACCATATACCTATATGCATTAATTCAGTCGCGCGGGATTCGAGGCCGAGTACTATTCGCACGGATATGCCTACGTACGTACGTATCGTAGGTACGTATACGTACGTCAAACGAACTCAGGGATGATTAATCTCACGTTTATATATACTTATATACGTATATCACACACACAAGTACAGTTTTATCGGACTATATGTATTTACAATGCGGAATACAGATCCTAAATGATTCTTTCATATTTCCACAATTCACGGTTATTATTTATTTATTTAATTAATTATTTTTCGCGATATATTTTCAATTCAAATGGAAATTTGAGGGAGGGGGAAACCGTTTGCTATATATACACACATCTTTGAGAAATTCGATTGTGAAAATATATTTAAATTGGAAGTTATATTTGATTGTTTTTATTTATTTATTTTATTTTATTTTATTTTTTATGCGTTCTTGGTACATACGAAGTTTGAAATCGCGGTTCAAATTATATTGTACGAGGATGTGGTGTCCTAAATAAATTGGTCGACACTGGATGCCCTGTTTCCGGCAAACCATATACCTACTGGCCATCCAGGGATCAGAACTGGCACCACACTTTATTATATTGCATTTATACCTATATACGTCAAGAGTTTTCAAAATGAAAAATGAAAATAAAACGAGTCTTACGAGCCTGGGAAATTGTTATTACATCTCTTATACGAATCATCCAAATTATGAAATTTCTTGTACTCTATATAGTTACAAAAATTTTAATTATCTTCAAAAATTTTATCAAATTAATAATATATGTAAGATACATATAATTATATTATTTTCTTCTTATATACACAACTATTCATCCTCTTAATTCATATATTATATAACAATATGTGGATATACGTTAAAATTTAGTCAAATATTCTTAAAAGTGGGGGAGTTTTTTTTTTCTCGTTAATTTTTGTTATTTTTCTTCAACTTAGCATATAAGCCAATATGATTATGTTAAGATTACAGTCCGCAAGTTTTGCATTTGCGAATTATACACATATGTAATTTTTTTTTTTTTTTATCTAAAGATATAATATTGAGAAATTTTTATGGATATTCATGGTCTGTATTATGTAGGTGATGAATTATAACCGATTTAACAACACCATAATTATAAATTCTTTATCATTTTAGCTCCGAAATTATAATTTATGTGCAGTAGGTGTTATACGTATGGGTAATTAAATTTTCGAATCTATATTTTTTTTTTTTAATATAAAAATTATATCTACACTGCACGTATATGTAGATGCGTTTTCACAGTGCATATAGGATATATGATCATTTTTGCAGCGCGTACCTTATATATATATACACGTAATTGTGAAATGATCATTTTCTGTGATTCAATATTCTATAAACGTATATAATTATCTACATTAAAAATTTTTAATTCACGATATATTATATATATAAAAAATAAAAAATGAAAAATAATAAGTTATATATTATTTGATAGGGAAATTCGACCGACATGCGATTATTACGCTAAGATATATATATGTACAGTCAGGGAAATGGTATCTGTCGCCTGCGCCGCCTAACTTGATGCAACTGAACATACGAATAGTTTTAAATTCCTTAAAGTTGGCATGAAACAAAAGCATCCTTTGCTCCTCTGTTCAATCAGTGTGCTGTTTTTTATTTCGCGACAACTTGAAGGAAATTAAAACCACTCGCATGTTCAGTTGCATCAAGTTAGGCGGCGACAGATACCGTTTCCCTGACTGTACATATATTTCGTAGAAAATATTTTATGATCTAGATGATTATCTATATTATTACGCGTTTAAATATATAAATTCTAAGTAAATTAAATTGTAAAGGGTTTTAATTTTTCACTGCGCACGGTGTGTATATAATATACCTTATTAAATAGGTATATACCTACATAATATATACCGTCACGTTGATAAAAGGAGACAAATGATAAGTAAATAATTAATTAGATAATTAATTGAAGAACGAATAAATCGAAACTAAAAAGTCTTATATATGTATATAAAGATAATTGCAATTTACTGCAGCGTTTTCTATACCTATTATAGTACCTATACCTATAATTATTAAGATCTATAACGCACCGTCAATAATTAACGACTTGTATATATATATATATATATATACATTAAAATAACTTAATAAACAAATAAATAAAAGAAAATAAAAATAAAAATGAAAATACAAAAACGTGAAAAAAAAAAAAAAAATTGGAACTAAAAGATAGAAAAAAATGAAGTTCAAATTCTCGAATTACCGACAAGAAAAAAAATGTTATTCGCAAAATATAATACCTACGTTGTTTATTACCGTATATATTCTTAAGTTTTGCGAAAAATAGGTACATATATATATATATATATATATATATATATATAATTTGTGTATAGAAAATGGCCGTTCGAACGGCCATTTTATCTTGTATACGTTCGCACAAATGTATATATTATACTATACCAATACACATACGCATATATACAGGTACACATATGAATACGTACATTAATTACACTACTCATTATAGGTATATCAAAAGTATGGTCTTCTTTTGCGCATTAGGCGAGTATTATAGATACACGTTGATATATGCAACAACAATAATAAATTGATGAACAATTTATATATTATATATTATTTATATACAAAAAATGAATAACTAACCATTTACTTATACATATATACAATATATGAAGAAAAAAAAATGGATTAAATAAGCGCACAACTATATGTATATATCTATATAATTGTAATAGAACTAAAGTTGGCGCCGTTGCCGTCGTCAACGAAGACGACGACGTCGACGTCGTCGTCAGAACCGTCGTCGTCGTCGGCAGCCATGCTTGCGCGGGTGTGGTGGGCGTTGACTGACGGTGACGGGCGGTGCCGGCGCCCCCGCGCTGTCCTCGGCGCCGACGTTCGCCAACGACTCTGGAGAACGCTATCCCTACCAAACTCGCGGACCTCGCGGCTAATGCGGGAAGAATTTCTTTGATGTGGTGGGGAGATATACGCGCATCGACGGAGTTTTTAGTCGTGAGCAACGGTGGGGGTAAGAAGAAGGGAAATATAACAGCCTCGCTGAGAAGAACGTTTTTTGGCGGTTCCGCGGGACGCGGGACGCGGAAAGGACAGTAGTGGAGGGGGAGGATATCGAACTAGCTCATCGTCGTCGTCGTCGTCGTCGTCGTCGTTAACGGCGTCGATGAGACCAAGACCTACCAAAATGATTCTCAATAACTTCTATAAAGTTCGATATTAAATTGAGGAAAAAATTGAAAAAAAAAAAAAAATAAAAATTAATAAATAACCAAAATAATAGAACAACTGTTATTTCATGTATTTTGTATAATTAATATGTATATATGTATATATGTACCATAATGATCGAATAATTACTGTAACGAAAACGGGAAAGAGACACAATCGAAAATTTTGTACGTTGTAAGTACCTACGTTCCCTGTTAAACGAACATCCCGCTTCCGGTTCGTTAGACGAGATACTTAACTTTGTACTTCCGGTCTTGTGTGTTGGGATAGTCCTTAAAACTACCGCCAGAGCGGCGCTCTTAGCCGGGTGCTTTTAGACGACGATAAGAAGCGGTGCTCATGCTATGCCGTAAACTCAGACTCTCGAAAACTGAAACAAGACGCTGTTTCTTTGAATTTTTGTTCTGTCTTTTTTTTTTTTTTATATATTTTTATTCAGCCATAACGTTGATTTACACATCTGGTAAAGAATTGTTTTTTTTTTGACTTTAATTTGTTAATTAATTACCTAATTAATTAATAATAAAGTGCAGAGGGGTTCAAGTTTCGAATGGTAAAAATTACGAAATTATTTGAGACGATTTCGAATTTTCGAGAACGTCAAAAGACGGGATATTAAAATCGGAAAGATGAGTATCGTAATATTGTAGACAGCTCGAAACTTGGAAAGTTTAAAAGAATCCGAAAATTTAATCGAAAGGTACGAAGCTTCGTGCGCGAATTTCAAGTCCTGGATATTCAGCTTTACGAATTTTGCATCTCTGGTTTTTTTTTTTTTATTTGAAGTTTGTCAAGTCGATTATAATGCAGACTTTCGGGGAAATATCCTTTCAAAAATCTGTGATTACGAAGGTTTGAACTTGATAATTCGAAAAACTCAATATGTTTCATTCGACATGGAACGTGGAACAGTTCCAATTCCATTTAGGACAATAAGAAACAAAAAAACAAAAACATAATTTTTAGTAACACTTTGAGGATTCGAATATTTCGGGAACTAGGATCAACAAAGTGGGCTCATTTCATGCGGACACGAGGCCCCGCATTATTAATTTTCTGATTATTCAAGTTCTTTAATTATTTTTCCTATCTTTTTCGTTTTTTTGATTTGTATTTTTTATTCGCCGCAATAATTCTTGAACAATTTTTACTTCTAATTCGTGAATCGTTGGCCAACCATTAATTTTTCATCGACATAATATTTCATTCAGGTAATATCGATCGTGTCGTATATATATATATATATATATAATTAATTTACCGAAGTTACGTCGGTATAGTTTCTCGCGGGGGTCGATCACATCGAACGATCACATCGAATATATTCCTATAAAGATAAAAAAAAAAATTATTTCATTCTATTTTATCATATTAAAATACAGAGAGAATTAAAACACTCCGAAAGGACGAAAAAAACCAGAATATATAAATGAAATTAACATCTTTATCCCCCAAATTCCAAAATCGAAACAACGTTTTGTAAAATTTATTGTCTAGAATCTTCCCTTTCATTCATGAAATTCATTCCTAAAATATATAATTTTTATCACTAGTCAAAATTTGAAGTGAAATTATACGAGAAATACAAAGTTTTTGTCTTACATATTATTGCGGTTGCAATATCTACGAGTACGTTACACCTACATGTACAAATGCTGCGTACAAATGTTCAAAAATATTTATTAAACACGTATATTAATTATTCAAATTTGACCCTGCAACGATTATCTCAACGTTTTTACTTGCGAACTGTTGAATCGTCCTACCCTAAACTAATCGAGCACCTAAACACATGCGGCAATTGTTGATTTCAAAATTATGGATCATCAGTTTCGTCAATAATTGAACAACTTTGTCATTTTGTTTTTACTAAATAATTACATATTTAAAATCGTCAAAGCAGGAATTAAACCTTCAGCAATTACCTATACCCTTTGCACTACAGTACCCTAGGTAGCGAAAATAATTCTCTGAAGAATTTTAAGCCGTAAACCAAAACACCGAATACCAAAAACCGGGATTTGGAAATAGTGGAAAATTATTTTCGAAGAATTTTTACGGTCGTTTAACGTTGTACGATTTTAATTACTTATATTCGTTTTACCTGCTGCAGGTATAGGAATAACTTATCGCTCAAAATTGGCGATTTTCACGGATTCAATTATATCGAAAAATTTTGTTTAGTATATAAGCATTGATTACCTTAATCAACAGTCTTAATCTCTTTATTTCTAATACATGTAAACGCGTAATCAATAATTATAAGAATTCTAATGATGATGATGATGATGATAGCGATTTTTCTGTTACTTTATTCAACATTCGTTGTGTCTTATCGTGGATTTAGGTAAAGCGTAATTTTATTCTGCAAATAGGAGTTTATTATATTATCCATCATGCTGCAGTTTGAGACGACACGTATATATGTCGTTTCGTTGCGATGATCGGTTAATTATTGGAGAAATTAAAAACAATTCTAATTGCAACACGTTATTGAAGTATATAATATATTCCGTTCCGTTTTCATACCGAATACTATACATGCAAAACAATTGATAATATTTTTGTTCTTCTTTTTTCTTTACATTTTTTACAATTATGCAATTTTAACCATCTTTTTTTTCTTCGTTTTTTTGATTACAGGCAAATGGTCGGGAGAGTTCTTGTCGACATATTCCGAAATGCTGTCGATTCCGGTATCCAATTACCGATCGACGAGATGATGATTCCTGTTGGCCAAATCGCCGTAGATCCAGGTAAGAATTCGTACAACAACAGATTTTCTTTTTATTTTTTACTTTTGGACGGCTTTTTATTTTTTAAGATTATTTTTTTCTTTTTATTTTTTCTTTGCCGAGAGAGGGAGAAATCTGTTTTTGCAGAACTGCGATTATATACCAGAATCGATTGAGAAAATAAAAAAAATTGACGTTTATAATATATCACAAGGCAATTATAGTATACCTTTATTTTTATTTATTTATTTTTATTTTTTTATATACATATCTTATGTATTATAACAGCTAAAACGGGTATATATAGGAAACTTTTATGGCTGTTTATTACGTGTACGTGTTATGGGGAATACAAATTGCGCTTCGTATAGGATAAAAGAATCCGTTAAAGTCTTTTTCTTCTCTCTCTCTTTTTTTTTTTTTTTTCCTTACTAAAGTTGCAATTTACCGCAAAATCGATAATATAGAGCTGCCGGTTTCCGCAACGATCATCAGCTAACAATATATATATACAAGTAAATACTTAAAAACAGGCGAGGGAAGAAGAGGAGGTTGAAGGATTATATACTAACAAGTATCGCGATCAGGTGTCTTTGGAACTATACTATATGTATAGGTAATAGCGGTGTAAGTTGGTATCTAGTTACCTTACCTTATTCCACACCTTGTTGGTTAGTTACTTAGTTAGTTAGTTAGTTAGTTAGTCCACGTAACATATTACTAGACGTTGATAATATCCGGTAAATTTTTAATAAGTGAATTCCCGTTTCCAAAAAAAATTACAAAAATATAAAATTCTAGAAATAATTAGATATTTATGCAATTTTTAAGGGATGCGAAAAAACGTAATTTCATTTATATTGATGTCCAATTGATGAAATGCTAGTAAAAATTTATAGTCACGTTGGTTTCTTTCCTTTCGTTTGTTCGTTTGATCGGCGAAAGTCGATGTTTCCGTAATAGCTGATGTCTTGGTGCAAACACCGAGAAGTTCCTTTCCTTTCCTTTTCTTTCCTTTTCTTTCCTTTAGTTTCCTGCCTGCCGGATGTTGTTACAGCGGTTGCAAGGAAGGGAAACCATTCGGAATAAAAACGTTCTTAATTACCTTTCCGGCCTCCTAGCGTATATATACCTACCCTAAGGCTACGCTAGTGCAGAGGACATGGATGCGTACATCGTATACGTATAGATATACGTAACTATATAAGTAGGCTTTTTTACACTATGTGACAACGATACCGTCCAGAACCCCGTAAATTTATACGTAGGTTGAAAGATCTAATCGAAATTCGATTTACAAAATTTTTTTTTTCCTATTTTTATTTATTTATTTATTTATTGTTAATTTTAACTGGTTAATTTTAACTAAGAGGATCGATTTTTGGCATCGATTTAATTAACTTTTTAGCTATAGGATATTTTGAATATTTGTCCTTTTTAAAATTTACCTTTTAAATATATTTCTTCTTCTTGAAAATTTTTTTTTGTTAATTTATTCATTTACTTTTAATACGTATCGATGTACATATATACGTTGAACATCAGTAAATATGTATGGAATGATTGATTGAAATATTTATGGGCCAATTATTCCAAACTGATGATTTCCTCCCCTATGTTGTATTTATATATATATATATATATATATATACATATATCTAGGTAATATATTTTTGGCAATTCATTCTAATATTACATCTCTGATGAAAAATCACATAAATTCTTTTTACTATTTTATTTTATTTTATTTACCTACGGTTTAAAGATATGGTGGCTTTTAATCCCTCGATTTTAATGAATTAAATGAATTATATGAATAAAACGATCGAACTTTTATTAATATACCCAATAAATAAACAATCATAGAATAATGAGTAAAATAAAAACACGTCGTCGTAGGTTAGAACAATGCCATATCCATGATCGGTGCGAGAGATGGGAGAGATAGGGGAGAGGCGAGCAAACCGAGCCCATTAAGGAAGCAAGGTTCTAGAATGGAGATTTGAATCGGTAGATTTTTAAATTTTGACCGAAAATCGATAGTCTAATTGATGACGAGTGTTGAACGCCCTTACTTCAAAGGTACGAAAGTTGCGGGCAAAGTTGGCCCGCTGATAATTACTCGTACTTTTTCGAAATTCTCAAAAGTAATAAATTTCTCTATTTACTTGCCTTATAAAAAAAAAAAAAACTCTGAACATCAAATCAAGTATATTATATTATAAGAACTAGGGGAGAGACGGACAAAGTAGACGCCACTGAAAATTTCTCGATCTTTGAAAAGAAATAAAAAAGACGTTATAAATGACCATATCTTCGAAATTTTTAGATAAAAATAATAGCCTGACTGTTGACAGGCGTTTACATCCTTATTTCAAATGTCCGATATAAGTTGCTTCTTTAAAATTTTCTGAGGGTCCACTTTGCCCGTCTCTCCCCTAGTTTTTCTAATATATACACTTAATTTTATGTGCAAAGCTTCTAAGGCAAGTAAATAAAGAAATTTATCACTTTTTAGAATTTTGAAAAATTACGATAAATTTTGGGGAGGGGGGTACTTTGCCCAATAGGGCCAGCTTTGCCTGCCTCTCCCCTACTTATAAAAATGTACCTATACATATACGAAGAGGGTAAAAAAGGTAAAAATAGCAGAAGGTAATCGGGCTTTTGGGTTTTTCGGATGACTACGAGTGGCGGCAGTAGTGGAGACGATCAGCTCCGCTTATGCTGCACGCGTGTATGGCAATGCAATGCAATGCAATGCGGTGCAGCACAGTGCAGTTGAGCCACACTTTGAACTGAACTATGGAGGGTCGAGGATAGGATAGGATAGGATAGCATAGTATAGGATAGGAAAGTAAAAGGGAAAGGGAGGTGACGACAGGCTGCGCTATACTTCCGGTGGCGCACGTGCCCCACCGGAAGTCAAAGTCCAACGTGGGGTTTCGGGAACGGATCGACGCTACTGCAGCAGCACCAGTGGCGGCATTGCTGCTAGTAATGGTAGAGGGGAAAGGAGAAGAGAAGAGAAGAGGAAAGGAGAAGGAAGAAGGAAGAAGGGTCTACTATACCTCTTATATTATACCCTCGACTATTTATGTCCAGCTGCAGTACAAGGAGGCGAAGAATAAGAATAAGAATAAGAATAAGAATAAGAATAAGAGGAAGGTGAAAAATAGGAAAAAGATGAAGAATAAGAGACCCATATCCTCCCTTATGATCGCGGAAGATCCTTCTCTCTCATTCTATCTCTGGATTTCTCTCACTTTCTTCATTTCCTCAACAAAATTCGTTTCCACGAATTATCCAACGCGTTTACTGTTGCAGCTGCAGTTTGCAGTTATAACTGAAAAACTACCCATGAGCATGGTCTCGTTACAGAATATTATGACTGACTGAGTTGCTGTGTAGTTAGGTATAGATCGATCTCTGATTGAATTTCTACATTTGATTTTCGTACCGATTGATTTTTAAAGATCGCATTTTATTTCATTTCTCGAAATAGAAATTGACAATTTTCTTTTTTTTTTTTCTTTTTTTTGTTTTCTGTGTATACCGTACCCTAGTCCAAGCAGTTTTAGTCGATTTACGGATTGGGGTATCTAATTCTAACACTTGGTGCCCCTCTGAGCCGGGGAGAAGAAAACATTCGTAGCACGTGCGCGTGCGACATCGAAGAAGAAGAAGAAGAGGAAGAGGAAGAAGAAGAAGAAGAAGAAGAAGAAGAAGAAGAAGAAGAGGAAGAAGAGGAAGAGCTTCAGTCCCGGTACAAAAATAGTCTACAACCAACACCTTTCGGTCTTCAGTCAACCTTGTACCCCCGCTTCAGAAAGCACGCGCACGACTCACGACTCCTCGAGATTTGTCTAAAAATATAATTCCGCTTGTTTCTTGGGCGCACCCATACCCACACCCGCGCCCTTCCCTCTACCCCTCATCGAGGAGGGGTTCGACCCCTTAATTTCTAACTTCTTACCACTGCAACGTGTGTTTTGAAAACCCGTACTTACACCCACCACCACCATGCCAACCTCTTAGCTACATCCCAGAACCCCCTTGCCTTTAACTGCAGCGGGTCCCGTTGTCCATCACACGTGCTACTCGTAGGGAGGATATATTTTTATAAATAATCTAAACTAGTTTACTACGCGTTGACGCCCTTGGGAGATATCTCTTGCGGGTGGATAGGGTCCACCATTCTTCCTTATTATTAGGGTTGAACTTCTGTAAATTTGAACATCTTCGAACGGTCGTAATTATGAATTTATTTGAAAGGATGGCGATTTTTTGGAAACGTTAACGTTCGGATTATTAAAATTGGGAAAGATCGTAATGCAGACAGCTCGAAAATCGGATATAGTCAAAAATTCCGAAAGTCGAAGAATCTGAAAATTTAATTCAGGGGCACGATGCTCGATGCACGAATCTTAAGTCTCAGAGTTTTCGCTCTAAGGATTTTTAGCTTTTGGAATTTTGAATCCTCGGGTGTTTTTCAATTTGAAGTTTTTTTAAATCGACTATACAGAATTTCGGGGAAATATCCTTGTTAAATACTTTTTGAGATGGGTAATATTAAAATTCGGAATTTTAACCGTTCGGATTTTAAAAATTTCGAACTTTGGAAGAAGAGTTGATCGGAAAATTATTTTATTGAATATGAATATAAATCATCTTTTATCTAAACACATATTCAAAAATTTATAATTGTTATACGTATATAGATATAGATACACACAGATTGAAAGAAAATCAAAATTTTTTTCTGAAAACTGAAAATGAAAAGTAAAAACAAAAAACAAAAAAAAAAAAAAAAAAATTGAAATATTTAAAGCTAAGCCAGCGAAACGATGAGCAGATGCGGTTCTCCCTCGCCTCCCGAGATCTCTATGTCCCCTCCGATTCCCTGGTATATTTTAAGCTTCTCATATACGTATAGCTAGCCCAGAAGAGGAAGAGATAACGCTCGGTGATTGATAGGTAGTGGCTGCTGGGACCCTGCACTGTACCCGGTACTACGGCATTGCATTGCATTGCATTGCATTGCATTGCGTTGCGTTGCATTACATCGCGTCGCATCACATATCGTCCCGTAGCGTACCTACTGCATATCCTCGCGCGTCCCATTTCTGCAGCAACCAGCAAGCCAGCCAGCCACGCTGTTATAGAGTCAGTCGCGTTCTTTCGAGACCCCCCGCGCCAACCACGTGTCCGACTACCGCCGTACGGAGCTCCCCTTTCCCCTTCTCTCTTTTCTCTTCTCTCTTCTCCCTTGCCACTGATTCCCTAAGCCTTATGGTGGGGGGAAAACTTCCTCCCGCCAAGGAAGAGCATCGGGAAAAGGTGCATCGAGGACCGAGGGCACCCGCCTGCTGCTTCTGCTGTTGCTTCTGCTTCTGCTGCTGCTGCTGTTGCTGTTGCAGGCTCTAAACTCCGCATACTCTGATGCAGACTTCAGTCGCGCCCACGCGCTCGTACCGAACGCGTCAAGGAGCGTATACTTTATCTACTGTATATATTTATATATATAATAGTATGTACAGTAATGTGTATATTACACATATACCGTACATACATTATAATTATAGTATTTTATATTCCGTCGGTTATCCTCATTTTAATATTTACTACGCGATGTATATATATCGGTATTTCCCCGATAATTCGCGTCACGTTATTATAATATACGGTGCAGACGATGTTCTATGAATACGCGCCGTTTTTAAATATACGGACAAATTACACGTATTGTATGCGTACATACTTGAATAATCATGGTGCCAGTTCACGGAGTTATGCGGTTACTGCACCTGTTGGAATTGTAATTATTATATTCATTAATTAAAAAAAAAAAATTATTATTAGCCAGTTGTTATAAAATAATTATCTAAAAATTGTTTAAACAATAATTTAATTATCGGTACAAATTCTCATAAAGAATTATCAATAAAATCGTTACCTAAGTGATATTATACATATGTGATAATAACTTTTGTGGATAAAAAAAAAAACGAAAAAAAGTTCTGTGTTTTCTTATAAATAATAACTTTTCACGGGTTTATATTTATTTCTATTAACCTGGCTGATATTCGGATTGAGTTTATATTATACTAACCCAATCGGATCCGCGTGAATATTCTCTTAAGTCTCGTAGTTCCGCATGTATACCTATAAGCGCCCCGAGGTATGCATGCAATACAAACACATTATACGTATACGTATATCGTACGAGGGCAACGAATTGTAGCACCGAATATAAGCCAAAGAGTAGTGTAGTAGGCACCCTAAAGTACGGGGGTAGGGTGGAGGGATGCCGAGTTCTCCCCCCAAACCCCCGAGAATCGCTAACTGCACCGGGCTGACGGGTATTTTGAAAAACCTACGCCGAGCAGATGTGCTGCTTCGCTTTTACCCGCGCGACTGCAATATATCCGAAAAGTTACCCTCCTCTCTTATACGATGATGCGCGCCCCTGCCTGCAGGCTGGGCATCGTTTTTCTATATATGTTTAACGAAATCGAAAAAGAAATAAAGATGCCCGCAGAGACGCGCGGTTATTTTATTAATTTTATTTTCGATTTTGTCAAAAAAATTTTATTGATCAACGTTTTATCATTCACGTACGTATTTGGAATTCACTTGTTTAAATTTAATCCGATTGAATAGCTCGATGAAAAAAATGGGAGAAAAATAAAATAGAATATATATAAAATGAATAAATAAGTATAAATAAATAAATAAATAAATAAATGCGTATGCATGCGCACGTATATCGACTTGGCACGTGGGCGCCCGTGCAACATTCCTTATAACTATGCAGTGTATAGCTAATACCAGTGCGCGCGTGTTTTTAAAACCAACGGTGCTACCCTGACGCGTTCAGCATACTTTAACGATTAGCTTTCGTTATTAATTATCATTGTTGTTATTATTATTGTTTCTTTTATACTCTTCTTTAGTTTCTTATTTTTTTTTTTCTCTTTCTTGACTTCTCTTTTATTTTCTTCTGTCTTTCTTTTTTTCTTTTCTTTTCTTTTCTTTTTATACCTATGTGATCTTAATACCGTTAATTCTGTGTGTTTAGAAGCATCGGTAAGGTCGGAGCTCGTGGAACAGGTGCCACACGTCGCTATGATCTGCCAGGAGGCACCCAACCGGTTCCGTCACGTACTTCCTCAACATCTACTAGGAATTGTCATCAAATATCTACGCGACGACGACAACCAGGTTCGCTTATTATCTCTTCGATAATTATCAACTATCTTACTTATGCTTTATTTTATTATTCCTTTTTATCAAGTATCTTGTTCAATATAATCGTATCAAATATCTTACGGATTTCAATGTAAATCATTTAACGAAATTTCATTAGATTATGAATAAGTATAAAGAAAAGGAGAAGAAAAAAAATTACGGTAGATAAAAAGTATTCAAGAGGTATCCGTAAAAGAAAATTTATATTCATATTCAACATTGTGATATACATGTATATCTGAATATAGTAGAACAAATTTTTGCTATGTATTTTCATTGTTATACCTATACATATAGAACACGTGATATACCTTTTTGAAGGCAATATTTTTACCGATTCGTTGGCGGTATGGTGTTGCACATCGCGGATTATTACTATCCTATATGTAAATTAGGTATTCTATAGACTCGCGGTTATTAATTTTTGATTCTGATGTGCGCACGAGGTTCAATATCCTTATTACTACCTACTCTACTCTTTAACTAACACTTCTTATTACAACACGTATGCGTATTTATACTCCACACTTAGATAATTACATTCACTATATCTATATATACATACCTTTGATAGAAGTACGCATTATTATTATATTATTATTATTATTATTATTATATATATATATATATATATATATATATATATATATATATATATATATATATATATATATATATATATATATATATATATATATATATATATATATATATATATATATATATATATATATATATATATATATATATATATATATATATATATATATGTATGTATATTCATATATCGCGATGTATTTAACGATTAATTATATTAAGATATTAAGGTTTTAATTGTACAGTTTATATGTATATAACATTTTCGTAAAACATATTATGTACCTACTTATAAGAAAGAGTAAACTAAGTGAGATTTTGATTATTTACGTGTTATTATATCATCAGGTAAGAAAAACCGCCCAGGCTGCGCTTTTGGTATTGATGGAAAGAGGCCTCCTTGATAAGGAACCAATTGAACAGTTGATATGCCCTGTTGTATTAGAACTTTCGTACGTGAATGATCCATCGGTTGAAATCCACACCGGAGCTATAGCCGTAAGTTTAATTCTTGTTAATTCTTATTATATCTTAACATTTCTTTGCTTTATACATATTATATGTTTGGTGAATGTTTTTCTTTTTTGTATATCGTTTGATTTTTTTGATTTTTTTCTTGCTTTTTGCTAAGTTTTATTACCGCCTAAAACATCGCGACTAGAAATAATAGAAAACAGTGAATTCTACGTGAAAGACATGGGTAGTGAGATGTTCATCTCGCACCTGCGTCTCACTACCTTGTCTTTCATGCGGCGTTCGCGGATATCGACACTTTGTTAAAAATCAATTGATGTACAAATTTGTTGATAAAGGAAAGAAAAGAAAAGAAAAGAAAAAAAAGAAATGTGTTACAGGTAATCAGGAAAGCAAATACTCGGCATGCTTTTACCATCAAAGTTGGTTTGTCATAGGGATTGACTATCACAGCCAGCTTTGATGAGCAAAATTGTGTTCGATTTCTTCAACTTGAAGAATAATTATCCCAAAATCCCTTAATTATCGACGATTACTTCTCCTTGTAGTCATCCCTCTGCAAGACAGGCTTCGCTTACCTGTATAATAATGAAAAAAAAAAAAAAAAAAAAAAAATTTTTGTGGTCCGATACATCAAATTGGTTGTGGAATGTTTTCACTCATATCACAGCCACTTTGATGAGCTTGGCCCACAAAATCAATCTACTAAAACAACTTAACGATTATATATGTATGTAAATATATATATGTATATATATTTTATTTATTTCATCAAGAAATTGAAAAGTGATCCAATCGTCAAAATGGTTGTGACGTGTTGTTAAATATATTCATATCACAGCCATTTTTGACGAGTTGGATTGCCCTTCTTAACATCTATAGACAACTAGACATCTTCTAAATGATAAGGAGGAGAAAAAACAACGATTTGATTCTTCAGAGTGTGCGTGCTGCTCACAAAGTGGCTGTTGTATGCTGATTATCATGTGTCATATCACAGCCAGCTTTGATGAGCGGTGTGGCACTCAGTAATCTTCTTTAAATATCCTTCCTGGAAAAACTGATATTTTTTTTATCATCTTATAAAGTTATTTATTATTTTCAGGATCAATTGAGATTCAATACAATTGGCTTATTGTTCCTCCCATCAGAGTGGTTGTGATGTGAAGTAATCGCAATCATATCACAGCCAGCTTTGATGAGCGAAACGGTACTGTCGCGTAATTCTACTTATTTTATAAATTTCTATGTGTATATGTACATAGCTTATTGTGTTACCATATTTAGAGATAAATTTATTAATAGATAGATAGTGAGAGATGATGGATTGCTAGTTTATTAGCTACTCTCCCTCTCATTTTGTTTTACTACTATTGTGTGTGCTAGTTATATAAAATGAGAAAACAAAAAAGAAACTATTTTTTATTTTATTTCAATCTTCCTCCACCAGTTGATGTGCAAGATGGCTCCACTCGTCGGTAAAGAACTTACGGAGAGATTGTTCCTTGATAGATTTGCCAAACTATGTTCGGACGATATTTTCTACGTTAGAAAAGTCTGCGCCGCTAATCTAGCTGATTTTTGTGCAGCCGTTAGCAAAGAATCGATCGAAAATATACTGGTAAATATATTATAATTCAATAAATAAATTTTCTTATATTAATTCTTTATTTATTTTTTAAACAGAAAATAAATCGCAATATCTTATTTACAGCTTCCCAGGTTTATAGATCTATGCACGGACGATGTATGGGGAGTTCGCAAGGCTTGTGCCGAAGTTATAATGTCTGTATCTTGCTGTGTTTCTCTTCATCATCGGCAACTCACTCTGGCCCCAGTATTCGCTGCTTTACTTGGTGACGTTTCTAGGTGGGTCAGAATGTCTGCGTTTCAGACCCTCGGCCCGTTTATATCTACTTTTGCCCAACAATTTACAGGATTGGCATACAATCAGTATGGTGAAGTTGTATTTACCAATCAACAAGGCACAGAGCTGAAATACAACAAGTAAGTTTCATAAACCTTGTGATTTAAATTAATGAACAAATGTATGTCTTACATTATTTAATAATAGCTTTTGTGATATATACTTTTCCTATAAGAAAATTAATTTTTTCAAGTCTTAATTATTATCTTTCTACTCCACAGATTATCGTATTCAAATCCTCAAGCGATGAATTTTACCGAGACATTTATAACTGGTCGTATTAATAGAAAATATGAAGAATTTGATGCCGGAGAATGCCACAGCGATAGCGGATCAGATCGTAGAAGCATGCACAGTCAGGATTCTTTTCGTACAACAAGACGAAAGAGTAGAAAAACATATTATATAAGTGGTGAGGCGAGTTGGGACAGTAATGAAGAATCTGGAAGCAACGACGACATTGACAAATTCAATCCCTTCTTGTACTATTACATTTCACCGGAAATGCCGTTAGATTTGGACCTCGTTGAGGCTGGAAGATCCCAAGAAACTTTGGAAGAAAATTCTAAAGAACCAGCTACAAGTTTGGAAAAAGAATTCAAAGAGGAGGAAAATAGTGATGATAATTTAAACAGTTCAGTTAGCGTTGAAAATAGCTCTGAAATAATGAATGATACTGTCGATGTATACGACGTTTCCGACGACAGAAATAATACGACAATCAACAATGATCATTCTACAAACAAATACGCTAATACTTCCGTCGATAATTATCAATGTATCGTCCCTCAAGTTCTTATAGATTATTTTGTGTCAATGACTGAAGCGGCGCAGATAATAGAAACGGATTCCGAGATACCACATCATTGCGCTTTCAGTTTTCCAGCAGTTGTTTTAACTCTTGGTAGACAGAACTGGTCTTTACTTAAAGATGCTTATTTATCATTGGCTGGTGCCATTCCTTGGAAAGTTAGACGCACTTTGGCATCAAGTATTCACGAGGTGGCTATAATATTGGGAGAAGATTTAGCCGCCAGAGATTTGGTGCCTATTTATGACGGCTTTATCAAGGATTTAGACGAAGTCAGGATCGGGGCACTCAAACATTTGGCTACGTTTTTGAAAGTTCTTAGACCTGCTGAGAGATGCCAATATCTACCCAGGCTCAACGATTTTTTGGTCACTGATAACGAATGGAATTGGAGATTCAGGGAGGAGCTTGCTAATCAACTACTAGAAGCTGTTACTCTTTTCAATCCTTACGATGTTTCTAAATACATTGCTCCACTCTCGCTTCATTTACTGGTTGACAAAATTGCTGCAGTTAGAACAGTCGCTTTGGCATTGGTAAGCAGAGATTTGTAAATTAGAAAATTTATGATTCAAGGGATTTTTGTTTCTTTATTCTTTATCAGAACTGTTTTTACTTTGATTTTATTCAATTATGAGAAACCACTGCCTCAA
This sequence comes from Macrophya annulata, assembly GCA_963924015.1. Lineage (NCBI taxonomy): Eukaryota > Metazoa > Arthropoda > Insecta > Hymenoptera > Tenthredinidae > Macrophya > Macrophya annulata. Next base: position 598,468 of record OZ001257.1, on the reverse strand, counting down.
AAATCCTGAACTTTTATTTTTTTTTACCGATTGAAGAGAATGAAGTCTAATTTATTGTGATTTTGGTAAAGGTAACGCAGATAATATCCCACTTATCCGTCGACGAGGCTTTGGTAACAGCTCTGGTACAAGAACTTGGAGATATGCTTCCTCGTTCAGTTAAATGGACGCGCAGACAGACGTACGGAATTTTATGTTCTCAATTGATAACAAATGGTGCGATAACTGCTGATAGATTTGCGAGGGAAATGCTACCACATCTGATCAATCTCTCTTGGGATACTGTGCCCAATGTTAGACTAGCGGTGGCTAGAACATTGGCGAAAAATGTTGCCACTAGAGGACGTGAGTATTACGTAAATACTATACCATGGGATCATGAATGATTTTATTCTGATACAAATTGAACGTTTTTCATCCTCCTAAGGGAGTAGAAATTTTCACTAATTCGTTCTGTTAAATTTTAGAAAAAATAAGTGTATGAAGAATGTTTAAACATTGTAATAGTTGTGAATGAAGCATGAAAAATTGTTTGAAAATTACATCTGATTTTCATTTAATTTACAGCTGAATGGCAAGGAGGACCAGAGCAAGCTGAGGCTGTGAAAACAAAATTGAAACATCTGCGTCAGGACGTGGACCGTGACGTTCGCGAACACGCAGTTTTGATAAGGACACAAGAACAGTTGGAAAAGGCAACCTACTTTGTACAGACATGGCATTTTTGTCGCTAAAAAGTAATACGGCGGATCTGTGATTTTGTATTGTTGAATGAATGTATGTACACATCGTAAACGATTAAGATATTGTATTATATATCTGTCCAATATCGAATGCGAGGAAAACAATTTTTTATATACATATTATATTATATCTACTGTTTCCTTCTAATTATTAATTATTATTATATCAAACAATTCTTATCACCATTATATTTATACGATTAAATACGGAACGAAACAGTTTTAATTCAGTTCTGTAAATTAATTACCTATATTTTATAAAAAGCAAAAAAAAAAAAAAACAAACATTTTTATTTTTTATTTTTTTGATTCGTTCCGTTATTGTAATCGTAAAATTAAAGTTCTTTAGAATAGATAGGAGAAATATTGTAAAATAAGATTTCAGTAATTTTATTTTAATTTTTTTTTCCTTTTTTTCTTAGCTTATACTTATTATATATATATATGCAAACGAAACTATGATTCCTTTCACCTTGTTACTACTACTACTACTACTACTACTACTACTACTACTACTACTACTACTACTACTGATACTACAGATATTTTTTCCGTCAATTAAATATTTGATTTAATTAAACGGTTTTATTTAATTTTTTTTCTTATAATCGTTGAGTCAATTCGAATTCTTTCAAAGTCATCAAATATATTTTATTTTCTTTCGCGATAAATATTGCCTAATTCAGAACCGAAAAACAATGAAATTGAAAAAAATTAGAATTTTAGGCAAGAACCGAAATTACGTGATTTTTTATCTTATACGGCGTAAATTTTTCAATTGTCCTTGTATATTTGAGAAGGACGACGACGACGACGACGAAAACGATAACACACGCTCAGCTCAAGTTTTAATTACTTACTTTATCATTAAATACAATTTATTATTATACTGTCTAGTGAATATAATACATAATTCAAGTTACTGGCGAACTTGATGATATTCTGTGAGATAGTCGTAAGGCTAATTATTGATCGAAATAACAAAAAGTAAAGTAATGCTATCGTTTATGGAGAGAAAAAAAAGCAATGATATTAAAGAACGACGATTTGATAGATTATAACATCGCCGTGATCGCCATACGTAGATTAAAGTACCTACTTTCAGACATCAATTACAATAATAGATATCAAGCAAAGATCATCTATTATAAATCACGTATCTATCAAACAATATGAACGTACTAGCTGCTCTTTATACAAATACCATTGTGTTACAAAAGCCGACGACGATTCTCCTTTTTTCTTAATATATTTTTCTAATGTTTTTTTTTTTCTGTCATATTTTTTCACCGTCGTCGCAATATTTTACAAGAAAAATATAAGAAATGAAAAATTGAAGGATCGAAAAAATTGCGGCTGGTACAGGAACAAATTTTTTTGGCATTACTGATCTTAAAATTTTTAACACGTAGGTAAGTTAAGAAACTTAATAAAGAAAGGTCTTGTGTTTTTCAACGGCTGAGATTAGTTCATAGATAGGTAAAAATGTATAGCCATTGATAATTAACGAAATTGAACTCTTAAGGTATAAAAAAAATAATTAAAAAAAAAATAAATAAAATAAAGTAAAACCACGTCTTTTGAAATAAATATTTTGACTCCGCTTATTATTATTATGATTATTATTATTATTATGTAGATGTAATGTATTTCTATCTAAATAGATTGAGCCACAACTAACGCGAACTAAGTCCTTAGCGATATAATTAAATAATACAGAAGAAAAACAATGTAATAATATGGTAGTAAGTTATCTGAAAATTGTTAAGTTTTCAACGTGTCCTATTTAAAGTGGCTCAATGGTTTTTACTATGCCAATTCATGTAGTAAGGTTATTAATTAATTGATAGCCTATACGTAATATTAATAATAATTATAATAATGATAATGATAATAATATTGATTTTAGAGTATAGGGAGACGTAGGAAACGGCTGTATAAATAATGTATAATAAAAATAAATAAGGAATGAAATACATACACGAAAACAAAAAAAAAAAAGTTAAAAAAACATCTAAACTTAGTTTGTATACAATATAATAAATATACCATCGATTAAAAAAAAAAAAAAAAAAAGAAACTTTTATACGTCGGAAAAATACATAGTATAAACGCGATCATATTTATATGGTAGTGTTCTGTGTACGTAATTATGTATAATAACTAAGAGTAAAAAAAAAAGATACCGTCGATCTTCTAATATTATTAATGATTATTTATAACGATCGACTGATGAGTGTGTATGGTTATTGAATATTGATATTGATAATCGTTTAAGAAGAGATATTCGATTTACAAGAAGAATGTAACAACTTTTAAGTAACAAGTATTTTCTTTCCATATTTCCCTCCCACCCACCCCTCAACACTTGTTAATTACTGTGAATATATTATGAAAGGTGTTGTTTGAAATATTGTGTATATTATATTATTATTATTATTATTATTATTATTATTATTATGTATTTGGTAAAGAAGGATGATAAGGATAAAAAAAAAATTAATAAACTTCAATCAATTTGTTACATACAATGTCGAGTTATTTATTCCTTAATATTATCCTACTTTAATTTCTTTTACAAAATTTCAGTAAAAAGCTTTTTTTGACATTTTTGAATTGTGATCAGTTTCGTGCTTATTTTATCAATTAGTAATAACGTCCACAAAATATTCTCTGAATTGCAGGCAGTTATATTTATTGAAAACAATCGTACTTGAGTCTTACTCGTCATCATTATTATCTCTAAAGAATATTCAGGACACAATCATTCTATTGATAATAATTTTAAAAAGTAGGAATTCCCCGGATCATGAATATACATATATCTAACGGATAAACAAAGTGAGTGCGGGATTCCCCTGAATTATAAATTCCAGCTAAGAGCGCCTGCAAAGCTGCAACTAGACATACAATGTGTCACATCGTCGCTGAAAGCGGAAGTGTCAGCATCTGTCGTCGTGCGCTTTGTAGCAGGAAGTAGATATCGCATATTAATTTGTTTCCGTTTATGTTTTTCGATAGAAAATCAAAGCGCAAACTAAACTACATCCATATCTACGATTTGATTATAAATTGAATTAGTTTTTTGCCCGATTTATTCGAAAGAATTAACAGAGGATAATTGATTAGGGTTATGTTATCGAATTCGGAACTGGTAACAACAACTTTGATCTGCGGTCCGTCAGAATTTACGGAAACATTTATGTTCGAGGTATGTATATGCGTGCATATAGAAATAAAGAAAAAGAAAAAAATTATATATATATATATATATATATATATATATATATATATATATATATATATATATATATATATATATATATATATATATATTTTATGTGTATATGATACATACAAGGTCGTTTCTTTCGTAATAATTTAAATACCAAAGGTAAATAATTGAACATTATACAGTTTGCTGAGTTCAAAGAAACTATCATAGAGGAACAAACATAGATAATTTATTACCAACGAAACGAGAATCATACAGAAAATAATACGCCAAGGATATTATTATATGTATTATTATACATTTTCTTTTCAATCTTTCAATACAATACATACAACGATTATATTATATTTCTTATATCTACCACTACAACAGGGGGCGATGCATTGGGCCAAACAAGGGCAACGCGTTATTTACGTAACTCCAAACCCAATCGAGTCTCTGCCTCCAAAATATCACGACGACTTTAAACCAACGGCGGATATCTTCCAGTTGGTAAAGTTTATGTGAGTCAGAGGATTTAAGAGGGACTTAATAATCGCTAATAGCTATTTTTCCAATCCTTGAATCATTTTCAAATCCGTTTATACCATTATAAAAATAATTTGGTAAATACATTACAGCAAATCGTTCCGTGTAAACCGGGCTTAATTCTATGCAGGTATTTGCCGGATTATAAGAGCTTGATGGAGGTTCTGCTTATCCAGTTAGACACTTTTGCCTCTTTGCCATCGGCGCTGATCATCGATAAGTTGGAAAATTATACTCAGAATAGTAGTACGTCGTTGACCGTGCCGGGCGACGGTGAAGTTCTAGTAGCTAAGACATGCTCCGTTATTATCGACGCGATGAATTCTTGCTCGCGAATAATGAAAAAAAAACTTTATATCTTCGCGGCTACGCGCTCGGAAACTGTCGGCAAAGTTCATTCCATTTACTTCGATAACATTTGGCAATTTTCTGTCGATGAGAAAGATACCGATCACCCTCACGGTGCTGTTATTACGTTAAAAAAAATTCCCTGCACGATCAACGACCAGATATTCACATTTCGAACACTCGAAGATCAAACTATTGTTCTGAAAGAGATATTACGTCATCGGGTTGAATGAGAGCGACTGGAATTTAGGAGAAAAGAAATCCATGTATAATTATACGCATATATTTTTGTAATGAATTAATTATAAGCAATAAATGTTACGTTTGATAATAATATTTAAAAATTGTTATTTAATCTGGAAGATCCCAACTGGCTGCACGTGTATTCATCGTATAATCTAGTATCTAAATATGTATAAATGATATTTTTTATTTTTTTTATTTCGAAAACAAGCGTCGTTGACCTAAGGAATTTCTAAATGAGAATATAATCAAAATACTTTGGAGGAAATAGTTTTTTGGGCAAAATTTAATGTGATTAGTAAACTCGGTCTGTGTTAGGACACGAGTAGATACGGAATGGGCAATTCCGCTCGTTATAAATTCTGTGGTAATATACTTAAAAAAGATTTTAGTCTTATCTCAACGTCCAGCACTCCCGGTTTGCCAGTTTCAGGCGATAAAAATTTACAAGTCCGATTCCTATACCCATCGTTATATACGTATATATGTATATGGGCGGAACAATAACAATTAAAAAACATTTAATGTTTTAACCAAACAAATAACATACAAGATAAATCGCCACCATTCCACTGGACAGTTTCATTCCATTTTTTTCCCTATATGTATGTATATACTTATAACATACCGCGCGTACTCTGTACCGTCGATATAATATACCCTTTATTCATTCTTTTTGGATATCACATATCTATACTTTACAATAGCCCAGATTCACTTATTTCAATTTCAATAATCTCTACATTGTCTTCTGCAAAGTTATATGGCTTTAGTTCTTTTGCTTTTTTTATTTTCAATACAAAACTAACCATGCGGATAACTGCAATAGTTGTTACAGTTGCATAATTCAATTGTAAATCTGTGATAAAAAAACGCATATTGAGGTTTCCAAACAAATTTCTTATTTTTTATTTTAATATCAGTTTTTTTTTTTTTTTTTGTCATCTTGCGTCTAAACGTTCAGTGGTTGCCCGACATTACGGAGAAAGATGATAGAGTGGTGCGGAGTGCGTTTAGAGCGTAGAACGGTGCGGAGAACGCGATAGAGAGTCAAGTGCATCGGCGAGCGACTTGGATGGCGTCCCATTGTCTGGTTCTCTCGGTTCTTCGCGCGACGGTAGACCTGTTCGGTAAGGCTCGAATCCCCTGATTTCCCCCTGCAGGCTCTCCTCACTCTACAGGAGGGCGATCCCCGGACTCGGGTGTTCAAGTTGCTTCGAAGCATGTCGAATATCATTTTCCTTTCTCTCATACAATCAAAAATCCCGTTTAAACATAAAAAAAATGTTATGTCTCAATATCCTCTTACCGTCCATTCCTCAAACCTCAACTTTTATTCATTCCAATAAATTAATGAATACTTTCTAAAATATTCCTAACTAATATCCTTTTCCTATATTTAAAAGTTAATAACACTTGAAAAGACGCGCCTTTTTCGTAAAGTCCCGCATAATTTTATCATAGAATAACAAAAATCTTAGAGCTGTCTCTTCCTTTTGAATAATTCTCCAATTTTTTTGTTTTATTTTTTTATTTTTTCACGACTTATGACGAAACTGGTAATTGTTTATTTATTTATTATCGATCGATTGGTCCGTATCGGTTTAGCCGATGTTTTTTGAACGCTGGGGAACTTCCTGCACGAGAGAGTGCAGCAGCAAGGCAGGAGAGCGAAAGAGAGCGGGGGTCCGTAGGGTCCAGTGAGACCCCCGCATACCTGAGCGAACAGGTGTGCCAGAGACTGGCGGGGCGGCTATAGAAGACTCAAGCCTGTTAACTTTAAGTTTGTTGAGTTTGTCGACGCCCAGATCAGGGACGCAGCCTAGACGGACCTCTTATACACCTGGTCCATCTATTCTTATTATACAGAATACCGATACAATCATTCGATACATTCTGTACAAGGAATTAAATGGAGAAATTTTTTAGAATCATTTCACACGGTTATACATTTCACCATTTTCCTTGTAGATATACGAGAAACTGGAATCTTATAAAGATATCGGAAAATCATTTGTACTAAATTATCCTCCCCTGGATTCGTAAATGCAGTCGAGAGTGTAAATGCATAAAGAGAAAAAATTGCAAGCTACAGTTTTGGATAAGTCTGATACTGCATCTATATAAAGAGATGCGCAGATCCTGGGGTGGCCAAAAGAAGGTCCTCAAAGCATAGGCGAAGAATCGCATTGGATTGTTTCTTCTCGCTTTTACCGCGAAATGTTACATTCCGAAGTCCTTCGCACGGAGGAACCAGTTTCGAAGCAGTTCGCAAGTCGTCCTGGATCGTCAGGGTCAAATGCATTTGTTTCACGAAATATACAATGCATCATAATAATATAGTCATGTATGCAATAAATAACTTCAATGCAAATTGTGAGTGTTTTTTTATTCCATAATTTCATACAAACAACTCCACAGCGAAAAAACTGATGACCTTTAATACTTCGACAAAATGTCCTATATTCATATTCTTTTTTTGGCTATTGGTGCCCAAAATTCGTAATTATTTATGTATTATCTTTAACGACATATGGAAAATCGCAATGTGCGGTATAATCATCGCTCTTTAGTTTGATAAAATAAACTACCACTTCTTATTCCTGGAACATCTGCTGACGAATGGCAAGATGTTAATGTATACAAAACCAGGTAGATACATATACATATTTAACAGTGAAAAATATTACGAAGAAAAAGAATAATAATTTTTCTGCACACTGTTTGTTTGTTGTATCATCTATAATAGTTTGTTTTCTGTAAATGTGAAAGAATAAATTCATGGAATGACAATCTGATTCCAATTCCTGAAATTCTTCTACAGACTTATAAAGTCCCTCGATTTGGAAACATAAATATAAGTTAGTCTGATACGAAAAGCCTTTTAAAATTCCTCGTTTTTAATTTTCGACCAAGATATTTTCTTCCCATTCTTATTCTCTCATCCTCTTCGATAGTAGATAGATATAAGTTCCCTGATCGCGAGGGAGGATCGAGAAGGATGAATAAAGCGGGACAGAGATATACATAAGGAGAGAAAGAGGATCACTGAAGAGGATCACGGATACCATCAAACCCTGTAACACTGCACATAAGAGGAACGCCGGATCGGGCCCGTCTCCGCCTGTCTCGACGTACTGCTACCAGCAAGTGGCTACCAAGTGGCTGGCAAGTGGCTAGCAAGTGGCTTACAAGACTCACCACCACCACCATCACCACCACCACCATCACCACCGCTACTACCATCATCATCATCATCATCACCAGCAGTAGAATTGGAGTCAGTTGCTTCCGAGCAGTTGCGTCGACTGGACACGCGCGGAACCAACAGTCGTTGTCGATCCAAGTCTCGTGTCGAATCGAGAATTTGTTATCTGTTAATATATATTTGTTTTTTATCTCATTCAATGAGTAGGTATGCAATGTGCGTGTAAAATCAGGGGATAAAAAATCATTCTTAATGATAGATCGTATCGAATAATAAACCGATTAATAAATACGTTGAGAGGAACAAATAAGAAGTTAAATAGAAAATCGATACTTATAAGGGTGAAATAATTGTGCATATATATACTTAGGTTGAAGACTACCGGTAGTGTTTCAAGTGAAGAATTCATTTTATTTGACAAATATATTAAACGAGGAAAAATCTCTGAGAAGAGGAAGAGGACCAAGAGAGGAAGGTTGTGGTCGAGGAGGAGCAGAAGGAGGCGGTGAAATACCGCTGCACCAGGTCACGATGCTCCCTCGAAGACGACCTTCCACGTGTGCCCTGCTATTCTTCAATCTACTTCTGGTCTTCAATTACTCCGTAGCTATTCCCACCGCAAAGGTACGGGACTACTTAGGTGGCCGATTGTATTACTGCACTGTTGCAATTGTTGCTAGTTTTCATTTTAACTTATAAATTGTAATTATTTCAGACAATTTTTAAAAGGTTGTAAAATAATCATCGATCTCTATTTGCTTGAATAATTGTCGATGTAATTTAACAGAAAATTGACTATACACCACAGACCTTATCACGAACAAGAAAATTGAATTCTATGATCAAAGTATAAGGCATGTTATACCGTGAGTTATATGAGCTTGTGATCTACGGCGATCTTTACTTGACGTAATTGGTTCTTGTCTCGTTATTCACCGGGTAATTACGAATCAATTACGCGTGTTTTCATTCGTAATTGACTATATATCTACGCGTGCAATAACCAGTAAGACGTTTTTGTTTTTTCTTTCTTTTTTAAGTATAAGAATAAATATACTTTATATACCGCAGCCGGAAATAGTCGCGATTCCAAAATCTTGACTCACTGTTTGATTCACGTATCTTTTATTAAAACTTATATCTATATACACCTTATTCATTTCTCAGACATTTCTTACTTCGATACTTATATAGATGTAGCGGTGAAAAAAAAAAATTCCCCATCCACGAGAATCCAGTTGTTTTTCAAATTCATAAATTTTTTCATTATATGTATACTATATACATTTTTGCGACGTCCTTGCGGATTATTTGTTTGTCTTATTATACCAAATAAACAAATAAATAAATAAAGAATTCAAATTCTATGTGTATGTAGGCGTGTATGTTGTTTGTCTATATGTGTATCTATATACATATATGTATTTAACTATTCGTATAGCTGTTTACTTATTTACGAATAGTTTAAGCAACAGCCAGAATATATTTAAAAACTTTGAGAAGGTCGTAGTTTTAAATCTTGAGTAAATTTATTCAATTTTCATTATCTAGTAAATCTGAAGTGCAAACAGTGAACGATATAAATACCAGTAGATAAATAACTCGAGAGGTAATCAAAAGTTTTGAGATAAATAGATAAAAGACAGTGACGTAAAACGACACCGCGGTTTGTTTTCCCCGATTTTCATCAAACGCACCTAAATCCGTATAAAAATAAAAAAAAAAATTAAAAAATAAATAAATAAATAAAATAAAAATAAGAAAGTCAGAAACAGATGAGTAAAAATAAGAATATACCATACTACTGCAGGGTGTAGATATTAACACGGGCAAACGCCTGAGGTATTATTTTAATACTTTTCTTTTAATGTCTCAATACCAATCGATCATAGATATTATTAAGTAGCGGTTAATTTTCGTCTCTCTGACTGGCGCCAGGGCCAATCTAGACGATCGTATTCTAAGAAACTTAAATTCCAGCTCTAGCAGATGTATAAGTTTTAATTGATTGCGAAATCGTTGAGTTGTTACACAATAGTGTGGTAGTATAATATACATACATACATACATATATTATTATTGTTAATTGAATTGACATTGTTGAATGAATATTTAAATATTAATATACGTGGGAAAAATGAATATTAGTCAACTAACGATGATAATATTCGTTTACGTTTTATTCTAACATATATACACATATACACATACATATATTCGATACGATAAAACCTAGATGATAGTAAAATATTTTATATTGAACACGTGGACTAAGGGACAGAGGTATAGCCACTTTCAAGTGAGAACTCTCAAATTAGTCAGCTAAAATGTTTGAATATACGTTTCTATACCTGTGCAGCCTTTCAGGCTATACCTACCTGCCCCCGCCTGCTGCATGCCTGTCTACCTACCTGACTGCCCGCCTACCTGCCTTTAACCCACCTCAATGCATGCACACAAAATAATAATCGTTATATATAATAATAATAATAATAATAATAATAATAATAATAATAATAATAATAATAATAATAATAATAATAAATAAATAAATGAAATATTAAGGAAACTTTAAAACTGTTTATACAGGTTGGTATACGTGTAATTTAAATTCCTGTATTTCTATGTTATATTTTATTCGATTATAACTTATTCGTACTCATCGATATTCCTGCTATTTCCTTTGGGGACTGTAGCTTATATACGAGTTTCTTATTAAGATAAGAACAAGTTGATGTATATATAATAATATACGGATTCAGTTTTAATTCTGACAATGAAACGAGTCGAGATTCTGGTTCGATATATCATATATGTATATATATATATATATACATAAGTATGTATATATACATATATAGTTAAGTAAAAAGTTGTTTGGAAAGTAGCTGCAGCAGTGTGTGAGAGAAGCTTGAGGTGGAGGTACTTTACTACGTCATGTTTAAAACGTCCTTCGGTTTGATCGATAATTCATATAAAATATATAATATATGCATAAAACAGCTGTCTTTGGTTTTCCAAAATCTGAATTTTCATGCATATAACAGTAATTATTCAACAGCGCGGTGCAACAACAACGCCAATAATTATAATACAGTTTTTCAAAATCTTTATAATTACACGCGTGTATATAATTTTTATACACAATTCGCGCGGATGTGGACAATCGACGTATACGGTCTATTCGTACATATAATATGGATACGAAATTTGTCTCTATTTGTAAATTATGTCGTTGTAATATATTACCTACCTTATACATACCACATAATGTTGAATTAATATACATATATACATACGATAACTGAGATCGCGTGCCGAGAATTCAACACCGTATAATACAAAAAAATAAAGGAAATATAAAACAGGAAATTAGATCGATTACGGAGTGATTTTATCAGAGATATATATACCTAGTTGATAAGTCATTAAATTAACGTCTGACTTCGTCATTACTAAATCGTTTAATTAATTCATAAGATTTGATTTTTTTTAAAAGCATTGTAGTTTCAATATCTAATATTATACCCTGAGCTATTATAGATACAGGTAGTATATATGTATGGCTAATTAATATACGTAATTAGCACAGACTCATTACACGTCTCTTCAGAAACTGCTGGACTCTTGTTATGCATATACGATGGGTCAAGTAGACCGCTACTCGCGTTACGTAATGCTCTTTTAAGAATTTTTTACATTTAATTTTCAGTCCAGTTGGAGGCCTCGAGGCCTCGTTTAACCCGGTTGCCACATTACGCGATCGATTTGAAATTATTATGGAAAAAAATTTCAGGAGTAGATATAATAAAACAGCTTACAATCATTTTTTTTTTTTTTCTATCGTTTTTGTGCGTTACGTATAATAATTATCTCGATGGTTAATTGAAAGCAAATTCGAATTCAGTGCGTGTAGGTTTCTTCACCTTGCCCTTTACTGTTCATGTAGATATATAGGGTGTGTTGAATTATAGTGAATGAAAAAAAAAAATATAAATATAAAAAACTGTTTGCGGTATAATCGGGGATGTTGGATTGGATCGAATCGGCGCGAGGATCAGCCGCGATATCGACGCCGCCTCCAAGATTCAAGAATGCGCCTGTCTAAAGGAACCTGTTTTGGGACATCGTTTTAAATATGTACATTATAATATAAGTGTGTAAATGTATATCTATATAGGTATGTATTTATTTATTTATGTATGTAACATGAATAGATATATACATATAAAATATATTCAAGAAGATATATTATATATATTTATAATAATATTCACTAAACGTAACGTATAACGTAACGTAACGTAACTTGACGCGACCCAACCTCAACGCTTTTACGCTTCGTCTCGTGTCATTGCCACCAATATATATGGTATGTAGTATGGATATACCTATACCTATGTATGAACTATTATGATATACGTATAACTTGTCTTATGAATAATGAATTCATATATATGTATATTATTATATAGTATCAAGAATATACATATATAACACTGAGTTCATTTGTCGACAATTAAACGATCCTGGAAGAAGAAGAAGAAGAAGAAGAAGAAGAAGAAGAAGAAGAAGAAGAAGAACTGGAAGAAGAGGAAAAAGAAGATGAAAAAAGGGAAAGAATAAAAATTAATTAATTCTTACATATGTATACATATACCTTGTATAATGTATGTCAATTTGTAAAAGGCGGAAGAGGAAGCGAGGAAGAAAAATATCGTATGCGTAATTACCAAAGTAAAGAAAAATGTGAATAAAAAAAAAAACTTTTTTCATATATATATATATATATATATATATTTATTATACACCAAGCAATTCATTGTCAGAATAGCTATTATAAATTAATTACCGCAACGTGTATCTACTATAGAGTAAAATATATATAAGGTATATAAAGTAGTGTATATAGTTATAAAACACGATAGACAGCCTATATAGCCACTATACAGTTAAAGAGTGTATAACGTGTGAGCGTGTCTAACTACTTGTATACAGAATTTAACACAAAGGGTCCACTGTGACTTCGGTTTATTGTTATTATTATTGTTGTTCTCATTATTATTATGATTATCATTTTTATTATTAGTTTTGTTGTTACAACTGCTATGTATCATCTATCTCAGCCTCTGTCAGTCGGCAAGACGCGTTATATTCTCTATATGTATACTATAGGCGCCGCATAAATATACATATTATTGCGTGTATTAAATTAATTATCAATAATAATGAGATTCATTTTCATTTTTTATTTTTTTCTATCGTTATTATTATTATTATTATTAATGTTATTATTATTTTGTTTTTTTACACCGTAGATACGTAGGCTATAACGATAATCAAAAAGCCTCTTTCACGTATAGATTGAATAATAATCACCTATGTGCTTAGGTATATATCACGTAACTTATAGGAGGTAATATTCCAAAATGATGTCATTTCCGGGCAAACCAATAAACGAGGACAGTGTTTAATGGTTGCATGAATATATAACACAATTTTTTCCTTTTTAACGTTTTCAAAACAAAAAAAATTGTTCTACAATTGGACTGGGGATTAAAGTTCCAAATTTTGGAAATCCCAAACGGTAAAAATTCTAAATTTTAATATTACGGTTTTACAGTTTTTCAAAAGGTGATTTTCTAGAAGTTTGCAAAATCGTGCCGCTCCATTACATTTTCGGATTCTTGGACTTTCGGAGTTTTAGACTTTTCGAAATTCGAACTGTCCGCATTACGGTCTTTTCCCAATTTTCATATCATGAAAATTCTAAATCGACTCAAATGAATTCGTATACTTTGACCGTTGGGAATTTAAAAAATTTCGGAACCATACAAACCAACCCCAACGAGCTATTCTATATAATATTAATTTATTATCGCTTTGGGGGATGGTCAGTTTATTATACGTGCTTATTAAACCAATATACATACACACATTCATATACCTATATACGATTGACAATGAAAGATGGCTTCTTGCTTCACGGTGGCGCCAAGCAATCGCGATCTAATCCCGAGGCGCGTACATACGTAAGTTGGTATCAATCATTTGCATTCACTGCGAAGACGCGTTGGGTTGTTACGCATTCCGTCCTTATACGTAACTCAGACGTGAACTCCTGAAGTCGTGAATAAGTCGCGATGTCTCGATGTCGATTCAACATACAAGTCGTGATTTCACGGGGTATTTAAATCGATGGACAAAGATCCCTTTCAGTATTAAAATAAAAAAAAATTAAAAAATAAAAATAAAAAATCACACCGTTTCATTTTATCCCTTTCTCAAATCACATTAGCATAATTTTATCCGCGCATATATATATACTCAATTAATTAATTAACATACGATAAACACCATGATCTTATATCATATCATTCTTATATAAAACTAAAGTTATACATATTTATTTATCATCCTTCAGGGATCAGAATTATTGCCCAGAATTATCCTCCTATATCTATTGTAGATCTCGATTTATTTTATCTCGATCTCTGCTGCAGCAACAGGTTAGATTCTCTCTACTCAGATCTCGTTCGGTATAGTTTATTATCCTGAAGTATCAGTCTAGCTAGTTCTAAATCCAGCGTTAGATCTATAATCGTCAATGGTGCTGCCACAGCTTCGAGGTAATAACAATTATTATAAGAATTTTGCAATATATTAGTCGCTGAATCGACAGGACTTATGAGCTCCTGAAGTCCAGGAGATATATAAAAGCAATAGATATAATTCTGCACTCCACTGCAGTTACTGCAACAGCTGCTATACTTACTACAACGAGCTTTCGTTTCTTCGCGTAAAGTGCATGTTCATAAGCTTTCCCAGAACGAGCCTACAGCGAGGCTTAGTTAATAATTCGTAGAAATATTATCATAATTAACTAATTGTGTATATATGAGATATTTTAATATATTTTTAACGGAGTTGGAAATATAAATTACGAATTTATTTCACGCGATTTAAAATTTTGAGAACCGTTAAAGTTAAGGATATTAAAATTGTGAAAGATCGTATAATGCAGACAGATCGAAACTCGAATGTCTAAAACTTCGAGAGTCAAAGAATCCGAAAATTTAATCAGAGGGCACGAAGTTTCTTGCGTGAATTTCAAGATTTGGAGTTTTGGCTTCTCGGATCTTTAGCTTTCGGAATTTTTAACCTCTGGTGGTTTTAGATTTGAAGTTTTTTTTTTTTTTTTAATTGACTATATGCAGACTTCTGCGGGGAAATAACCTTTCGAAAAATTTTGAATCAGTGATGTTAAAATTCAGGGACTTTAATCCTGCTCCATTTTCACTAATTCCTACTACTTTATTATAATACCGTATTATCTTTGGCTTATATTACAAGACGATCAGTGCTGTTACTCCAAATCGTGAGATACATATACCTATATACCTATAAGTATATAAGATATCTTTGTATAGTTAATGCTTTGAGAAAGAGCAGATATAATCAAGATTCGTAAATATAAACTTACATAAATACTTAAACCGCGTATGTTTAATATCGCGTTCCTCTTCTCTTCTACGAATCGGTATATTATACATATACACGCTATGCTATACAGCGCAGAAACCCCGTAGCGAATGGAGTATAATTCTCTCCCTAATACATGCATATATCTATATGTTAAAAAAAGAAAAAAAAAAAAAAAAAAAGAACCGACTAAAAAATGTTTATTTTAACTTCGTAACTTTCCTCCAAAAATTTCAACGTGATCAGTTATTACAATTCTGCGAAAAAAAAAAGAAAAAAAAAAAACTTAGTTTGGTGTTACAATCAATTTGGCTTATGCGATGCTGACAGTTTTTTTTTTCTTCTTTGAATTAAAACAAATCTTTTTGCACTACATAATTCAAGGTAGCTTATTTCCATTATATATATTGTATATCCAATTTTAGCTACGCAATCGATTCCCACTCATAGTATATATAATTGTATATGTATCAGTGTATCAGAACTTTGCGTTATTAATTACTCTAAATTAATCATACTGTATGTAATAAGATAAATTAATATATACGATGATATATTTCGCTCTCATTTTGGTATAGCATCTTAATTTCTATCTTATCATTGTTTGTCGCCTATTATATATATATATTAAGTTTAAAAAATTGTACAAAAATTAAATAAAATTACATAAATTTCCTAATTGCAATAATTTATTTGCTAAATTCGCTGGCTTGTAGATTCATTAATTTAATACGTACTTAAAAATTCATATCTTTTCCACATCCGCGTACATATACATATACCTATATATACGCGTTTATATATCTATACATATATCAACTGATACCTGTTATAACAGTTTTAAACTTATTATAAACAAAGTATAAGAAGTATACGGGCTCCCGTTTATTATCACGTATAAATACGGTGAATCAAATTTGTTTATGTGATATTTACACGTTTGTATATAATTAAAATCATGATGGAAATATTTTACACTTATATACATACACCTATATGTATATACGGTGAGTTCTATTATATAGTCACGCATTCGTATATTTAGAGACCATATATATATATATATATATATATATATATACATATAGCTGCTTGTACACCTGAACATCGCGCATATATATCTAAAAGTTATACCAGTCTTTCATATTTGCTTATAATTTCTCTTATACCTATATACTCTCATGCCATACCTACTTCTCAAGTTCAATTTCGTAATAACTATAACGTCCTGCAGGCTATGGATCGTGGAAGTGATTTTTTTGTTATTATTATTTATTGATTTTTTTCCATATTTTTTATACATATATCTATAAATTTTTTTTTTGCGTATAGAATACGAGTATATCAACACGCGCTAGAGTATGCCACAGGTTCACGATCGGTATGCGATGTCCGGTATTCATGGTATGCAGAGAGAGACCTTCTCGACACCCAAAACCACACTGTCTGTCTCTATATATATATCTCTCTTTTTTTTCTCTCTTTCTCTCTCTCTCTCTCTATCTCTACATATACTCGAAAGTTTTTTCACCTGGGTTGGGTAGTGTGTGGATTCGGCATTGAAACTGCCCGTGGCTACCGTTACCTTAATCTTATATACATATCTACATATACTATAAAATACATATTATACCGTACGTGAAAACGTATTTTCGTATAATTTTCACCGTTTTTAATGATTTTTGAATGATAAATAATGTTTAATAAAAAAAATTGACATTTTCTACTATTCGTTAAGTTAATCTTTTCGTATCATTCTCACGTGTGGTATATCATACCTATATGAAGTGTATTAATTCTGATAGCTCAATTATAAGCGTGAAAAGAGTCACAAAAGTGTATAAATAGATCGCGGTTTTACTATATGGGTATAAATTTCAATTACCAAAGATTGTTTAATGCAATGAGAATATATCGATAAGGTAACACACCTGGGCTTTCATTCTTGCGGTCAGCTGCTGTTGGTCCGTGGCTATAACATAATATAAGTATATATGCAGCTTGTATAGAGAATACCGCGTGTATGTATGCCCGGGAGCTGATACCACGATATTATTTCTACATACTGTAAGCGTGCAGTGTATATATATGATAGTTTCGTCGATATAATATGTATACAGTATCTATAGATATATCGTATATATGTATATATAATAAACATATGTATAGGTACAAATAACCCGCAGTAATCAACCTATACAAAGTTGCATTACATGGGGTATTGCGCATGTTAATGATATACTTATAGGTATGCATATCTCTTATTTCAATTCACTTTTCACCTTTTACTATTATAGTATTCAGTATATAAATGGTATGAAAATGATTTTCCTTTTTCCTTCCTTTCCTTTTATGATCGTTATAAAAAAATTTTCAAAATTCTGAGGGTACTTGTAAAATTGTAAAACGATCATATGTTATTTTGGGGCAAGTTAAATGATTTTTTTAGTATTTTATTGAGAATAAACTGTTCTTATTCCAGGAGGATTGTAAACGAAGAGTAGCCGAATGCACGTCGAGTGAACGAGCAGGAATCGCAGTATGCGGAAGTGACGGTATCACCTATCCCGATCAGTGTAAATTTATATCGAAACAATGCGAGGGTGCGTCTCTTCTAATTAAACACAGTGGTCCATGCAGTCCAGGTTGGTAAAAATAGTCGAAATAATAAAAAGAAAAAAAAAATGAAGGAAGGAGAAGGAAGATATATGAGACATTTTTTATTTCTATTTCTTTATTCAATCATTTCGGACTTTAGCGTCTCATATCTATAAATTTTACAAATCCTAAGAAGAGGACGTGTTTTTTTTATATTTATTTTATTTTTATTATCATTTTTATTCATTTCAGAAACCCAGCCTTGTTTTACCGCCCGTCTTTCGGCGCGTCCTGGAGCTCGACCGGACTGTCGACCGGATGGTACCTACGCCCCGGTACAGTGTCACGTGCAAACCGGCTATTGCTGGTGCGTCACTGGCCAAGGTCGCCCCATACCAGAAACTTCGATGAAGTATGATCGTCCCCGATGTCCGAGGACCGGGTCGGCGTCGACGCGTTCAGCCCAGCGTCGCCGATCACCTGCGTTCAAAAGTCAAATGAGATTCAACAACAGACATCGAAATACTTGCGATAGAAATGAGAAATTAAAATTCAACAACAACCTCATTGATAATTTCAAAATCGAATATAGACGAACTAATATATCGATCGATGGTCAGTTTCATAAGAAAACAAAAATTTCAATTCTTTTATATATACAAATTTTTTTTTTTTTTTATTTTTATTTCTTTTATATATCTTCGACAATTATCGTCTCATTGATTCATCCCAACGTTCAATTTTCGTCAATAGATCTTTGTATAGTATAAAGAAAATTATACGTGATTCAAACTTTAATAAAAATGAATATAATTGTAAATTGGTATTATTATTCAGGGGATAAAAACGTCGAGAGAGTATTATCGTGGAAGTTTATGACGTTGGACAAGGACACGGACGGGTTTCTGGACCGTGAGGAGTATAGAGAGTTAAGAAGACTCGCAAGGAAGGCAGTACATCCGAAAAAATGTGCCAGGACATTCGCGAGGACCTGCGATCTTAACAAAGATTTAAAACTTTCAAGACAAGAATGGGGTGCCTGTTTAGCACTTGACTTTACAAGTAAGTTTCACACATCCTTTAATATGCATTCCATAACTATACATATATAATATCTTCAAATTAATTTATAATCATTTAATTATTTCACTTACATATATAATCCATTAAATTTATAAATCTATATATACATATAGATTACTCTAATCTGAACGCATGAATTTACATCAATGATTAAACTCATCAATATTACATATAGTTCAATAAAACAATTCGTAATTCACCATAAAAAGAAAAGAAAAAAAATTTTTATTTAACTCACTAATAGATCGACCTGCACGATATGCTTTTATTAAAAATTTCAAATCGCATGTGTATAATTTCATTCATCTCTATATTAAAAATAAGTATAATTTTTTGGGATAAAGTAGATTTTTTTTTTCTCTCATATTTGTCGATTATAATAAAGAAGAATTATTTATGTATGTATACATAGATATCATACCCATTTATACATATACATATACATATATATATAAGTCGCGTATATATATAATAGTATATACGGATTATGAGGCATTTCCACGCAGGATGTCGTCGTCTTACTGGTTGCAGTAGGTACGGTTAAGTTAACAGTCGTGAATATCTTGCCGGAAGTTTGCCCACACGTTACGCGACTTACACGACACGACACGACACGACCGCGACAGGACAGTATATAGAGTACAGTACGAAGAAATTTAACCAATTGACCTCGCCTTCGTGTCACGTGTGTGTGACACTGACAGAACATACCCCATGCACATTAACTATAATAATAATAATAATAATAATAACAATAATGATAATAATAATAATAATAACATTTAAACCGCAGTATGTATATAGATATATATATATACCTATACATATATGTAAACTATTTAAATCTCTTTGTGGCACCTACGCTGTAATAAAACACTATTTGTGACCGCTTGTAATCTCGCATGACGCTCTTTTTAAATTATAATAATCATCATCATCATCATCATCAATTATTATTAGCTACTGCATATGTGTATAATTTTCGGTGAAAGAATAAGTAAAACGAAATACAAAAAAGGAAGAACATTATTCATTTAATATTATGTATATGATAATTTAACTGTTTTAAAAAAAAAAAAAAATTATTATCATCATTATATTATATATTATCTGCACACTACAGTATATTAAATTTATTTATTAACTCTTAATCAATAATTATTTATTACATATATACTCACCTGTATACCACCGCGGGTATTGAGTTATATCGTTAACAATATATTATTTAACTTCAAAGAAAT
Source organism: Macrophya annulata (assembly GCA_963924015.1). Taxonomy (NCBI): domain Eukaryota; kingdom Metazoa; phylum Arthropoda; class Insecta; order Hymenoptera; family Tenthredinidae; genus Macrophya; species Macrophya annulata. The sequence goes on along the minus strand of OZ001257.1, from coordinate 577,756 downwards.
CAGGACGATATATTATTTATAATAAAAAAAAAAAAAAAAATTATATCTCTGCAGTAACGTCGAGGTATACCTAATACGTTGTCCTCTAGACACACGTATGTATCTTGTTTGCTGTCTAGCTCGAGGGATAGCCTTGAATCATCTAATCGACCCAGAGGAATGACTTGTATATAGATCTGCAACTATAATATACAAAGCTATACCTAGCAAAAAGTATTTCTATATATTCAAACCACGGATTATTTTATTTATTTATTTTTTTCTTAGAATCAGAATAGCTTCGAATTTTGGAAAATAGCTTATATCTAGTATCATAGGGATCAGATCCACAATTTATAGATACACGTGTGAAAATCTTAGCCTGTTTTTGAGAAAATCGTGACACAATATGTACATAAACAGAAAGACAGAAATCTTATATATACCGAACTGAATTTTCAGACAATAATTTTCAATATCTTCTCGATATATAGAGTTGAATTAAATTCTATCCATGTATATATAGTCGTAATGTCATTCATTCTCCGTATTTCAGTATAATATGAACGTTTTGATACTATACGTATAATTTCATTTTGTATACACCTAATCGAGATTTATCGGTGTGTCAGACACTGGAAACGGGTAGCATACGTACTTATCACTCTTTCATAAGGAAATTTTTTTTTTTTTTTTTTTAAATAGTATCACATATTATGTATTCCGAAATTATCAAACAAACTTTAAAATTCATTCATTTATAAAATTCATTCATTTTATTTATATATACTCTTTGTCAGACTACTACGGATATCCGTATCCCAAAAATTCGCCTCGTTATCACCGCTGAAATGATTAACAAAAATTTAATAAATTATATGAATGACTGTAGACAGAATAGAGATACATGTAAAAAAAAAAAATTAAAAATTTAGGATGTTTTTCGCAGATTCTTATCATAACGATAATTCATTGCCAGATATTCCAATGTCTGATACAACGATGTAGATAATTTAGTAAAATGCGATCCAAATTTTTAAATATTTGGAAGTTTTTTTTTTTTTTCTTCTTCTTTTTGTTTTGTGTTAACCGAATAGAATTTTATAGAAATATGATTGCCCAGAGCATGTATCGTTTTATGGTACTAAACTGTCTATTGTTGGTCTTGTTGTTGTTGCTGTTGTTGCTGTTGTTGCTGCTGCTGCTGCTGTTTGTTAGTAAAACAAAACAAAAAAAAAAAAGTTTTTTTTTCCTTTTTTTTTTCTTTGAGTAACGCTATAATAACTGTAAAAAACCCCTATTTAAATAGCTGCTGATATTGCAATATGTGAATGACATACACAATTATATAGGTAAGCCAGTCGGCTGAGTGACATCATTATTATCATTTAGTACGTTTGTTCTTGTCGCTGAACCCAGGCGCAGATGAGCGCGCTGAGGTCCCTGAGGCCCAGAGGACCCGCGCCACTGACCAAGGTAAATTCCAAATTGCCTGACTGTAACAAATCCATATATATATATTCTTTGAATTTTTTGTCAATTATCCAAAGTAGTGTAATAAAAAAAAAAAAAATTAAACATATAGAAAAATGAACCTGAAAACTGACCGTCGAAATTACAACAATTAGGACCGTCCATTTTTTTTATGATGAATAAACATAACAATGTCGTGATGATTCAGTATATTGTTATATATTCAAAATTCTTAGGTTTTGTTTTTTGGAGAAACAAAAAAAAAAAAATTATTTTTAAGCCAGTCAGAGTTCAGTTTGTGATTGTAGAAATGTATATATTGTTTACACCAATTAGTTTTCCAATATTTAACAAATCCACCCTTATTCAGCTTTATAGTCTCTAATTTTCATACATACATACATATAAATTTATCGTTGTAAAGGTTAAATACATAGATTATAATTGTGCATATTTATTGTTTATATCATTTCGTTTATACATAAATATATGACTTGGAATTTACACGTCACCACCCGCAGCAGGTATCGCATTAATCGCCTATCGTAAAGATACGAAATGTGTCTCGGATTATTTATTACACTGTTTTTATTATTTCATACACTTTAATACATAATATAGGAATATATGTATGCTTGTAAATAAAAATTGCATGTGCTTTCATGTCATATTATACTTACATATATATTATATATACATAAAATACATTAAAGTATAGTATATACCTATATCTATTATATGTTATACGTGTGAAATTTATATATCTATCGGGTGGTGACGGTTTTATACTTAAATTACAACGATAATCAATCATCATACGCCCCAACAATCGTTCGATCATTGTACCGCAATTAAACATTCACAAATACCAAAAGAAAAAAAAAAAACAAATTAATCACATTATCTGTACGTATTTGATATGTAAATGTTTCACGATATTAACCACCGATTTATTAACACATTTATACATATAATCATCATTATTTTAAAATCTGGTATTCTGAGGTAATCGATTCTCAATTCTTATCCCGTAGTTTGTACACGCAAACAAACAGATATTCCCCTTTAGTCAAAAAATAAAAAAACAAATAAATAAATATAAAAATATCCTCATTTTTCAAAGAAAACAACCAATGATTTAGCCCATTACGTTCACCAGGTTTAAAGGGCAATGAAGGGACCCACCGACCGATATTTACAGACGACACAGGCGACCCGAAGGAAGAACCTGAAGGTGAGAATCAGTTGGATGGTTTTATTTCAAAATTTTTTTTTAGTCTTTTTATAATTATTTTATATTATTCGTTCTGTCATATCTAGCGAACGACTGCATCTCGGATAGAAACTCAGTACTTGAAGATCAGAAGCAAAATTCTGAGACGAAATTTTATATACCGCAATGTACGCCTGATGGAAGATACAACAAAGTTCAATGCTACTCGGGATATTGTTGGTGCGTTTATCAAGATTCGGGTAAACCCATTCCTGGTACTTCGATAAAAGATGGTAGTCCAAATTGCAATCCTGTACCGGAGCCAAACAGACCTATGAAAGGTACGTAAATTCGTATTATACCTATTTATTAAAAGACGAGTTTCAAAATTAAATAAACATTTTTCATCACTGCAGGATGCCCGGAATTAAAGAAACAAGTATTTCTAAGAGACCTTATGAGTTTGATGCAAGAAAACATGAAAGCTTCAAGCACAGAATCTGACGAGACGACTCTGAAATGGCAGACATCGAACGAAGAGCGTATAGCTACTTGGCACTTTGTTATGTTGGACAGAAACAAGAATAAGGTAATAACTACAGAATATGACGTGACTGGTCGATTATAAATCGGTGTTTTATATTATGTTACGAATTTTAATTATTATTATTATTTATTTTTTCTTTTCTTTCACATTCAGGTATTGGAAAGAAAGGAATGGAAAAGTTTTAGGACAATGGTAGCTAATAACAAACAGCTTCGAAGATGTGGAAGAAAATTGCCAAGGTACTGCGACGTGAATAACGACAGAAAAATCAGTATGACAGAATGGTTGAACTGTCTAAACGCCCAACGAATTATGCCAGGTATTATAAAATAAATATTTATTATTCGAAAATAGCTTGAGAGATAATTTGTTGATCTTTTCTATTTAATTTACACAGCAGATAGTCCGACGAAAACTGCAACAGAAAAGCCAAGACGATCTGGTCCGAATCCAATCCAGCAAATCCTAATAGATGACTAATAAGTAAAAGTATCAATTGTGATATATACATAGAAATATTAAACACCTCGTCACATCGTGAATTATTATCGCATATATAATTATCGATAGAGTATATTATAGAGTATATTTGAATGATGGTGAAAAAAAAAGGAAAATTAAAAAAATAAAACAATAATATTAATAATGTTAATAATAATGATAATTTCGTATACCGGTTATTGTGCTTGAAATTATAACATATATATGTTTGTATTTTTATATCCAGTGATGCATAATTAATTTATAGGTATAATATAGCGTATTATTTTTCCTTGACATATTATATATATATATATATATATAAATATACAATATAATACATTAGGTATATATACAAATAATAATAATAATAATAATATTTATCGCGGTATATTCGTTCAGAGAATAATTATGTAATTGTTTTTAGTGTCTAATTATTATATCGTATAGTAATAGTATAATAATAATAATAATAATAATATTAATAATATGCGCTAATTAAAAGTATTAAAAAGTATACAGCGAGAGAGAGAGTGATTAATATGTATATAATTTATATATCTGACGTTAAGGTGCTGCAGTTGTATAAGGCGACTTATATTATAACAAGCAAATCGGTATGGTGATTTTATCGGGACGAGCCAACGCGTAGATTTAAAATTGTCAATGTATAATCTGTTTATTTTTTTTTTTGTTTATTTTTTATTTTTTTGGAATTTTATCAATTATAAATAATACTAAACAACGACGCGTATGTGTATTCAGGCTGTTCTTTTTAACGATTATATAGATATGTGTATAGTTCCTTATGCGCAGTGCCAATTTACAGGAATAATAATAGTCAATATAGAACCGTAATAAATATCTACATATGAAATTGTTGCAATCTTATTATGCGTAAAACAAGGTTTTAGAGAAATATCTGTTTTGACTATACCTATAGATACTGTTGGGGATAATAATAATAACGAAAGTAACCACAATTTGTTGCGTAATTAACACTATAGATACTCTATAATGAATAATTCCTAATTTCCTATACCAGCCGTTATACTACACCTATAGTTACGTTTTACACAATAATAGTAAACTTTTAGTACCTATACATAAACATATTATATTTGTATGACAAAATTATATATCTGCCAGCGTTTATTATATCGCATATTATATATCTATATAATACAAATCTCATAATATAATTTTAACTGCAATTATAATAATATTGTTCGTTCGTCCTAACTTTTTACTGTTAATTAGATTTACGTGACACATTCTACTATATAACATCTTCGACTTATGATTTATTTTAATTTAATATTCTTTGATAATAATGAAAATCATATACAGGCCTGCTTACTGTTTGATCATTATAATAGGAGTGCAATAAACGATCAATTTATGTATATCGATGTCTTTAATCAAAGAAACCTCATAATTAAAACTAGACTATTCATATTTTCTATTTCCGAACAACCTCTCTATGGCTACCTTCCTTACGGAGATAAGCCCAAGGATCAATAAATAAATAACAACCTCTCTGTTTCCGGAGTATTTTTATCAATATATTAGCTGCCAGTCGTTCATCAGCGTTGTACCGTGCAGCACCATATATTAGCTGGCCAGTCGTTCATCAGCGTTGCAGCGTGCAGCACCATATATCAGCTGCCAGTCGTTCATCAGCGTTGCAGCGTGCAACACCACGTTGACGTCAGAGGATTATAACGCAGCTGCAACACATGTGATATAGCCGTCGCGCCAGATACCGCTCTTACCGGCAAAAGTAGTTCGTCACTTCGATCGCGAGATGGCGATAACATTTCATTCATAATTCATTCATTCATTTGAGACCCCGTTGGGGGGGAGAGCAACGACCTTGAACTTGAATAGTGGTACCTGCTCGCACGGGGTCAGTGGCCCTCGTGGCGTCAAAGAGTTCGCATGGGGGCTGCGTTAACGAATTCAATATGAATACTCCGAACAGATATTGATATTATAACACTTGTTCTTCCGTTACAGATGAATCAACTTCAATCCAGAGTCCGAAGATATTCGTACGGTACGAATTGAAGTTCCCATTACAACGAACGAGTGCATATTGAACTAAACTTACGTCTTTGTAAAATTAATTGTATTAGTTGTATTAGGTATAATATTGTAGTAAAAATGTAGTTTATAGATGTATTAAGATAATTTGTATGTCGAAAAGCAAATAAATAAACTGTATCAATTACGATGGGTAAATACACATTTATTTGTAAGAAACAATTACAAGTTGCCTTATTTCAAACTGTCCCCAGTCCCTGCAATAAATACGTATACGTATACAAGTGTGTGCCTGTAACTGAAAACTTTTTCCCGCCAAAAATTTAGCATACCTTCTCGGTTCAGATGTTCTCCTGATACCACGAGCAATTTTTGATTTACAATTTTTATAACTTTGAATATCGCAAGTATACATAGAGACATAGCAATGTGCATGAAGCCATATATACATGCATGCATGCCTGTATGCTGAAAAATTTTCCCGCCAAAAATTTCGGCACACCTCCTCGGGTGAGATGTTCTCCTGATACTAGGAGCCAATTTTCGATTAAAAATTTCAAAAACTCTGAATGTACAGATTTTCAGAGCTGTTAAAATTTTAAGTCGAAAAATTGCTCCTGGTATCAGGAGAACATCTGACCCGAGGAAGTATGCTGAAATTTTTGGCGGGAAAAATTGGGTGCCTTATTATATGCAACCCGCATGCCATCCATGTAATATCCGATTTGAGATTGCATATCATTAGGCGTACGTAACTTTGAATTTTAAATTTCTGTAAATCGAAAAATTGCGCCGTGTCTTCTTACGATTATTATAATTCACTTACCTCATGCAATATCTGAAATAAAGAGTCGCAGGAAAGGGAGAGTGGAAAATAACGAAGTAATTAATTATAGGTATATCTGGGAATTTATTGCTACAGCATCGATATAACATACAATGTAGTAATTTCTTATAAGTAAGCATACATATATGCATTGCAAATTATTGAGTATATCTTTATTTGCTTGCTACTAAACAAGTTCTTATAATATAGACACATGTGTCAAGACAGAGATTTTTTTCTTGATTTTTGTTTGGCAGTCACGTTAGTGGTTCGATTGCCAGATAAAAATAACCCAATTTTGAAAATTCACAAACTGCTTGTTTAATATCCACGTGACAACTTTTCCGCGTTCTAAATATTTCGAATAAGATGTCTATCAAAGTCGTCACAGAGCTCCCATGTGAACTTGTTGACGCCACTTCAATACTCGTTCAATTTTCAAATATCTCCTCGACAATGCTGCCCCTTTCTTCCTCATACGAACCTCGCTTTGCTTGTGCGAGTTCTGAATATATTTTCGATTCGACGGCAGACTCTGCTCTATTTCATGATCTATGGCTAACATTAGTGACTGGCAGGTGGCGAAGCGGAATTCTAACCTAAAATTTTAACCTACAAATATCTTCGTCAGACGTGCAGTCGATTGCAATATGGAAGTTTATTAAATGATAATAATTTTTACGACCGTTAACATAAGTAGTAATTGCATATAAACAATACGATATGGCGGTGAGTAGATTGACATAAAATAAATTTGACTTGTTGTTAAATATCGAACAGATATAATTGTCATGTAACTAAAGAGAAAAAAGTGTAATTCACTTGTCGAATTCAATATTCGTTGCCTATTCAACGAATCATTATTATTTATTAAACTAGTAACACGTCTCTGAAGAATAATTAAAGTAGAAAAAAATGTCAACAATACGATAAATAAAATTATATATATTTTCCTTTTTTTTTTTTTGTGTTTTCAGCCGCCCACTAAAAGCACGAAAGTTGCGACTAGAGGAGCTAAACAAATAGTTGAAGAAAATATCTCCACACTTAATTACTATAGAAATATGGTATTTGGTGCCACTGCTATTTACCTAACAACAATGTTGGTCTTCTTCGCCTTCACCACTTTTACTATAGTAAGAATAAGCAACCCTATTCATCATTTAACCAGATATATCTAGATAAGTTACTTATTTAAGTATCCATTGAAAAAGTTTAAGATTATATCCCAGATCGCACCTTGCTGTACAATAAATCATCTAATCATCATTTATTTGTTCTTGTTAAGAATAAATAAACAATAATATTCTTCACTTTATAAATATACAGCTTGTGTTATTAATTAAGAAATAATAAAAATTGTCAAACATAAGTTATACTAGTTTACAAATTTTAACACTTTTTATATATACCTCAAATGAAATATTTATTTTCTTATTCAGTTTCCTTGTATATTGATATAAAACGGTTGTTAAAAATTTTCTATCACATCGAATTTTGCTGACTACTTGGATTTAAATTCCATTATTGTAAAGTTTACATATTTGCAAGTGGTCTAGGTTTTATAAAATTTCACACAGATCGTTTCTAAGGAAAACTGATTCAGAAAGTTACAAAACGAAGAGTAAAATTAATAATTTTTAATATTTGTTTTGTTTAAGCCATTCTTTTAAAATTTTTAATTTAATGAATATTTTCTCAATGTGATGTGACAGAATTTTTTAAATATTCTGCCCCTACTTAGCTCACATAAAATTATGAGAAATCACACATTTCGACAAAGGCATATAAACCGTGTAAACTAATCTTATTGATGAACTGGACATCTTTCTCCGATTAACGCTCATGAAAAGATAATGATATTTTTTATTGTTCAAGGACTTTTTTTCCTTTAGATACTTCTGACCATCTGAGATACAAATCTATTCTATGTTTAATTGTTCCAGACATTTACGATACTAACAGGGCTGGTTTACGTAGCTTGTTATCAATTCATGGTCTACATGGCTCGGTCAAATTATTCCGAGTCAGGGCAGCTCATAGATTCAGGTGTTGACTTGAATATGGAAGGAGGCATTGCCGAGTGAGTGCATAAAATATTGTTGGAAAAATTAACTTGTTAATTTTTACAGGGTAGCCAGTTTCCTGGAAAACGAAAACTGAAAACATTACGAATATTGTAAAATAAAAATCGTATTTCAGTTTATTTTTTTCTCTTCCAATTTTCATTCTTTTATATGTATAATTGCGCATCGAAAAATATAATCGAATCTACGGTAAACGACGGTTTATTTGTTCGGTTTTTTATTTTTTTTGTTTGAAGAATCGTGAAAAATTTTAAGAGGAAATAGTAAGATCAAAAATAAAGTAATATTAAAAATTGTAGAGATTTTGATGGTGATTTGAATGAACATTGTAAAACGGGTACATGAAATAACATCCGTTTATATATATATATCCCCGTTAATTGATCAAGGATCTTTTTTACTGCCCTATTCGAACATCTGCTTAAAAGAGAATGCAAAAACGAGTTTTCAGAATTTTGGTATACATTAATTGTTTTCGGATATATCAATCCTGTTTGTTGGGCCAGCAATGAATTCCCTTGATAGTCCTTTTTTTCCGCGCCTCAGAAGTCACAAGAGGTCGTCGAAGTTTTAATATACATATTGTATTCAATATATCATAGCATTTTATTAATTAAAAGTAAAAAGATTTAAATGAAACAGAGAATATTTTCAAGCATAAGATCCATATTTACAGGCACGTTAAGGATCTGATCATACTCACATCAGGTGTTCAAGTGCTCTCACTGCTTTCAAACTACTTCTGGTTTTTATGGTTATTGGTGAGTATGACTAATGTCAATTTGTCTTTTAAATGTTATGCAAAATGTAAATAACTACAGTATATTGTGTGACATCCATACGTTATCATGATTTATTGACATGTTGATGGTGCATAAAATTTCCGAGATCTACAGAATTGAATTTTCATCGGTAAATTACGCGCAGTCCTTGAGCTTCTATGAACTTACCATTTTTCTTTATTTTTTGTATCATGTATCTGCATTTTCTTTCCGATTCATCGATTATCTATGTCAAACCATTTTCAAGGATGAAAAACAAAAAAAATAAAAAGAAATATACGTATCCGCAATTGAATAGATCTAATATTTCACAAATAAATTCCCATTGATTTGAAATATCCTTTTAGAGTTTTTTTACTCGAATTTTTTCTTTCTCTCTTTTTTTTTTTTTTGTATACGTTTAAGATCGTTTCTTATACTGCAGTAAAATCTTCGTAGATATATTTTATTGCCGTTTTGTTTCATTTTTATATCTATATTTCCTTTACCCACGCGCGTTCAAAGGTCATTATTTTATATTTATTCTATTATTATGTATGTGTACATATACTAAATGCGTGTGAATACAGGCTCCATTGCGAGGTGCTTGGATGTTATGGACGAAGATATTGTCACCATGGTTTTTCGCACCTCCTCAAGAACAGCCTGAGGTTGATGAAAAAAAACAGCGTAAGATGGAGCGAAAACTTGCCAAACGTCATTAACTTTAGTCGTCAAAAGATTGCAATGTAACACAATTGTAATTGCAGTTTTCGTAAATAAATAATGAAAAAAAAAAAAAAGAAAAAAAAAGAACCACTTCTGTTATATAAAGATATTTGTACATATACATACATGCATATAATAAATAGATTTAAAGGTGCATATGATATAAATCTAGTCAAGTTTTTATTTCCCATTCCTTATTTCCACTAATTGTTTATGGGCTGTTTTAAGTCGTGAACTCCACACTTCCAGGTTATTATCATACCTTGTCTTAGCCTTGACGTGTCTTTTAGTAATTTATATAAACCCGAAATATGAGTATTGGACTGCCGGTGTTACTCACCTATGAGCAATTTGAGGCATTCATTAAAGTATTTCGACCTGTTCTTGAGTTGTGAAAAAATTATGCTAGCTAGACCTTGACTGGCAATTACTTATATGGTAAAAATCTTAATTTTTTTTTATCATTCCATACATTTTAAAGTAAAGTATATTTCACAGCTGTCATGTATAGTTTTTCTGTAATTTATCGGATTATCGGTTGTAGCACAAATTCATAAATTTATCAATAATTATTATTGATCGTTTTGAAGATCTCTGTATAAAAACATGTTTACTACATCTCTACAAATGAGTATATCTGATATAGGTGTACGAGTATGTGTAGCATATATTAATTTTCTTCAACATTTATAATTAATTGCAGTTTATGTGCTTGAGTAAACTTCACAAGTAGAGATTGGTGTTATTGTAATTAGCTCAGGTGCGGTAGGACTCGTATGTACCATCGTCTATATCTATATTTATACTTATAGAGTTTAAAAAAAGCAACCCTATGACGTGGGCGATTTTCTATAAAAAAATGAAAAATTACTACATTATAAAGGATCATAGAAACCGACGGAAATTAACAAAAAAATGATTATACGTATTATACGTAAATCGCTAATGAATAAAATACAAGGACCTTGATCGAACGTAAATATATGAGGTATTCCCTGCCAAGTGAGACTCCAGGCTCTGTTCCACACCCAGTTCAATTTTTTTGATCATTTTTTTATTCATCATCAGTACATTGATAGGGACGTGAGTGAATAATTAAACATTTTTAATTCAAATACTTTTTGAACTATGAATTTTCTAGGTTTTTTGCTAACATAACATTAAAGCAATTATTACGCAGATCTGGTCAGTCCGATTGAAAAAACTAAATACATGAAAATATTCTTTAAAAAATGGACTTTTCGTATAAAATATATTCAAAATTTTATGACGCATTCTTCACCGATATTTTCATGTTCAAAGAAAATTATCAAAAAAATTAAACTGGGTGCAGAGCCACCAAGCCTGGAGTCTGACTTGGCCGAAAATACCTCGTATAAAAATATGCATTAAATTTCAAGTAATCATCAAAACCAATTTGGTTACTCTGTATATCAATCCTATGATTAATCGTTGCTATTTCAATATTAATATTTATTTTTATCTTCTTTGCGGTTCTTTTTCTGACAAAAAATAAACTTGACTCAAATATGCGGGAAAAATTCGTTGCTTATAATTATCGCCGATAATGTTGTCCAATTCTGGCGATCGGGTTACTTCTTTTCTTTTTTTTTTTTTTTTTTTTCATATATTTTTCATATCTCCTCGCTCTTCTTCCTCTATTTTATTTTCTTTTTTTTTCCCCATCAATATGGATATACGTTAACGCGGAAGAAAACTCCGGAGATGATTAAAAAAAAGTGGAAGAAACCCGAACGTAGATACTATACCGTACTATAGAATAGACCTGTCATTGACGAGGTCAAAGCTTAAGGACAAATTTATGTTGTTGAATGTGTCCTGCTCCGCATTATTGAAGTAATTCTTGTCCCGCAAGTTATACGAATCGGGCTCTAACATATACACGAATTTCCACCTCCCATATTTTTCCTACCTTTATAAGTATATAAATATGACAGAGGATGAAATTGTTGAAATCGACTTCAGGTTCACAGTTTGCGACGTTGACTACGGAGGTGATCGGCAGTACACCACCGATCATTATAATCATATACCGCATTTACCGAAACTGATTATAATATAATAATTTTAAACACCGTTCAATGAATTTTAATAATATCCTCGATATGTTTAATATCGTTTTAATATTGTGCTGCAGTGTCTCATTCGATTTAGTAAACAGTCAGATACTTGATAAAAAGGAAATCAATTTGTGCAACGCTAGTTACACGGGTAAAGAATGGCTCTCTTCGACGCTTGCAAAAGTGTTATCCCATACACAGAATCATAGTGAAACAGTCCATGACCAAGAGTCGTTATCAATACCAATAGATCTTTCACCGTGGACTGATTTTCCGATTCTTCCTCTAGTCTTCGCTTCTTCTGATACCCTGCCCGAAGGTCGATGTAAAAGACAGGTGCGACGGTACCTTCAGGATCTCGCTAATTCCACGCTATGGGCGGTTCAAAGTGAGCTTTTAAATATAAACTTTCGCGCCATTATCAGTCCTTGCGTTTTGAAATTTTTCTCTTTCTTTTCTTTTTTGATAGTTTCTCTTTTATTCTGTTATAGTAATAATAAAGGGTTTTTATTGCCTTTGGAATAGGGATCAGGGTCTTTAGCATGCTTATATATATATATCGTGATGTAATAGAGATCTGGTATAACGTCAGCGTAGGTATTATTTGTGAAATATTTAACGAAACGGTTATAAGGTTGCACGTTGATTTGATCTTTAATGGAAATATGAATGTTTTGATCCTTGAGCCTCTCCATATTTGAATATAACATCATTACGTTTTTCATTTTTTATATAGTGCTCGTTATTTCAAACGAGTACGTTATATTAAATGTTGCGCACGTGACATCGTATATGCTGCAGCTTTAATATACGAAACTGCATAATAAAAATAAAAAAATAAAAAATAAAAATTATATCCTAAGACGCAGTTAAAGATCAGACCATGGACAGCATTGCTGATAAAAAATTTTATTTGATCTTGAAGTCACGTGACTATCTTTTAACTTTATAAATTCGAATTGTAGACTGCATCACTTTATAGCTGTTTAAAAATTCTCTAAAAAATAAAAATAAAAACAAGAGAATATAGGTAAAGCTCGATATACGATCAATCAGGATCGAAATAGGCACGTAGATTAGATATTCATTCATTAATTATCTGGGAAAAACCGGGACAAAACCGGATCTTATATTGGCATAAGAATGACGTAGATGCACGTTCATACTAAAAGTTCACGCATGTTAATGTGTCACCTTTACCATATAATTAAACAGGCCATTCTAATATTTTGTATAAACACGTGCAATTACGGGGCAGGGAGCGGAGGGCTTGGTTAAATATATGCTTACGTAATATTTGAATGCTTTATTCCAAAATCATGTACGATATTGAGTGTCTTCTTCTTTTTCTTTTTTTTTTCTTGTTTCGTTTGTTTTACAAGATATGATATTCCATACGTTATACCTATTCCAATCTCTTTCATTTGTATAAAAGATTCGATAGATATTACGCGAATTATAGGTATTATACGTATACCATAAACACAACATAGAATTTTTCTCTTCCGCCTAAAAATTCTTCTATATTATTTAATTAATCTGCAATAATAGTAATTAGCTCTTTTGATAGTGAATCGTCATTTAATTTGTACGATGTATATATTTATACTGCAGCTGTCAATAAAAATGACTTTTGAGTTCTATATTGACGTGATAATGATAGGTCGATATTTATAATAAGCACTTACCATTTGTCCGCAATAATTAACATTCAAAATGAAATGATCAACAAATGAACGAAAAAAACTGTAATATATGTTACATACAACTGCGTGTGGAGGAAAATTATTATTTATTGAAAAATAGGTCTTAAGTAGATATTGTTATAAATATATGGGTGCATGCGTGTTATCGATTCTGTACTGATACTTTTGAAAAATTGAAAATTATTGTCATTTCACGCGAAAGCCTTGAATTCTATAATTGATAAAATATTATTCCAGTGTTCGATGCCTCGACGAAATATCCGGACGGAATTATCTACGGTCATACAAAACATTTAGGAAACTTTGACCAATGTTATAATTTACGAGCCAAACTATCATCGAACGAAGACGATTCCGAATACGGGGATGTGGTTGAAGGTCGTTACTGTTTGATTCGTTTTCGATATCAACGTAAGAACGTGATATCGACAATCCCTGAATATTACTACCTCGATTTTGACCCCAATCTTTCCGCCTGGGATGCAATTGACGTAATTTTATATTCATTAATTTTCAAATATTTTCATTTCTTTTTTTCATATATTTTTATCCCAAAAATTTCCTCGATTTCAATTCGTATACAATTTTGATAATCTATTGTATATAGGACAGGGGAGATTTTCGTCGTGTAAAACGGCATTCTGTGTACATGGCACTTTGCGTTCCGGCGAGTTGCAGTGCCGATGAAATTGCAACTGCGATAACGAATCCTTTAGAAAATTTGGCTGATGCCCGAGGTATACGTCTGGAAACTACAGTGAAGCCATCTTTTTGTCAAGCACGTCGTGACTTATCAAAGAATTTATCAACGGGGAGCAAAATCTTTTGGTACTTTATGTGAAAAATATTAATACCTATACATATAATAATGAAATTAAACCCTTCGTGGTCGTCGCGGGTCAAAATGACCCGAGCTTGAACTTTGAAGGTAAATATCGTTTTTTTCCCCAAAATTAATACCGTTTTTGAAACACACAATATAGCACTATTTTTTTCCCAAAAGTACCATATCTTACGAGTATCTCCACTATAATTTTATTCAAAAATATAAAAAATTCAAAAAGTTATGATTTTTCGAGTAAAAAAGTGTCTTTTTTGCGCATTGACCGCCTTACGATTTTTTTAAACCATGTTTCCATTTGAATTTTGACATACCGACTTTTTATGCTTGTTTTAGAATGTTCAAAGTATTTCCCAGTATTTTTTCGGTATCGATCGGATTGATAGTTTTCACGCGGTAACCGTTTTAAAATGGGCTTGGGTCAATTTGACCCAGAATTATAACAAGCTTGATTTAAATCTTAGGTCTGACCACAAAGGGTTAAAATAAATATATTATGAAAAACGCATATAGGTATGTTATCTCGAAGATATATTTTCCATTCTAGTTTTATACTCGTTGCTCTGTTCGTCCTCGTCGTAGGAAGTTCTTGGTACGATAGTTCTCTCTACTCCGCAGAAGAAGCAGCCAACGAAATTGGTCCGCAAAACATATTCCTCTGCTTTTCAGCCCGGCGTAATTTAAAATCGATATTTGCCACATCTGGTTTTCACCCTGGACTCGAATGCATACATCTTATTCGTTTCTTTTTTATGTTCGGCGTCATTTTTGCACACAGAACAATGCAGTACTACGGACGTCCGATGGTGGAGACGACTTATCTTGAAAAGGTGAACACTAGTTGCAAGCAAAAAAAAAAGAAGATAAAATCAAAAAAATGGTTGAGAATTTTAGCCATGAATTTTTTTTTCGAAATACATTTTTCTCTTCAAATTCTTCTATGATCTTTTTTCCCTTTGAATTATTCAATCCTAATCTAACCCCTGCACTCGTACCATTTATCTCACATACGAGTAAGGATCAGAATATTGAACCAAGTTGATCGATGATATTTATTCATTAAACCTTTTCCGACCTGTTTCTATTAGCTATACACCATACGATCCGCTATGATCGTGCTTCACGGTACGATCGTAGTCGACGGTTTTTTCAGCATCGGAGGTCTTCTCCTCGCTTACGGTTTACTCGAAGAACTTGATCGACGTAAACGCTTGAACTTCGTGGCTCTAATAGTTATCAGATTTTTGAGGTAATTAACTTAACATACTTATAGCAAAATCTTAATTTTATTATTATTATTATTATTATTTTCTAGCATTGACCATTATTTTTTCGCAGATTAACGCCTCTCTATATGTTAGTGGTTTTCTTCCACGCTACTCTGATGCCGATGATGGGATCGGGTCCCTATTGGGAGGCAAGAGTTGGTACCGAAAGAGACTACTGTGAAAAAAATTGGTGGACCAATTTGTTGTACATAAACAACTACGTGAACGAAAAAGAGATGGTAATTATCGTTGGATAATTTTTTTTTTTCTATCATTATATTTATTCTTTCTTACTGCAGTATTTTTGACGATGTTTTTATTTCACCCCCTTCGCATTTCTTTCCAGTGTATCTTTCAGTCTTGGTATTTATCAGTCGACTATCACCTTTACATTATGGGACTGTTTGTGCTGTGGACTTTTTGGCGGATTCCTAGACGACTGGGTTATCCATTCCTCACCGGTCTGGTAGCCCTTGGTGTCGCTATTCCATTCGTGATCACATACGTACAGAATCTTAAGCCTATATTCATGGGATTGCCATTGTAAGTGTTAAAAATATTGCTTAAAAAAACACGTAGAATAATTTCAAATTGGCACCGATTCGGACGAGTTAAAATTTCAGTCAATATCAATGATATTTTCATTCCTTGTTAAATCCGAAATCATCGATAGTGATATTGCCCGATCCATTCTCTCATACACTTGAAGAACAATCAATTGTCCGATCTTCTAGCATGGGGGATCCTAGAAGAGATTCTTACTTCTTGAACCAGTATATCAAAACACATACAAGAATCGGACCTTATATGGTCGGCATATTGGCCGGGGCTATTATCTACGATCACAAAAATGCCTCGTGGAGACTCTCAAAGGTATATACCTTATCTATATCATACATCGATGTGTTGTTCTATATAACTTAGGAAATCCTTGTATTCAACATACATTATACAATACATTATGTAACTTTGAACAAACATTCAAGACATGGTCACGGGTTCTTTTCATCATCCTGGCTGTTGGTTTGACTGTTACAAGTCAGTCTCAAGGCGCCAAATACTATGATCCTAACAGCGTATTGCATCCAATTGAAACAGCGGCTTATGCCGGATTTCACAGAGTAGGATTCGCCCTCGGAGTCTGTTCGTTAGTCGTTTTAATCACGATCGGTGATGGCTTAGGTACGTTACTGTACTTACTATTTTTTTGTTTTTCGTAATTTTTTTATTTTTTCTTGTATTTAGACTTTCATTTCAACGTAATGACACCACGTTGGGCTCCACCCCTGGCAAGATTAACTTACGGTGCTTTTCTTGTCCACAATATTATCCAAGGCTATGATATTGGAGTGACCAGAACCCCCCGCGTATTTACTTTTCGTAATTGCGTAAGTCGATATAGATGCATTTATTGTAAATATATACTCAATGTTATCACTTGTAGTCCTCGAGTCACGAGATAACATATTATATCGTCTAAACTTTACAGTTCTGGGATATTCTACCAGACTTATTCTTCACTTTCACCTTATCATTACTTTTGTCGATCTCTGTGGAAGGGCCGATACGAAAAATCGAGAGGTATATGCTGACTAAGAGACCGAGCAGAAGTCCAACGGAAAGGTTGGTACATTTTCAGTTCAACGTATTATGCTAGATATAATAGAAAATTACAGGCGTATATTAACTAGAGCGATTAGTGAAGTAGAAAAAAAATTTTAATATCATATCTCAATGTAATTGCGTGATAAGCGGGACAAAAAAAAAAACTATCACTGAATAAACTGGAGTTTTGTAAATATTTGTTATCTTTAATTTCAGATCATCGACAAATGGGATCAAGAAAACTAACTAATTGTAGAATTTTCATATAATATATGTAACTTTTATAATTTTTTTTCGTTGTAAATACATTATTAGGTATTAAATTATTAGATTTATTAGATAATATATTATGTATATGATATCATGTTTTGTAAAATAGAATTCTATTATTTATAATTATCTATTTTATTATATTTTTCCCTAAGAGGTATGTATAATCTATATTACCACATACACAATTAGTCATTTATCACACACTGCCGGTACTCGTATATATCTTATATAAGCAACATAGCGTGTAGGGGAAAAGTGGGATAGTCGCCGTAGGAGGATAGATGGTAACTTTACATTGCCAATCTTTACTTTAAAACAAAGCTTCCCCCCGCCAAACTGGCGGGATGGCAGAAAAAAGCTTTGTTTTAAAGTAAATTATTGGCAGTGTAATAGTTATGCATGTTTTTGGCATCTATCCTCCTACGGCGACTATCCCACTTTTCCCCTATATTATTATGCGAGGTTGGTAAAAAAAATTTATAACACATTTATAAATGTAGGTATACGACTCGCTTATAAGTTCTCCACAATCTTCTTGGTTCAAGGCCATAGGAAATGTAAAAATCGTTGATAATTTTATCGAAATATGTTATATATACATATTATATATAAAAAGCTTGCGAAAGCTTCCAACTGACAAATTCACGGAAAGAATTAACTAAACAATTTTATCAGCGGAAGTTGAACCTTGGCCAGTAATACAAAACCATGTAATATATGTGGTGGTTGGGATAGATTCAACGTTCTACATTTCTAATTATATTGACGTTTATGTAATTCTATAAACTCTCACATTATATATTATATACAAGTTTTGTTCATGTGTTTTTTAGACAGATATCTACAGCTGAATATTACAGAATGTGTGACGAAAACCACATGAATCCGGTTCTGATATCAAAAACTTATACACCAGTATAAGTAAAGAATCGTTGTTTCCCTTTGTGTCATTCGGTATAGCATAATGTAGTGATATAATGCGTATTATAGTGCATAAAAGAAAACGCGCGTACGTGTGTACTTCGACCGATCCCAAAACACGAGTATAGGTATATATACCTATATGAGACCATCCTTATAATTAATCTACCAAATTTGGTTTACTGTATTTTCCTGAGACATCGATTCAAATATAAATATATAATATTTTATTATTAATTTATGATAACTAAGATATTTTTATTCGACAATTAACGCGCGCGCACCAAATTATATTATTACACATACACAAAAAATTTTCAATCAACAAAATTCATAATTATACTATACAATATTATTGACAATTAACATTTGTAATAGAAGGAGATGTACTTTAATGCACATGCGTACTGTTTCGAAGATTGAACGAAGTTCACACTACAATCTATACGTCGGTTATCACTATAACAGTTTTTTGCACATGCTTAAGCCACAAACAGGACAAATATACATTAATGTACAGCACTGTAGAATTGTGGTGATGAAATAAAGGCATAACCGAAGCAGAAACTAAGTTATTAGCCATAATCATTATAAATAGTCAGACTTATTTCGTGAGTATTACAATTAGATCGTATACCTGTTATAGATGTAAATATACCCATGCATATCCATAAGATATTTATTTTGAAATATTTGTTGTAATATTAAATTGAAAAAATAATACTGATTGCCCATAGTTATAAATCATAATATATACGGCGACAAAATAAATAAATAAATAAATAAAAATAATAATAATAATAATTATGAGCGCGCCCATTAAATTTTTGGAAAAATCATTCGACAGGGGAATCACCAAAATTAGATTATATTGTATAACATTTTAGATTAGTTGATATGACGAATTGTATATTATAGCATAGCGATTAAAATTTATATCTATATGTATAAATACTGAAAAAACAGGTACTTTATTGCAGTTCGCATTTTTTTAGAGAATAAACTGTTAATAAAATAGCTAACGACGTTAGATTAGTTTCTGTTATACATACGCTGAAATAATAAGTAAAATATCATAAGTACCGCAGAACTTTGGAGCTAAAAAAAAGGGAAAACTAAAGCAAAAAGTTAATCGTTGATATAATCATCATATAAATATACATATAGGTCATATATATTTATTTCGTGAGTATAATATAATTAGATCTTATATATAATATATTAAAGATCTACATTATACCAAATGAATAATTAACAATTTTTATAGTAGCGATCATATACTTTTGAAATTTTAATCGTTTTTTTTTTTGGTTTGTTGCATATCAGTCGTTTATTTCCGATATTGGCGATCTAAACAAAGAAAAAAAATAATAATAATAAATAAACTACCAATAATTTTTTTGTTACAATAATTATTACAATTATTACGACAGTTGGCAGAATTTTATACTATATTTCAATTCCGTGAAATTGAATAACAGCTGATAACATGAGATAACAAAAATTGGCCGCGCTTTGATTTCAAATTTGAAATAACTATTACGCGTGGTTGATACAAATTTCAAATATGCACAAAATGTATAGGTATATCAACAATATTCATCTGTAAAAAAAGCTTAATTGCTTTATACCAAATACAGTGAAATTTGTTTGGAAATAAAATATAAGAAACTAATAAAATCATCGACAGTTTATAATCATGCCTAACTATGTTCGAGACATGACTAAATAATTTAATTTTAAATAAATTTTCAAATCACTTATAATTGCATACTGTATACACTTAGCCACAATAAAGCTAGACGGATGTGTCTATGAAACAAAATTTTGCCTAGCTACATATCTGCATATTTTATCATCCATGATCAAACCTAAGGTTTTCAAATGTCAGACTAAGACATAACCTCAAACTACGAACTGACGAAATGGGAGTAATAATAATCTCAACTGAAAAAAAACCACACCAATTAATCGACAATAACAAAATACCACGATAGTGTCAATATAAATAATGATTCAACGCTGTATCAATCTGTAGCGTATGAACAGTGATCGGTAACAGTTATGTCCGAGTGTAAATCTAATCCTATCAATAATGTATTATTAAAACACTGTTAATGATCGACCACGGAATAAATATACTATTTTAAGCGGTGAGCTTGTCGTTCATCGAAGATCGTGGCAAGCTACTTAATTGATAAAATTACTTAATAAAAAATCAAAACAAAAATCGAAAACCACATGTAACATAGCATGCTAATCTAATGAATCATGGGTTGAAAAATCGACTGAAAATTTCACCAGCACCTATACAAAATCACGTCCGTTAAAAGAATCTAAAAACGATCTTCTTCAAAACCATGATAACTTGTTAAAGCTATAAATAGATATGATCGTTATGCAGGGTGAATTGTAGGAAGGATGATGTCCAATATCGTAACGCTGACTCCGATAAAGCGTCGTTGTCTATTCATCCTATTTCTAATATTGGTACCCTATTCAATATTGAACTTAATGTCATCGCCCGAAATGCACGAGGAAACATCTCTTCAAAATAGCATTGCAGAATTGCAAGCAAAGCTGCAACATCTTAACGCAAAGTACTTGAGCAGTCAGGAGGAAATTAATTTACTATCTCATCAGCTTTCTCAACTGTTGGAAAACAGTCACACGCTACCTGATATACAGTTTCTTATAAACAATGGGACTTCAAATAATACAAGCATTAAACTGCCCACTATATACAATTTTTTACCACATTTATTGGACGATACTAACAGCCTGAGGCCAGCCTTCTTTCAAGGAAAAGGAAAAGTCGGAGCGAGCGTTGTACTCGGTGTACCTACTGTTAAAAGACAAGTTCAAAGCTACTTGTTAGCTACGCTCAAGAACTTGGTCGATTCTATGAGTAATGCTGAGGCTGCTGAAACAATTATTGTAGTATTCGTCGCTGAAGTGAGTACATTTGATAATTATTTATACATTTTTCATCTTTTTTATTAACATTCGATGCTGTATCTATCTACCTTTTTCTTTTTACAGACTGACTTGGAGTACGTTTTGTATGTTGCTAAGCAAATTGAAGTACAGTAAGTTCTTGCAGAATTGTAATCTGAGCAAGCGTTGAAATGATTTGAATCAATCAGTTTTTTCGTTTTACTTCTAAGGCCTGAATTTAGTTTCCTTTTTTGCATAATTTTAATCGAAGATTATAAGGCTTTAGGATACAAGAAGATTTTAAAATTCTGATAAAAATGCAACAAATAATTGGCATTTTATTAGTTTACAAAAGTTTCTTGATTCTGAGCTTTGCAAGCCTTGTACAAATTGTTCAAGAGGATCAAATAACTTTTACAACAAGTTTTAAATGTCTAAAATTCAAAATGACTCGTTCTATTTACACATCTTTTCTTATTAAACCATGATTTTTTATAACTGTGGATCTAGATCTGTTTATTGGTATATAAAGATAAGCAAGATACACTATTTTGTTTGTATAATCTACTTAGCAAAGATTAGATAGTAATTTTACTCCAGATTATGTATTTATTTGTTTTTCTTTGTTACATTTAGATTTCCCGACGAGTGTGAAGTTGGATTGATAGAGGTGATATCGCCGTCTGTATACTACTACCCAGATATGAAAAAATTACGTGATACATTAGGCGATGATCATCAGCGTGTCGTTTGGAGGTCCAAGCAAAATTTAGATTTTGCATTTCTCATGTCTTATGCACGTACCAAAGGAACCTTTTACGTTCAATTAGAGGATGATATTCTGGCTAAAAAGAACTTTATAACTACAATGAAGTCGTACGCATTGCACAAAATCAGTCTAAAAGAAGAATGGTTTATTCTTGATTTTTGCCAGCTGGGTTTCATCGGTAAATTAATACATACCAAACCAAAAATCAAACCTGATTCACTCATCATTACCCATACTTTTGTTAACCCTGACCCTTTATTTTTTTTTGTTACAGGAAAAATGTTTAAATGTGTGGACTTACCTTGGCTAGTTCAATTCATATTAATGTTCCACAATGACAAACCTGTAGACTGGCTGCTGGACCATCTAGTATCTACAAAGGTTTGCAACTTGGACAAGGACAGTGTGGGTATCAGATGGATAACTTGATAATCGCCAATTAACTATTTAAACTAATGTTTTTATTTGTACACAGAAACATTGTAAGATGGCTAAAGCCGAGTTATGGCTACACTACAAACCATCTCTCTTTCAACACATCGGTACGCACTCATCTCTTAAAGGAAAAGTACAAAAACTGAAGGTGAATGAAAAAAACTAGGCAATTAAATAAACGAAATGAATAATTTTGTTAGCTTTTGAACACAGTGTGGTTTATATTACTTCGATAATTGAAACACTGTCTTATTTTTTTTTTTATTATAACAGGACAATCAGTTTGGAAAAGTTACGTTGTTTTATGGTCACATAAATCCGGACGCTACTGTCGAAACTCAAATAAAGTCCTACAAACAATACACCTTGCAGAAAGCTTATAAAGGGGAATCTTTCTTCTGGGGTCTGTTGCCGCAGCCGGGAGATCATCTACGATTTAAATTTACCAATCCAATTTTTATAAAAAAGTTCGTATTGCAGAATAAACCATTGAAGTTAACATTAATTCATAATCATCGCACACGGTCTGCGTTTCTTTATTTTAAATCTATAAAATCTATCCCACAGGTACCTGTTTCGTAGTGGCAATGCCGAGCATCCGTCAGATCGATTTTATAATACAACAGTTGAAGTTTTACCTGCAGAAATTGCGTCTATTAATCGAAATGCAAACAACATTACAGAGGATGGATACGTCGTCATAGGTAAAGGAAGTTTTTATTATTAGTTTTAAATAAATTGAAAAAATATTAGGAAAATTTAAATGAAATTTCTGAGCAGTAACTGTGAAGTTATTTTAAAAATCAGATATTATCCGAATAATTATACGAAGAAAATTACCTACAAACAATCGATAAAACGAGACACTTAATCATTTTGGGTTTCTTTGACTTTCAGGGAAATTTAATCCGCTTGGAATAGCTGAGGGTGTAGTGGATTCAAGTCTGGGTAAAATAGCGGTACTTCGTCTTACCGTGCATAGCGAGAGTGATAATTGGGCCATACTTTCCGAGGTAAGATAAAATTTTTTTCGTCATTTGGCATTGGAAGTTCGGAATGTTTTTTTTTTTTCAATTTTTTGCGACTATGTGTACTTAGGTACTGAAATAAATTTTTTAATTCGTCGCAAACAGATACATGTTGTTGAGGACCAGCCCAGCTGACATATAGAAGGAGAATCTCGGAGATTTTTCCGTTATTGAACTCATTATTATAATATACATATATAAGATAAAAGAAAACAAATTATACAGTATACATAATATAAATATATTATAATTTATTTATATGAATAAGTATTTCATATTGCACCAATGTACAGTGTATTTTTTATTCCGAAAAGAAAATAGGCAAAAAGTGATTTGAAAATTATAGCTTTTACCACTTAAATGTTGATATTATACTACAAAGATTCTATGAAGTTTAATTTTCCTTTTTACACGTGTGTTGTTTACGAAACACACGCGATAATATATTTACATTTCATTATATGCTATAACATGATGATCGTGTATTATACTTTTTTATTTCTATTCTTGTTTTTTAGGTATACGAATCTCGATCTTATAAAATGTGTAAGGAAAAAAATCTCATTTATTTTTTGTTTTTAATTTTGTTTTTTATTTTTTAATTTTTTGTTTTATTTGATCGCAGTCTCGGCAACGGGAAAATTGTTGATAATGAATGGGGTTTTAATAATTAATTAATATTATTATTCATTAACAATATTATTTATTAAAGTTTTTGCTAACATTATAATTTTTATCTGTGTTATTAATTATTCTAATTAGCGAGATTTAAACAAAATATATTATATACATTTATGTACCTATATTATATGTATTTTAATAACACTGAATGTGATTGTATGATGGAGAAAAACGAACAACAAGAAAGAAAAAACCTAATATTAAATGACCCACTTCTCTACGGTGGGAAAATTGACGATATGCGTGTATTAACTAATTTTTATCTACTAATCATTAACTTATTCATATATCATATGTAAAATAAAATGTACATACATACACATTCATTTTTCAAATCTGAAGGTAACAAGGGCGCGATATGGTTTGGGACTTATCGTAACTCCGTCCATAAATTCGATAGTTGGTTTATTTTCGCCAGGTACAACGGAAAATTGAAATTTTTGCAAAAGCGAAGCTGTAAATAGAAATATATTGCCTTTGGCCAATACTTCTCCCATGCAGCGATGCTTGCCTGAAACAACAAGTAAATTGAAAAGAGAAACCAAAAAAAAAAAAAAATACAAACAACTCCAAAAAATTTTCTTTTTTTTTTTTTTTCTACTTCACTGATTTTCTCTTACCGCAACTAAAGGGCAAGTATTGATTTGGTATGGTAATCCCTCCAGTTTCGTTAATGAATCTTTCGGGACGAAAAACTTCCGGATCTCCCCAAAATTCGTCCATCAATACTCTGTTGAAATTAGCAACAATCATTGTGTCCTGAAAATTTAAACTTACGTTATACATACTTTAGAATAAACTCACGTGTGTATACTGTACGTAGGTATAGTATTTATTATACGGGAATGTTTTACCTTTGGTATTCGGTAACCGTTAATAAAAGTATCCTTCAAAGCTCTGTGAGGTATGCTCATTGTTCTTCCCATGAACATTCTCAATGATTCCAAAACAATAGCATCGATATAGGGCATTCTGGATTAAGACTTGATTGAATAAATAATTTCATTCCAAATTCAAATATAGCGCATTCGCGTTTTCTCGATTTCAATTTAAATTATTTACCTAGGTCGATCGGCAAGCACAGGCAATCTATCCCTGCCTACAATCGCGTCGATTTCTTGCTGTGCTTTTTTTTGAATTTCCGGATGAAGCACTAGGTACAAAAAACACGTTCCTAGTGTTTTTGTCGTTGTTTCAGAACCAGCCATGAATAAATCCATGCATGTAGCAAGCAGTTGAGATTCTGTTTAATTAATTTAGGCATACATCAGTTGTGTGATAATCAAAGTTAAATAGCAATTGCTCGAGTTCTTATATATCCGGATTTTAAATACCATACCTGAATAACTTTCACTGAAACTTGTATGCTGAATATTTATATAAGCGTCCATTAAATCTCGAAGCTGATTCGAATTGAAAGTTGTCTTGTGATTCTCCAATTCTTGCTAAAAGATTTTCACTCTCGTTTATCGGCAAAATACAATGAACTTAAATCTTTATCTATAAGTATTAATACTTACATTCAGATAAAGCAAAACTCGATGATGAATATCCAAGAATTGTTTATACCCAGAAATTTCAGGGGCAATATATCTCAAAATAGGAAAATGACTGAACAAACAACCGACCATATCAATGTCCTTGAATAATTTGTTCAGTAATCTCTGTAGATATATCAATTCTTTGTCATCGTTGTTATATCTACAATGGGCCATCATTAACAGCATAAGATTAATTTGGGAATTAACGTTTCAGGACTATCGATACTGGTACCTAAGAATTATATATTCGTATTTTACCTTTTTCCGGCAATCATCCCCCACAAAGTATTCAACACAGAAACCCCAAACGCGTCATCCATGGAGATGATTATGCCGCAAGACTGAGACAATTTTCTAACTTCGTCATAGTCCTCAGGTTTCATATACATGTCTTCAATTTTTAGAGGACCTTTGGAATTTCGCTGCCGATTATTTTCAATATTAGTTGAATAGTCGTCAACTTTATTCTTCTTCTGTTCCTCAACTGCGTCTAATTGACTAGTCAGTTGATATATTTGTCCACTATTATTGTTATTGCTGCATATATCACCCCTCGATTCCATCCAAGTTGCGGTACCTAGTCCTTGATCATTTTTAGATTGGAAAAGTGCTTTGAAATGATTAATGAGGTGTGAAGCTTCCTCTTCTATCAAAGAGACCATAGTCCTACGACCAAAACCAAATTCTCTTAAATGGCGTAAGACGAAACGACGCTGTTCTATCCACAGTGGTCCATCGGTCAGAAGAACTCCTGAAAAATGAATATTGAGCTATCGAAACAGACGCAGTATTGCGGTAAATAAAAATTCCTGTTTTCTATTATCGGATAAAAATGTGGTCAGAACTTTAATACCTCGCCGTTTACCCCATGTTCTTGTCTCGTAGAAAGGTCCGGTTGGTCGACCGTCACAATCCTCGTTTGTAAACATTGAATGTATTGTATTGTAGTCGTTTAAAACTACGATGTGATCCTTTCCGATCTTTAGACCGCAAATGGGTCCGTATTCTTTGAAAAGAACGGTGAAGGTTTTGTATAAAAATCCCGTTGTATTCCTCACACGAGCGACTTCGAAAGCAGAGCCTACGATCGGCCACCATTTTGGTCCTACAATTTATTTTTTACAAAAGACCGGAGTATCATTTATTTATTAAACTTATTGCAGTAAATGTTTACCTTGCAGATGTAATTATGCATATACTAATTATACGTAATTATACATATACGTGCGTATTTTATTACCTGGAGGAAACCCCTTTGGCTTTCGGGTCTCAAAGTACAAGTAGAGCAATGCTAAGGTCGTTATTAAAATTATAGGAATCAACATTCTGCAACAAATATAAGAAGAAACTAATTTCGCAAAACTTTCTATTGGCGCAATTCTAGATTACATATATTGCGTCAGAAAGTTACAGGCAACAATAAATTATTATTACGTATACGTAATAAAGGAATTTGTTATATGTATAGTTAGGAGACGAGAAATCATTCAGAAGGAGGTGCTAACCTGGGTAGGTGTATAATACCAACGAAATTATCATTCTATGACTATACATGAATGTTACTTTATAATCGATAATAATTGTGAGCGTGAATATTAAAATAATATTAAAAAAATATAATAATAAAAAAAAAAAAATAAAAAAAAACAAAGAACGTAACAAACAATCGGTCCCGTTTACGAATGTCAATACTTGGACTTTCCTCAAAGAATGTGCAAGATTCTACCGGAAGAATATAAGTGAAACCTAAAGTGATCTCCCAGCCATCGGGAGAAAGTTGTATACGCGGAAACTACAAGATAACCGTCCCCATTCGCTTCCATAATTATGCAGCTACACTTACGCAATGATCTAAGACCGACTGTTCGTTTTTGAGACAGCGGTTGTAGACCGTTTAAATGTTGATCTAATCGTGAGATGTATTATAAAATTGCAAACGCATACCTATAAGATTCTACAGCTTGTTCTGTATCATAGTTTATTAATGAGTTCGAACAATCTAACGATGATGTAACGTTAATGTGTCATTATAAAAGCATATAGCGACCGTTGATACGGTCCGTTTTCATTTTTTTAATATTCTTTTATGAATAATTATTTCATTATTATATTATTACAAAGAATATCAATCTATAACAGCGATACGGAAATATCTATACCTGTACTATAAGATATAGGTATATTATAGTTTTTTGTAAATACATACCGATTACCGCGTTAAATTTACATGATGTTATAACTTTCAAGCTCACCTGCAATGTAAGGCAGCGTAATTGTTGTTTGGTGTAAAGAGAAAATGCAACTGCTCATACTCGTCGGTAGGTCCAGCATCGCGAATTATCTCGACCCCCTACTCTGAGAGTTGTTTCACTCCGTCAGTCAGGCTTTACCGATTTTACTAACTAAAGTATTAGAATAAAGAGAAAAATTATTTTTGAATATTCAGATTTTATATTTTTTGTTATTTTATCCTCGCACCCCTTCTTCGCATGCCTCAAACTTATAGATTGTTATTTTAAAGTCTGCGTCGAATAGTATTAATCATGTATTATAATAGTATCTGAAATCATTATACCGGCGCTAAACACCCCTGCGAATTACCAAATAATTCTTTTACAGCACAAGTAACAAATTCAATGATATCGTAAATTTAAATCATTAGCTGACACGCGCGCTTTGCGCGCGTCTGAAACAGATTTTTATTATCAGCATTTCGCAAGAACCACCTTAGAAAAATCAATTAGGTCTGAGATATTTTTTCTACGAAATCCTCGAACCAGGCCTGGATTTGGGGATCGGGGCTACTGGACTACAGCCCCGGGCCCCGCACGCTCAAGGGTCCCCAAAAGTGCCACTCACACTTCAAAAAAAAAAATTTGAAGGCTCATTTGAAACGGATTACTGAATAATTCCGGTTATCTTTATCTTAGAAATTTTGTTACATGTATTTATATAATTTTTCTCTATTCGCAAAGACATTATCTCTACGAAGGTGTTTTAATGGCATTGTTATTGCACATCAATTTTTCTTGTATATAATTTTGGATAAATAATGTATTTGTATCTGTTTCTGTAATGTATTTGTATTTGTATCTATTTGTAAATATGTATTTTGTATCTGTATTTTCTGGTCAACAAAAAATAAATAAATAAAGTAAATTTGCAAATTTTAATGTTGGTATTTTTCATATTATAATAATAATCTTTATTCAAGTGCATATGTATGTATGCGTGTATGTAACATACACACATACGTATCGTATACATTTTTTAAATAGTTGCATTAGATAGTATATTATTGTAGCAGTTGTCATCGAAAAATAAAAACGCCTGAAATCAGACAACCAAGATCACATTTGCGTAATGCGTGAGTGGTTTGTAGATCACAGCTTTAACTACTAATTGAAATAGGAATTCAAATATGTTATAGCTACAGCGCAAATATTAAGAATTTATGATACAATGTATATTTATTATCCCTAAATATATTTACAAGCTTATATACAGTATCAGTCGACATAAAATAAAAAAATGAAAAAGAAACGAGATTTGATGAACATTTATTCAGGATCTTCACTCTTCGGCCTATCTACAAGTCGAATCGGTAGTTTATCTCCCCAATTGCTATGCCTCGCACATCTATACGTTAATCTGAAATTCCAAACAACAATTATGAATTATGAATAATGAATTGTTTATGCATGCATAACACTTGTTTCACTCACTTTCCATGCTTGGCAGCCGTGAATATCACCTCTTCAAGTTTTCCCGCAGCTGTACACATCCGACAAATAGTATGCTTCGACCGAACCAGAGTCGGTCTTACGATTCTAGGCCACTGCTGATCATCATCGGCTCTTTCACCTTTGAAAAAAACAATACAATGTACTTGGAATTAATGAATATATCGATTAACCGTCATTAATTACCTCTCTTAAGTACAACGTACGAATATCTTTCCTGTTTCACTTCTAAACGTTTATTTAATGGTAGAGTAGAATAAGGTATTTCAAAATTACACGGTGTATGATCTGTTACATATCTTGGACAGATCAGATCGTGCGGGCACTGAAATAATGAGATAAGGAAAAAAATTTACTCATGAATCCTTTCCCTTATAATTTCGATGACGTGTATTCGATACTTGATTAATATAATTAATTACTCACTGGTGCAAAAACGTGACAAGGGTTCGGATTTTCAGTTTGTAATGACTTATTAGACATATTCAAGATGAAGTCACGGGCCTCGTTTACGATCTGTATGAAGAATAAAGAGCTTTTGAATCAGCTTTTATAACGTGAAACTTAATCGGAGAAGTAAATACCTTGAAGCCCGCGTTTGTTCCCTGTTCAACAATGACCAAATATTTTTCTGTCTTCAACCAAAGATTCAAAATTAAATCGAGGCGGGCTTGCGCAGAGGGCATTTCGAATAACGAATACGCGCAAACAACGATGTCTGATTTGATCTAAAAACGAGAATAAACGAAATTGCATAAAAAAAGAAATCTTGCCATATTCTATGATTTTATTCGTGTTTCATTAATTCAATAAAACGCACCCTTGCCGAAGCCGGTAAAAATTGGCGAAAATAAACATGCTTTATACCGGACGGATGATGGCTTATTAAATTATCCGCAAGATTATTCATATCTGGAGAAGAATCAACGCAGTAATATTCTCCCAATGACGTTTTCCAGAATTGAGAAGCAGCCCTGATTCGCAAAAGAAACGTTTCTAATTAGGGTTTAATTTTTTTGTTTTAATTCTCAAATATAATCAATCACGATTTTCGATTACACCTACCAAACAACTGTGCCTATACCAGACCCAAAATCGAACAAGTTTTTTGGCATGAAATTTTTGTCGTAAACTGATATTTCGTTGAATATTTTATATAAAACTGCGTAATCCTGAGCCCCCCGAGCCACCATGTAAACCAAACTCTTGTAAGCATCGTATTGAACTGCAGTCCAAGAATAGACGCGCTGTTTGAGCCCGAGTTTAACATTGAAACTATTCCTTTGCCAAAACTCTGCCATCTCTTCATGGGATAATTTCGTTGGATCAATTTTTTTCAAAATTATCTCCTTCACTTCGGACAGTTTAGATTGAATGTCCGTTTCATCTGGCGGTGGATGCCGCTGATTTAAATATGAGGCCAGTTGTTCGCCTTCTTGAATCAACGTTTTTAACGGGTGATCTACAGAAATAATGTATGTAAAGTAAAGTATTTTCTCTCTCAGTGAATTTGGTTTCAATTAACATAGAAATGAACTTTATTATCATCAAACGCAATTTAAGTACCTGCCGCAGCTTTTATCATTCCATTTGCAACCCAATTCGGTATTTGAACACTCTTTGATTTCAATATTCCCGGATGTTTCCTGGGTTTTATTTCTTCGTCTTCTAATTTTTTATTTACAACTTCATCCATCTGCACCAATAGCTTTGCCGAAAGCTGAAAAATTGATACATTTTTTGTGGAAAATCAATCAAAAAGGAATAATATCGCACCGGATTTAACTTGTTTCAACTATAAACCTATTAATTTTAATTCACCGCGCGTATAAAAGTTAAATAATATTATGGACTTCTTAGTGCTACATTGAACTCACCCATCGTTTGTGCACCGTTCCTAGAACCGAAAATTTCCGCAACATTCTACCTGAAAGACAAATTGAGTAAAATTTAATCCATTATCATTTCATATATTCAAATATTCAAAACTCGTACGATTTGAAAGACCGATGACGTATTAGAACTTCTAGCGCTATCTGGTTCAAACCTTGAAAACTATAAGCAGTGTTTCTTTTTTTTTTTGTGTTCATCTAGAATTTTTTAAATCATAGTCTAACCTACAAAACCATGTATACATACATACATAACAATTCAATCAACAACTGTGACACAGTCGATTTGATGGTTTATAAATAACTTGTCAACTCATAATAGTCAGATTTAAAAAGTGGAAGCTAAATTTCCGATCAACCGAAAAGAATAACTATTATAAATCACCCCACAAGCCTGTGCGCATAAAGACGAAAGGATGAAATTCGCAGAACACTTAAGCGCTCATATTACTCCAGAATGGAGAAAACAGTATATTAATTACGAGGTAAAATATTCAGAGCTATGTAACCGTTTTACTATTATTCTATCACGCACGTATACGGCTTAGTTTAAAGAATAAAGAGGTTGAGCTTCGATTATTGCTAATTTTACCGGACATATGACATTAAATGTACTCACAAAAGTCTTCTGAAATTAATTCTTCTCTCTTAAACTATATTTTATCATAAATCTGTTCAGTTAATACAAACTTTTCGTTCATAGGTTACGAAAGCTAACCTAAAAACATCGACAGATCAAAAGACCGTGAATTAAATTGTATACAGAGAAAATCTTTTAAGCAATGAACACGTAAACTATACATACAAGTTAGAACTCTGTAGAACATTTTCATACGCTACACGGGCCGTCTGCTCGGTCGATAACAAAAATCTCAGCAATTGCGCAACAAATTTGATTCGAAATGTTCAAATTTGAATTAAAATTGAAAAAAATAATTAAATTTATTATTCCGTTTAAGGAAATGAAAGCACTTTTATACGCGGCAGTTGAACAGGCGCCTGCTGCCGAGGGTATAGAGCCGCATGTTTTAGAAGGATATTTCAGTAAATTTGATGAAAAGTTTTTCCACTATTGTGACAAAGAATTGGCAAAGATAAATACCTTTTATTCAGGTGATTATAGAAACTTTTACACCAAGTATTTATTGATTTTGTATATTTTATTAAATGATTATTTTATTCACAGAGAAACTGGCTGAGGCTACGCGAAGATACGCAAACCTTTCCAGTGAGCTAAGCGAGGTCCAAACGGCTGCTGATGAAGTTAAATCTGGTAGCTACAAAGGCCTGCACTATAGAGGTCGTATACTTAACAAGAAGCCTGTACCTGCACGTAAACTTCAGGAATTAAAACTCGCATTTTCAGAGTTTTATCTATCTTTGATATTGCTTCAAAATTATCAGAATCTAAACTTCACTGGGTTTAGGAAAATATTGAAAAAACATGACAAAGTACGTCGCATTATTCGATGTTATTCTCCCTTGTTAAAATACAGCTTTAAATAATCTAAATCGAAGTAAATGGATGCAAGGAATCCACCTTTTTTTTCACTACGCGTTAAATTCATTTAAAAATGATTTATATTGAAATATAAATCAAATACTGGTTCATTTCAGTTGCTAAACGTTGAAATAGGCGCAAAATGGAGAGCAGAGCATGTCGAAAGTGCCTTATTTCATATCCACAAAGACATAGACAGACTGATAGGGGAAACTGAGGCAGTATTTACACGAGATTTGGAACATGGGGATCGTCAACGGGCTATGAAGAGGTTGCGAGTTCCGCCTTTAGGAGAGCAGTTGTCACCCTGGATAACATTCAAAGTTGGCCTTTTTTCCGGGGCATTTGTAGTCCTTCTTGTAGCCGTCGTATTGTCTGGTGATGATAAACTATGATTGAATATGCTTTAAAAGTAAAAGAAAGAATTACAATTACAAAAGAAAAAAAGGCACCATATGTCACACAAGAATTGATTTATTTGTTTCATTCTCTCGCAGGCGTATATTACAAAGATAGAAATGATTGGAGAGTCATGTGCAGACTTTATCGAGGGCCTCTGCTGATGGTGCAATTCTTTTTTCTAATGGGAATAAACGTTTATGGGTGGAGGTCGTCGGGTGTCAATCATGTATTGATCTTTGAATTGGACCCAAGAAATCATTTATCCGAACAGGTTGGATCTCAACTCTTGAGTTCTATTTTATGGCGTCATTTTGGGGAAAAAAAAACTTTTAAATATCTATTTTTCAAGTTCTTGGTTCACCATAACGTTCAGAAATCACTTCGACTTAGAGAAGTCAAAAAAGAGCTCTATTCATCTGGTTTCTGAAAAAATTTCGATATTAATTGATTAGTTGATGATATTATAATTAAATCAATGCTGAATTATGCGAAATTATCATTTTCAGCACATCATAGAAATGGCTAGTATATTTGGACTAGTTTGGACGCTATCTGTACTCAGTTTTTTATACAGTGAGTCGTTTGGAGTCTCTCCCTTCATCCAGCCGGTAAATTGCCTTACCATTTAATCTGCTGCAACTAAATTCGAAATTAGTCCGAATATCAACACTACATATAATGCGAGTAATTGTTTCATCCCTTAGATTCTCTTGTATGCAGGATTAACAGCATTTCTATTCAATCCGACAAAGACACTAAGACATGAAGCAAGATTCTGGGCATTGAAAGTGATGGGTCGGATATTTTGCGCACCTTTCTTTTATGTAGGATTTGCTGACTTTTGGCTTGCAGATCAATTGAACTCTCTTCACACGGTCTTCCTGGACTTTCAATACTTTGTTTGTTTCTATGTAAAAAATTCATCGTGGATTATAAAAGTCGAAGGTACGAAATTAATTGTCTTGCTTTTCTCTGTATAGCAGGTATAATAATATGCAGATTAATTGATTTTAAATTCTCAAAAAAAAACACAATAAACGTGTTTATATTTATAGATGCAGAAACTTGTATAGTACACGAGCATTCCTTGAGGCCCTTTGTTGCCTGTTTGCCAGCGTGGTTCCGATTCGCCCAGTGTCTCAGACGCTACAGAGATACAAAAGAGGCTTTCCCTCACTTAGCAAATGCTTCAAAATATGCAACTAGCTTTTTTGTTGTTGTTTTTTCGTATCTCCATCTTGCATATGCCAGTAAGCAAGTCTTATGAATTAACTATTCAAAGAAACTTTTAAATAGAGAAATTTCTCACTCTAATGATATCTTCAAATATTATTTACCACAGATCGTTACCAGACAACGACTGAAAACCCCTATTTCTATCTATGGGTTGTAGCAAGCATAGTTAGTTCCTGTTTCGCCTATACTTGGGACGTTAAGTTAGATTGGGGTCTCCTAGAAGTTAGAACTGGTGAGAACAAGTTTCTTCGTGAAGAGATAGTTTACTCCTCGCCGGTGAGTTCATTTATAAAAATATTTTCCTATTTCAATTACCAAACGTTTATAAAGGGTTGTAATTATTTTATTTAATAACATTGGCATTAGGTTGAATAAATATTCTAATCAAAATTGTCTAAAAAAACGGAAACAGATCCGTAAAAGTAGAATCCCAGTTGCTACTGTAAACTATAAACCTATACCTATGCATATTATGTAAACTGATTTCCATTGCATCACAGAACTACTACTACTTCGCAATCGTTGAAGATTTTATACTACGATTTGGCTGGGCATTTTCGTTATCTCTCACCGAAATGGGCTACGTGCATGCCGATTTAATGGTCTCCATCGTTGCACCTTTAGAAGTATTCAGGTGCGCCTTATCTAATGCATGAGAGATATGTGTCGATGTATAAAAAACATTGGATATACTATAGCAGTCACTATCTGATAAATGAAAATACAATATATTCAATGTCTAATGAAATTATGATCATCGAAAGTAGCTCCAATGTTTTTTGAGCATATATTAATAACTTGTAAATACTAAAAAAACAAATTGGCTCTAATTTCTCTGAAGTCTTAGACTATTCATCAATCTCCAAAAATTTCATGGAAAAATAGTCCTAGGAGTCAAGCTCTGGTAATATTCTTCCAAATCATTGCAATGACTAATATGTACGTTTTACGAGAGCTATGTACTAAAATTACCCACTTGGATCCGCATGCGAATTTCTTGCCCAATTTTAGTTGAGCCTTCAATTCTATACTGCAATTACTGTTGAAAAACATATTTCAATGTTCAATACCATTTTTGCATCCACATTCATTGATATATAGCAAAATGAATGAATGATCAAACGCTTTGCATGAACTTGTCGTTGCACAGATGCGCGATATTTCCCTATTACAGAATCGGCATCGTCACCAAGTGATCGCGATCATCAAGGATTGACAAGATTCATGTCAATAATATTATAATTGGTTTTAAATTTAACCTAATACAAAAAATTTTATTCTTCATAATTGAACGACAAGTATAGAAGGTACATGTGGAACTATTTCCGACTGGAAAATGAACATCTAAACAACGTGGGAAAGTTCAGAGCAGTAAGAGACATCTCGATAGGACCTATGCGCCCTACAGATTTTGACGGACCAAAAAATGCAATGCAGCTAATGGATGATGCTGACGATGAGGAGGACGAGGAGGAAGACAAAGTTCTAATTATAAAGAATTTAAGATCAAACTTCAAATTACAAAACTGTGCATAAAGTAGATATTATAGTAGATTATAAAGATAAAACCCATAATTATTCATATTTTCTCATCGTGTTCTGCTTGCATTAATATCACAATAATTAATTTCTACAGTCTTTTGTTTCATATATTCAAAGTACCTTTTCACATGATTTTGTACAGCAGTGTGATAATAATAGATCTTATTTATCTGCAAAAAGCTTGCGTGATATTTCATTGGGACGAGACACGCCAAGCTGATTATAGTCGTTAATTGCACGGTTTGATTTAAAGTGTTGTTCAATCACATTATTAGTCATTGTTGCTCCTATACTATTCTTATTATTACTATTATTATTATTATTTAAACTTTTATTATATGTAAGTATATAGTTTGTTTCTCAATATTTCGTCGAAAGAGTAATATACATAAAATATACCCGCCTCTGCAGTAGCAATCTGCTGTGCATCTTGAATTTCCCTTTCTTTGTATAGTTACACCTATTTATGAAGATGCCTTTATTGAAGAGCTAGCTGCTTATGATTAATAGTGCGTAAATATTGATTAAATCTAACTTTTAAAACATGCAATGTTTCTAATCAATATGATGGGTTTTTGAACAGGCGTTTTGTCTGGAACTTCTTCCGATTGGAAAACGAACACCTGAATAATTGCGGTAAGTTTCGTGCAGTCAGAGATATTTCAGTCGCACCTATCGACTGTTCTGATCATACACAAATATTACGAATGATGGATACACCGGATGGAGTAAGGAATCGTAGAAACAAGGACAAAAATGCGAAATCAAAACAGAAACCGAGTCGGTTAATGCTCGATGGAGAAACTACGCCTGAGGATTTTGAAAACTAAATAAATTCAATACATATCAGAGGCTAAATGAAATTTTCAGAAAAATTCTTTACTTATTTTTAAGTTTTAAACGCAATACTATGAATGACTCGGCTTTGAATATGATCATTCAATATTTTCAAATTTCGAATTATAATACGTTGAATGAAATCGTTTTTTGATGATAAATGATCGCTTGTTTAGTTGTTGTATTGATGATTGATCTTCATTAGTCGCAGAATCATTTAATGATTAATATATACATGTTTAGTATACATAATTACATAGGTATGTGTATTACAGCTGAGTGCATTATCCGTGTATATAGTATAGATATTGAATTAGATATTGATAAGCTGTATTATATAGTATAATTCAAATTCTGTAAATTAAGTGATAATAAAACTAGTTCAAGCGATATACTGATCGTGTGATCTGTAAAACTGAATAGTTTTTTTTAATAGTAATTCGCTCATTTCTGATAAAACGTTAAAGTCGTGGAAATTGTAGAAAAATGAAAAGCAGACAATAATTCCCTACAATAAATTAGGGTAAAACAACTGAAATTGAATCGAAATTGTAGATTCACTTTGCAATTTCTGTATCCGTATTTATCATGAAAATTGAAAAAAAAAAACATTCTGTCTCATATTCATAATAATTATCTATATTGAATTAATATCAACAAACTGACTTCTTTACTTAGGTATATCGGTTCTGCGATTGTAATATACCGATTTCTGTTCACCTAAATAAATTCATACTAAATCGATATAATTCGTTTCAACTCGCGTTACATGAAATCTATTGATATTTGAATAAAGATATATGTATATTGAAGGTGATTATAAAACCACGGATTTATTTCTAATTTATTTAAATTAAAACAATCCCAAGTATAACATTATACCTACCTATATTCTAATATAGTATTCTTCCAGCTATTATATACCTATATAATAATAATTATCATCCACGATATCAGGGAAGACTAAAAGCGGAAATATGATAAAATAGACGGTGCTACAGCTTAATTCGTTCCCGAGAATGAGATTCGAGGTTTGATAATAAACTTTACGTTATACTGAACGTACAATACATTATATGTATATACATACTTATACTCGCCAGAACTTTTGCTCATTATAATAATATAAATATATATAGGTATATATGTATATATGTGTGTGTATGTACATTATAATACATATAAGATTACATATCGTCAGTACAAGTCGCGCTGCCGCGAGAGCCGGATGGTATATCTACATGAGCGAGTCTTATTGCAGTGACGTTTTGCGGCTTTTTGCAGGGCGTAAGTCATAATGGCTAAATGTAAACCGCACCTGTAAGATAGTATCTACATATACCTACAATATAGTATTAGGAGGGGTTGAATTCGTGGGAGTAAGAGAAGGAGAGGAATAGAAAAGCGAAAATATTGATTGGGGCTGAACGGTACGGCGCAAACTCGCACCGAATACTTCGAGGACTTCATGAATGACACCTTGCATATGGAAGGAGCAATCCGCTGAGTTTAAAATCGGTATTATCAGCTGTGCTGTGAGTTAAGGAAGCGACGAGGATGCCTTCCAGGCTTCTCCCGTACGCATTCCTCCTGTCCATCGGGCTTACCTCAACGATCGCTATCCAGGATCTTCGATACTATCAAGGTACGTATATTTTAACTGCTGTTAGAATCTCTTATACACTTATTGTAGTTTTCTGCCTTTTTAACAAAGTATTTCTATTTGTTATACCGTGTTTCCATCCTTCTTCTTATATTTCTTAAATTATGATTTTATACGTTGTTCAAAAACTAGTACAATATTATTTTGCATTGAAGGATCATAAAAATTTTCTGCCTGATTTGAGCTAATGCGAAGTATAAGCTGGTACCGGCCTACTTGTATTTATTTCTCTTGTTTATCATCGTCGTTACTCGACCGCAAAATATTCCAATTCTGCATTCATTCTGTCAGATTTCCACCCACGTGCAACGATATCCGTGATTATTATTACCCTCTTGAAACTGATAACAATTATAATACGTATAAGATTGTTTGGTCATTTTTTCGCTTGTAGTTTTTATACTGCAGATTGTAATAATCCCCGGCCAATTGTTTCCTCCGTTTAATCTACGTTCATACAATCCGGTTGATCATTTATTGCACAAATAATATATAAGAAGTAATAGAGCGATATAATGCGGCGTGGATATTCTGCAGTTATTGAACATCCGCGATAGGTCATCGAGTGGTTTGACCCTTGCGTATATTTGAAAGGGCGGCAGTCCCATATCCGACACCTGTGGATTCGAGGGTTCAACCCGATCAGCTATATAAAATGTGTTTTACTATATCTCAGGTACTCTAGAATTAAAAGAAATTTTTTTTCCTGGCAGCTGCGCTTAACTGTAAAGTAACATTAAAACCACACATATAATTACATCATATACTGCGGTTCCCAGATAGCAGCTTAAATATTATATTGTTATTATTATTGTTGTGTTAGGTCGAAATAATTGTATATACGTTGTTCAATTTTTTTCTATATATTATACGTTACAAATAGAACATATACCTAATACATTAATATGCCATGCAAAAGTTATGCATGTAAAGTCTTTTTTGAAACTACAAACCTATGTCTACGTAGTTTATAATCGGCACTCGGTTACTTTTCTTTATTCATTTTGTGATACTTCGATGCTTGGTCGAGTTTTTTGATAATAATTTACTTATATATTAAGATATCTTAATAATTTTTTGTATTTATAAAATTTCATTTAAAGCACGAATTACAATGAGAAAACATCTACTGTGGACACACCCTTTTATTTCGTTTTTATAGCAACTTCGATATTATATATTCAAATTATAAACTTAGAGTAAACGATAAGTTTTATGTAAAAGTTGAAGGGTGAATCCGTCTAAATTGAATTTTCACCCTTTCACCAGCCGACTATGAAAATACGCCGCCACCCCTGAAGCCTTAAAATTCGTCGGGATGTTAAAAATAATTTTTTAAAACCCTGCGGTTTCAGTATATACATACCTATATACATAGGTATAAGTATACATATAAATATTGTATTATACTTATGTATACACATTAGCCGCACCCGATTGCGTGCACCGTCTTGAAAATAATTGCCACGCAAAATATGAAAATCAATTAAACATTCTGAAAAGTAAATGCGACAAATATACTTAATATACATTTTTCCCGCGGTTACAATCTAATCGTTTATTCTAAATCTTCGCGGGCTGCAGTAGTGTGAGGTGCGTGTCTGATCGGACAAGGTATTGCAGTTGCCTAAATTAAGGCGCGGTTTGTCTGATTATTAAGTGGATCAAACTACTACCGCATGCCGTTTACGTGACGACCTGATCTACTGTTTTCAATGAATCGTTTAATAAATTGCATTGTGTTATGAATTCGTTGAAAATTACTAATATAAACAAATAATTAACTGTTTGAAATGATTGTCCACATCTTCCGGGGGATCGATTTTTTTGTTTTACAATTATACATACCTATACAATTATTTACGTATTTGTTTTTGGAATTTTAATTTGTACAAATATACATATTGTTTATCCTCCACAGCTGTCGGTTATACCTTATATTTCATAACGCTACGGCGATCGCCAGCTATACGAATCGATATATACTTGAAATAAAGCTTATAATGTGTATACATGCAGGTCGAGAATTTATGTTACGAAACCAGCCGTCCAGGAATGTATAATAATATACATACATGTAATATATTACTAATCAGCCATTACGGCAGTACGTTACATAAATTATAATTCAAAGTTCAAACTTCGCAGTTACAGGTATTATATACACTATAATAGCAAGCGTATACCTAAACAGCTCTAATTTCCAACTTTCAGGTGCGTATTGATTAACTGAAAATTGTACCACGGCATTTCAATATACTTATATTTAGAGCAACGTTTATTTAGTAGTTCCATGCTACGTTGACTTTGTCTTAATTTGATTGACGATTAGTCAACGGCAGGAAGGAAAAGCACACCCACGCGGAACTCTGACTATTATAGAGAAAATTAATTACATGTATGCGCTATCTGTATAGATAAGTATACATAATGTATATGATATATATTTACCTATACCTATAATCTTCTCATATAAGGATAAGCGCAAGGTATAATATGCATATGTATATGTATACAATACCTATATAATATTTCATCGGTGTTTGAACAAAAAGTTAAGCCGATTTATCCATAGATCGATATACGCATATTACAATAAGTAGGATATTAACTGAAGTAAGTATAATTATAGATTT
This sequence comes from Macrophya annulata, assembly GCA_963924015.1. NCBI lineage: Eukaryota > Metazoa > Arthropoda > Insecta > Hymenoptera > Tenthredinidae > Macrophya > Macrophya annulata. Next base: position 536,077 of record OZ001257.1, on the reverse strand, counting down.
GGAAAAACTGGAATCGAGAGTATAGGAAAGTCCATATTATCTTTTCCCAACCGGACACTCGCGGTTACCGGTGGGAGTTTGCTCGTGTGGTTTACTGTGACCAGTCTCTACATGTGATAAAGTGGAAAAGAGCTTCTGTTTTAGGATTATACGTTCAGTTTTCCTTCTGAGTTTATTATCTATTCACTACCCGAAAGAAATATTCATATTATGCTGTAGCTATACAGATTATATAAAATCAGCACAATATATTGTGTATCAGAATTATTCCTTATTAATCCGGAAAATCATGTATCAAGGAATCTGCAACGATTGTAATAATAATAATAATGATATGTATGTATTGTACATGACGTGAATATCATTATGCATATTTTTGTTTAATCCAGAAATTTTTTATAAGACACTCGATGAACTTGATTGCATTAACTATATAAATTAGAGAAGAATAATTTCTATGGAAATATAAGCGAATATACCTATGAAACCTTAATAACGATCTTTACAGTTGAAGTCATTCTTAGCAAGACAGCTAATTATTCCTACCAGTAAAAGTATTCTTCCATTGTTCGCAATAGCATCGTTTATTTGACTTTGATTTGAGCTGTAAAGCAAAATAGAATCTAACAATAAGTAAAGTACCTGTTGTCTTAAAGTCTGAATTATAATTGAGAGTCTTATGTACTATACATATATAAGAATTCGACAATATAATATATGAACCCGTCCTGCATTAATTATTACATCGAAACGGGTTTTAATACTCGAGGGGTTTATTCTGACGATGAACATTGCGAAATAACTTTATCAGACAATCGCCTCTTAAATTCTGTGATAAAGCGTAGGTCTGGCTTGAAAAACTAAATTAATATTGTCTCGAGTATACATATATTTATACTCATATACATATTTACTGGCACTGCATGTAGGTATAGGTATATACGTAATACGTGTAGACAGCCTTTCCTTTTTCTACATATTATACATATACAAAGTCAAGTTTTTTTTTTTTTTTAAGTGCTGCAGCGATGCTAAAAATAAACCTTTTCGATCTAGTGAATTATACTATAAGTGTATATAGGTATATAAGTACATGTTATACTCGTACGTATGGCTATTGAAGTTGCGCTTTGAGCAGAGACCAAGACTCTTAATATAATATTGGAACATCGATTTAACAGGATTCAATTTTGTCGAGATTGAAATCCTCTTCGACAGTTCGACACTTACTCAATCGAAGCCCCGCGAATTTCCTACAACATTTCAGACCTCTCTTATGCATATACTTATCTATACTTAAAGAACCTTAATATATTTAAAATTCAAAACAACTGAAAATATCTACACCTCAAATCACCTATAGATGCGAAATTGAAAAACGACTATTATAGAACTGCAATTCAGTTCGTTAGTCACATACCTATTACACCTACGTATAGGAATATACACTGTCCTCATTTACGGGGATTATCACGTGCTCCAGATGTGGCATCTGCTTGTCGCAAACATCTGACCTAATACAACTGTGAATTGTTGATTTTTTGTTCTGTTTTACTTTTTTGTTTTCATTGTAAATATCTCGTCCACTTTCTTTCCCTGCAGATCTGATACCGCATCTTTCGCCCGAGGAAATTGCACTTAAGCAGTTGGAAAAGCTGTTGAAATCACGCAATCATAATACCCCGTATCATGCCCCGTACGGATCGCCGTCATTTCAACACTTCAACGATTTTGGTGTTAAGGAACAACACCGGAGAGAGTTTGATAGTCAAGGTCTTGACCCGTTCTCTGAAGAGTCTATAATTCATCCCATTCCGAAGCGCAGACACATTTCCAATTATCCCCCATCGCAAGTTGGCGACGGTTTGGAAGATAACCCAATCCTTAGGGGATATCCCGAAAGAAATCCTCGACAATTTTATCCCTTCTTTCACTCGTATCCCGGTAATGCTGGCCCCTTTACCGAGCCTAGGCCGCAACACCACAATGTGGAATATCCAACTGTCGGGTACCACGACTCCTATCATCAACCAATTAGGGATCAAGGTATGAAGGAGGAACCGCTGCCAGATGTCCATGGAAAGTACATTTCTCGTGACCACCAAAAATCAGAACAATCTAATTATCAAGGTGGACTTCAGGTCGATTCGGAAGAAACGGAGCAAGCGTTTACCTACAAATTTGACGAGCCGAATACCCTGGATGAAAAATCACTGCGGTTTGCTGTAAGACCGAACGAACCTGGCTACTATAATCCCGCGGAAAATAATCCGGTCTTGCAATCGGCGCGTGAGTATTATTATCAGTCCAGTCGTCAGGATTTTTTAGCTTACAAAATTTAGAGGAGTTTTGATTTTTCGATCAAAGAAATATTTATTGGGACCCTGAGTAATTCTCTGATGTTTTCGACGGCCGCCGCCCGCGTCATCGACTTGAAAAATTGGCATCAGAATGTGGTTTCCAAACTGCCCCCAGCCCCAATCGACCACACTTTCCATTTGAATGGCCCGAATTCCAGCAAGTACACTCGAAAAAGTCTGAGTCCAAAATATTTCTCTCATCCAAAAATCAAAATTCCTCCTAATTTTGCAATCCAATTGCCGGTATTTTGCTCTGTGGCAACTGGCCTATATACCCAGAAGAGAAATTCACGGAGTATTATGGTCTTTTTGTCATATCTATGAAAAGATTGTAATTTTTGCAGAGGCTGATGTTGACTCAAAAGAGGATGAAATAACGGATGAAATTCTTACCGATGACGAAGAAGACAGCGAATCAAATTCCAAGGAAATGGCAACAATACCCGCACCGTTCCAAGAGTCGATTAACGACGAGGAAGCTGATGACCGTCCCGGTGTCGAACGTCGCGCTGATATCCACAGCCCTTTGGTAACGCCCGTTGATCGCAAGATCAGCAACGATATCTACTTCGTAGGTACGGTGTATGCGCTGTTATTTACAAATCTCAAAAACGGTAGAAGGAAATTTTTAAAGCTTTAAAATAAAATACAACTACTCTGTTTTCTTTATTATTATAGCCGTTGTAGCGGGCTGCAGTGCCGCAGCTATGTTTATCTTGGTGTTGATAAGTCTTACCTGGTGCAGGTAATTGTAGAACAAATATTACTGTGTATTTTATTTATTCATTAGATAAAAGTTTTCAAAACAAAATACAAAAAAGCAAAAAAAGATAAGAAAAGTCCTCTAATTTCTTTCCGTAATTCTCATGGTATTTATTCAATGAAGACTGCAACGCGGAGCGAAGGCTGCAGCAGATGTAGAATACCCAGCCTACGGAGTAACAGGTCCTAATAAGGATACATCGCCATCGGGTGATCGAAGACTTGCGCAATCGGCTCAAATGTATCACTATCAGCATCAAAAGCAACAGATCATAGCCATGGAAAGGTATGTGCGATGATATTTGCTCGAGATATTTAATATTTCAATATTTATTTAGATATGTAAAACAGGACGATTTCAGAAATGGTAAATTTGAAATATTCAATCCTCTGAGGGGTGTTCTTTAGATTAACATCCCTAATGTATGTACATACATACATACATACATAGAATTAAACGTCGTTTTTTTCAGTCGAACCGCAACGGCACGGGATCACGGCTCTGTTTCTGAGGCTGAAAGCGACGAGGAGAATGAAGAGGGTGATTACACAGTCTACGAGTGTCCTGGACTCGCTCCGGTACGTATATTTATATAGTCTTACTAATACGCTCTGAGATCACTTGAAATCACAGTGTCGTAGTATTCCCTAAACAAAGAAAAGATAATCTTGTTAGAACTTAATCCAGACGATTATTTGTAAAAAAAAAAAAACTTTACCAAATTATTTCTGCAGAAGTTTGTCTTCTTGTTTATCATCTGTACATACATACAAAAAAGTAAACAGCATATACATGAATAAACAACATTATACCTAATAGCTTTAGATAAAAATCTAAATTAATTGATGATTGAATATATTTTTGAAGACCGGTGAAATGGAAGTAAAAAATCCGCTGTTTCACGACGATCCAACGCCTGCAACACCAGCAGGACAAAGCCAGCCTAACCGGTCATCAGAGGACCATAATATATAGTTCGGACAAAGGCATTGATCTGCAATTTCGATCAGAGACCCATCTCACCCTTGCAGTAGCTGGGTTTCCTGGTGCTTAGTTCACTCTAAATGTACCATATCCAAAGTCTTTTATCTATATACAATATATTATACATATATGCTAAAGAATATGACTAAAGAAGATTATACTATTTGTACGACAGGAATCATTTTAATCGATCAAAACTAGAGAAGATAAAAGTTGAAAAAAAAAAAAAAAAAAACAGAATACGCTATGCTTTGATCGTATTTTAATAAGGCAGTCTTTTAAATATCTTCTATCAATTGAGCGATGGAGCAACAAACATATGCTATAGTCGAATGGTTAATTTATAGGGATTATTTTTAGTTCAAGTAAAATGCAAATTCCTCGTGCTCCCCGCGGTTTTCATAAGCTATAGGTGGTACACCTATACTTATTAATATCTTAAATTATTCAAATCCCTACGATTTATTTCTTAGCACGAATTCTTTAATATATCTTGAATATTTCCTTTCACGCGATTTAATAATCGAGCTTCTATACATATATAATATAAATTGCATCACCTTTGGAAAAGTTCAAATATCATCGTAGCCGTACAATTGTTAGTATAAAAATTTACTTTTCAATTAATTAACGTCTGAGATTTACAAATGAAAATCAAAACAAAACCAAAACAAATACAAAGATCATTAAAAAAAAAGTCGATCCTGCTTAAAGAGAAAGAAAAAAAAAAGAAAATAAAATAAAGTAATGAATAATGAAATAAAAAGAGGAAGAATAATAAAATTAAATAACTGAAAGACAGTATTATTCGGTAATAATTTTAGATAAGAACAATATTGGCCCCGTGCATATATTTCTTGTTCGTTTAAATATATTATCTAAATGCTTGTATATTATTATTATTATTATTTTCTTCCAGATTAAAAAACGTATATAAATATAAATCTAGGTAAAACATAATTCATCGATTACTCTGCACTTTGCTGTCTTAAATTCTGAAATAACACAACTGTTCCTATAGTCATTAACTGTACTGAAAGAAAAAAAAAAGAAAAAAAAAAGAAAAATTATAATTTATCGAACAAATATTAAATTAATACAGAGGCAAGGTAGCCCGATAAAAGAAATTTACTAAGATAAGGTAATCTATTTTGCATCATGCTTTATCTTCAAAACGACAAATTCACGAAAGAATAATAAACAGTTATGGATTTCCTTGATATAGTTTCAAAATAGAATTTGTCATTCCAAAAGTATGAGCATTTAAAATTCCTTAGTCGTTTTGAAGATATGAAAGCACTGCGAAAGCCAGTCTTTTCTTTATTTCTTTTGGGGCTACCTGCTATACGATACCTAAATATATATATATAAATATATATTTGTAAGTATACATATTATATCTAAACAGAAGTATATGCGCAAACGCATAGGTAGATATATAATATATACATATATATCTAAAGTTATAAAAGAGACTTCTATTGATGTTAAAATGTAATGAAAAAAATCAGATTATAAAAATTCTTTTAATATAATTATAGTACAACTTGGTTCTTGGAATGATATTTTTAAGGGATTTAAGCTAACTGATCCCAAAGATAAAGTCAAAGCCCTAAATCATTGGGATAATGGTGCAATTATGATCTTATTTTATTCATTTATTTATCTTGCATTACAGTAACATTTCATTCTCTTCACATACCTGCAGGTATAGGATATAATAAAAAATTTTCCTCATTATTTTGCTCTTCCAATAATTAAAACCCGCCAGTGTATAGTGTGTATTAGAGATATAATGTATTATTATTTTACTAAATAAATGGTTTATTTTATAATTTGTTAAAAGTCTCTGGATTTAGGGCAATAAGTTTCTTATTTCCTATCCTACAAATAATCTAGTACATGTATTTAATAAGTTATCTCAGACTTTCATATTTCATTTAACAATTTTTATCGTGCTATAATTACAAAATAAAACAAGAAAAAGGAACTCCAACACAAGTCTTTCGTCAAATGAAAATCAGCAAGGGAGAAGCGAGAGGCACAATAAATGCCTAATAGTAGGTCTTCCATGCGGACAACTCCAAGGGTTTTTAATCTGTCCCATCTGTGACAATAAACGTCGCATATCTACTTCAGTCAGGGCTTTTCCCACCATAACAGCACCGCGACAAGCCCGTGAAGCAAGCATCTGACGAACTCTGCTTGGACGAGGTATACCGTCGCCGCAATCTATACTGTTGTCACTTCGTCCTTCTCTTATCAAAAATACTAACTCTTCTATGTCTTCTTGGCCAAACTGCCAATTTCCGCTTACAGGAATCCCAGTTACTTCTACTCGATGTCCAGGCTCTCCTAGGTAGAGAAAGAAGACAATTTATTAATCTTGTTAGCAAATTTTGAAAATCACAAGCTAAGAGTCTGAAAGAATTATTTTTTAGCATATAGTCAAGAAGAATTGGATTTAATTACCTTGGTCATTTATTTTAAAAGTGAAGCCATTGTCGACAAAAGTTTTTTGATTCTCCATAAGTATAGTTTCGTTAAGGGCGGCGAGGTTCAGCCGTTGCGGAGCAATTAACTTCTGAGTTCGAAGCTTAGTTTCGTTCTGCAGTTTCTCAAAGCGGAATTTTTCATCACTGGCATGCTGGTCCACGATAAATAAGTCTTGGTCAAGCCGTGCGACGATAAATCCGAGATTAAACTGGCCCACGATCTCCATCTGCATTCACAATTCAGATACTCAAGATGCAAGTATAACTGTAATGAATGGACAATTAAAGAAATCAGAATTACGAGTTTCTTTATTACTAATACTTTTCGCATTCCATTTTCATCAAAAGACTAGATGAATAAATGCCGAAATTCTTTTAGCTACACTCAAGGGTAAAATTAGCAGTGCATTCGAAAAACTTGGTTTTCTCTGCGTTTCGCAACTCTCCGCTCGACCCTTCGTGACCAGGTCAGAAATGATCGTAAAAATTATTTGAAAAAACCATTCTAAAGATGAAATTTCAACCTTCAAAATGCTTTCTGAAATGATTTTTTTCGACTTTTTTCCATCGAGTTACAGCATTTTGAAGATAGGCATTTTTTCGCGGAGTAACGAGTGCCTAGGTAATTTACCCTTGAGTGTATATAGTTTATTGTAAGGGCAAATAAAATAACTAAATAAATGAACCTTATCGAAAGAATCCTTAGTCAATTCTTTGCGTAATTCTTGTTCTGCATCTTTGGATAGATTCGGCTCAATCTTAGTTCTGAATTTTATTTTATTTCCCCGATTCCCACTGTCCACTCCTTGTCGTGTGTTAGATTCAAGAAGAGCCTGCTTAATCGAATCGAGATCAATCTCCATATTGGCTACTGTAGCTTTAGTAGAATGTCCCAGCCGAGGTGCTAGTCGTTTTTTCTCTACCGCTTCTGTATCGTCTGATAAAAGAGTCTCGTTTTCACGCTGACTATTACTTTCCGCTTCCACCGGCTCCAGTTGCTGCTTTTTTGCCGGTGGATTTCCTTTGGCAATAGGAGAGGCATTTCTTTTGAATGAAAAATTGGATTCGTCCAATTTAGCACTGGTCAGACTGCCCAATGTCCTTTCCCACGTTTGTATAAGACTGGATTTAAGACTGGCTAATATTATAGACTCTTGTACTAAAAATATGGTCCTTTTATCTGGAGTGACATTAACATCTGCGCAATTTCTCTTTAGATTCAAATTCAAGAATACAAAAGGATATTGCTTGGCATTATACTTGTGATAAACATGATTCACCAGCCTGGATATCTTCACCGGATCACAGGGGCGTCCATTAATGTAAAAAAACTGTCTATCTGGGGTGGATCTTCCCATTGAATGACCACAACTTGATACATAACATTCCCAAGTGACATCGGACTGAGGTTTATCAGCATCCTCATTAGCCAAGCCATATTCTTGAAGAATTGAATCATCCGGAGGCATTTGATCAACTTGGATCAATCCTTCGAGTGCTTTCTTACCATAAACAGACAATATGTTATCCTGGACATTGGGAGCACCTAGAGTTCCCATAACATGTGCTGACTGCTTTCCAGACACAGAGTTACTACAAGTTATCCTAATGTTTGTTGAAACCAAGCAATATCCATACAATACTTGAATTGCTTTTGAAAATTCCTTCTTATAATTTCTCTGAAACTCTTTAGCTCTGACTGGAAGACTTTTGAATAGATTTCTGACAAAGACAGTAGTTCCTGTGTCTCTGGCACATGCTTCTTTACTCTTCAAAAACCCATTCTTATCAAATACAAGTTTGAAGGCATGATCCTTGCTTTTGTGACGTGTTACGATGCTCAATTCAGACAAAGAGCAGAGAGAGCTCAGAGCTTCGCCTCTAAAACCAAAGGTGCCCACTTCTGTTAGATCGGAAAAGTCTCGGAGCTTTGAGGTGTGATGTTTTAATCCTGTTTAAAATATGAATTGTAAATTTATCGTATAGCTTAATCATTTTGTTCGTTGGTTATTTTTTGATATTGTTACTGAATTACGAACCCAATCCCTCAAAATCTTCTTCTAAAACACCACAACCATTATCGCTTACACTGACAGCGGTACGGCCGTGATCGGTTAATTTAACCTCAATCAAAGTGGCTCCGCTGTCTAAACTATTTTCAACTAATTCTTTAACTGCTGTAGCTAGATCTAAAACAACCTGAAAATTTTCAACATATTCATTTTATTAACATGCAATTTTTCATTGATTTAAAAAAAATTGTAAACAAATGTAATTGACACCTAACCTGTCCGGAGCAAATGTGATGTACAGCGTCTTTGTTTATGGGTTCAATCTTCTTCGACAATTCCGTCGTGGGCACTGCTTCATCTGTCATCTTATATTTATAATTAATGCGTTCTTAATTTATTATTTTTAATTAACTCTTTAACTATTGATTTGTACAAAGTGAACTCAAGCCGGTTTGCCAGAAATATTTGTACTCTGGGTTGCGTACTTTTAGGCGTTAGACTTAATTTTGGCGGCACTAACTTGAATAATTTCAAAGCATGAGATTTATAACAAAACGTGATTTAATTTGCATAAACGTTACACGTTGATTTACAATATATAGATATAATTATATCTTCATGTCATCACTTTTATCGATATTTATGTAACCTAATGACATTAATCGCTATTATAATTATAATAATAATAATAATTATATAACTTATTGTTAATTCTTATAGAACTCTAATATATTGGTACATAGTTTTTTTTTTATACTCGCATATAAATCGTCTTTTATGATTAATCTGATGTGCTATTTTCAATGTTTATATATGTATGTATGTATATGCATCTAAGTATGTATTTATACGTGTATAATGATGGTAAGAAAAAAAGAATAACCAGAGTACCGCCGATACTGATTCTCGACCATAATACTCCTACACCTAATAATTAATTATATTATACTATAGGTATATGTCTGTATATGTGTGTATGTATGTATGTTATTATGTTCACATCACCATAATATGTATCTTTTTTTTTTATCAAGTAAACGATACTGTTCTTGTGATTATATACAATCTATATTATTTTATTATGTATTTATTACATCTATAATGATTTCTAAAAAAAAGATTAAATAAAATAAAATTAAAAAAATTAAAAACGAAAAGTCAATGATAACTTATATAGAAACGATATATATATTTTTTTTTGTTACTTTTTCCTACGGATATGTATTATTTACAGAAAATAATTTTATCCTAAAACTTTAACGTGCATTATATTCTCATAATAATGCACACGCTTAAGGGGGGGGTCTACAATATAGTACAGAAATCTTACCTTTTTTTTTTTAACTACATATACATAACTAATCTAGGTATATTTATTCTTTATATATTTATAGGTTTTTATATTCTATCTAGAAGATTTACAAAGCATTTGAATCAATTTTCTAAAACTCTTATACTCGTTACTATCAGCAAAAAACTGAAAATAGAAGAGAACATGGACAAATGCCTTTCTATTACTATCGTGCAACGTTGCATTACAGAGAAAATAGCATAAATGCAATTGCAAAATATTTTATATAAACCCATTCATCTTTGTCATTTTTCAGTTTTCTCTTAGTGTCTGATAGTTGAGCAGATAGAAGCTTTACAAGAGTGGCCCATATGCTTAGTACACCGCATAGATAATATAACTATATGTATATATATACTATATATTTATAAATGATACATAGGGTGTAAGCTTAAAGCGTGACAAAACGTATAAAATGCTGGGCACGCATACTATGTAGGGGTTTATCTCGACTAAATATATACCCATAATTGTGATACTCGAAAGAATGCGATACGTGATATACCTATAGAATATAAAGAGAGCTAAAATAGTTAAATGATATTTGTTATTAATTATAAAAATGAATGATGAAGATAATAAACTATGAAAATAGAAAGAGAAAAACAGAAGTACGACAATTCATGATGGTGCAGATGAACGACATAATTAAAATAAAAATATAACTGGCGAACAACGATTAAACAGGAAAAAAGAAGCCTTATTATTCTGTCTTTACGTAGCAAATCTAGAAATATGAGTAGTAAGTTCGACGTATCGTTAAAAAAAGGAATAAAAAACATTTTGATTTCGTTAATATTCTTTACAAAATTCAATATTGTATAACAATTAAAAATATTTTTTTTTTCTGATTAGAAAGAATGATCGACTCTTTTTACGCGGATCAAAGTACATGTACGTTTAATTCCAAATGGCTTCTAAACGACGAAAAATAATGTTAAAAATTTTAATTCTTTTAATATCTCTACCACAACTATTTCTAGATCGACCTAAGCGTTATTTGGTCGATTAGCTGACTTATATCAGATTTCATTGGCTAAAGCCAAGACCTATGATGATGGGGTGGTAACGTGTAAAGGGAATGAAGATATTGTTGATAAGCGGCTGGATCAACAGCCAAATTTGGTGCATGGGGTGCAACATATGCAGGTACCGGTGGCCCATAGGCGGTGGGTCTCTGAGAATGTAAAAATGGATTAGGAGGTGGATAATTGCGTGCTGGTTGATTACCAAGTTTAGTGCAATTAACAGATGCCGATTCCACCGCCGAATTAGTAACTTGTTGTTGCTGCTGCTGCTGCTGCTGTTGCTGTTGTTGTTGCTGCTGTTGCTGCTGCTGCTGTTGTTGTTGTTGTTGCTGCTGCTGTTGATGTTGTTGTTGATGTTGCTGCTGTTGTTGTTGTTGCTGCTGCCTCAAAGCCATCGTGTAGTAACTGCTTGGATTCCGGAATTCGTCAAGAAATGCGAAAGCCGCCGCCGTCGCATCTTTGTCGTAAAACGGAGTAGCGTTTGTTGTACTACCCGGGGGTGCAAAATTAAATGCACTACCACCTGGGGGAACAACTGAAGGATTCTTTAAGGCAATTGGATCCGTTGCACTAGTTGAATATTGATGAAAACCTGGAATCCCAGGTGCATTCTGCTGATCAACTCCTCCTGCAACTGTAGCCGCGTTTTGCTGTTGCTGCTGTTGTTGTTGTTGTTGCTGCTGCTGTTGTTGTTGTTGCTGTTGTTGCTGCTGCTGCTGCTTAGTTTTGCGAGGCTTTTTCGGCTTAGTGGCGGCAACAACAGGAGCAACAGTTTGCACGTAGGAAGCAGGGGCCTTGTCTGTAGTCCTTCTAGAGACGGGAACGATTCCTTGATTCTTAGCAGCATTTAAACTTTGCAGTAGATTCAATTCTATGTCCGAAGGTGCTGCCGGATTTCTGGCATAAGCTAGTGGATCAGGTTTAGTAGGCGGTCTTGGAATGTTTAAGAGTTGCTGTTCCTTACCAGTCGGTCTGCCAACTAGACCCAAACCCAGGCGAGCATAGGCAGAATTAGAGGCCATTGAATCAACTATTGAACTAAAGTTTCCATCAAACTGACTACCAGGGACTGGTTCAGACTGAGACAACGCCATCATTGCTTCAAAACCGAATTGGTCTTGTACGCGAGGTGTTTCTTGGGAGAAATTTCGCGGACCATCTGACTGCTCATTATAAGCTCGTTTCTTTACAGGAGCAAGATTTCCACTGGTGCTACTATTGTTGACTGCCTTACCACTAGCGTCGAAATAATGTGGACTAGGATAGACAGGTCTGCAGCTTGGATTTGGCATTGGATATGGAGGAGCTTGAAATCCAGTTGGAGTTTGATAAAGCGTTTCATGTGTGGCGAGATTTTGTTGGAAATTTAAAAGCTGCGCTTGATCTGTAGCTGTCTGTGGTTGATCAGCAGAAGTTGTTGTAGTCTTGCATCCAAATCCTCGCTGTTGTGTTACCGGCTGTACATACTTTTGAGAATTTATACTGTCACTGGGACTAGGAAAAGCGTGTCTATCATGATGCTGTTGGTCCGTAATTCTCGGTGCCGATCTATGAGAGCTGAGATTCGAAGTAACATTTCTTTCAAAGCTTGGCGTTTGATAATTGTTCAAGTAAGAAGCTGCCGGAAATTGTTCACTGGGTTGAAACACTTGTTGATTGACGCTCTGTCCTTCGTTATCGCCAACAAAATTTGACTGCTGTTCCACAGAGGCAGATTTCACTTCACGCGTTTTTTGATAATCAACTCTTCCGTCGGTTTCCCCGATCAAACTCGAAGCAGGAGATGGTTGTAGGTAAGAACCTTGCTGTTCGTTTCTAGGGCAGGATGGACTCTGAGGAAAACTCTGCGAATATGAGGTGTTAGAACCCTGAGGATAATTTGAGTTCTGGGCTGGAGTACTTTGCGAATAGTTACAGGCCTGCTGTGGTGAAGGTTGCGAATAGTTTGCAGATTGCTGAGGTGATGGTTGCGAATAATTAGCAGGTTGGTGTGGTGAAGATTGAGAATACCCAGCTCGTTGTTGAGGTGAAGTTTGAGAAAAATTTGGAGCAGCATTTTGCTGAGGGGAAGGTTGTGAATATGAGACAGGTTGCTGTGGCGAAGGCTGCGAATACCCTGGTGCCGATTGCTGAGGAGATGGTTGAGAATAATTTGGAGGAGGTTGTTGAGGCGATGGTTGTGAATAACTTGGTGGGGCTTGAGGTGAAGGTTGAGAATAGCTTGGTGGTTGTTGAGGTGACGGCTGTGAGTATATAGGTGGTTGTTGTGGGGATGGCTGGGAGTAATTAGAAGGTTGTTGAGGTGAGGGTTGGGAGTAGCTTGGTGGTTGTTGGGGCGACGGTTGGGAATAGCTAGGTGGTTGTTGTGGGGAAGTTTGAGAATATTTTGGAGGCTGTTGCGGGGAGGGTTGGGAGTAATTAGAAGGTTGTTGAGGGGATGGTTGAGAATAGTTTGGAGGTGGTTGAGGTGAAGGTTGTGAATATGTTTGAGGTGGTTGTGGAGAGTTTTGGGAATAATTTGGGGGCTGCTGAGGTGAGGGTTGCGAGTAATTTGCTGGCGTTTGCGGCGAGGGTTGAGAATAGTTGGTTGGTGGCTGTGGAGAAGGTTGAGAGTAGCTTGCAGGCGGTTGGGGCGAAGGCTGTGAATAATTAGGAGTAGGTGGTTGCTGGGGAGAGGGTTGTGAGTAGTTGGCTGCCTGCTGAGGTGAAGGTTGAGAGTAGGTAGCCGGTGGCTGTGGGGAACTTTGAGGATAAGTTTGCTGCGGAGGTTGAGGCGAATGGTGAGTGTAAGAGGTTGCAGTGTTCGGTACAGATGGAGGCAGGGTCTGTAAGTAGGGTTGATTCTGCGGTGAATTTTGCGGAAAAGGCGTCCTTTGCGGAGACCTTTGAGTATAGGCAGAAGGAGAAGGCTGTCTATAAGATTCAGTAGAACCTTGCAGTGGGGAATGTTTGGGATAAACTTGCTGTGAAGTCTGGGGATTCGTCTGGGGAAAGAGAGTCGGTGTCTGCTCGTACGGTACTGCCGCGGGATAGGCCGGGGACGAAGGATTATTCTGTGGTGAAGGAGTGGGAGGCAGTTGGGCACTGTATCTTGGAGGAGTTGCATAATATGGACTGTTATAGGGACTACTACCGGACGACAAGGCGTCTTGATAAAAACCCGCGCCTCTAACAGGCGTTTCACTCGGAGCATGAGGTGTCTGTGTCTGAGGGGATCTCCCGGGTGGCGATTCTTGAGAAAAGCTTGATACGGACTCACTGACACTACTACCGCCAGTGCTAACTCGTCTCTGCCGCCCAGTTCTAGCTTCTTGTGCTTCGGTCTCAGCCTCTTTCTTGCAGTTTGTATCCACGACCACATTTTCCTCAACTTCGTCCTCCTTTTTCTTTGATTTTGGCGCTCCAAAGGCCTTGAACCACGCGCTGAGATTCGGCGTAGCAGATTTCGGCTTCTGTACTTCTGTACTTGGATTTCCCTCGGTTTCAACTGCCTCAGTAGACGGCGCAGCTTTTGGAACTGAGACTTCTTTACCAGTAGATAATTTTTCCGTTTGATTCAAGACTCCTTGGACTGCTGTGGTCACAGACGGTTTTACTCGTTCCTCCTCGTCATCATCATCCGCGATATTAGGATTCGGAGAAGATACCAGGCTCTTACAAATAGAGTTAATGGAGTCTGCATTTCTGAGCACAGTTCCCAGACTAAGTTTAGGTTCATCAACAGTCTCCCGTTTAGTTTCGTTAGGATCAATTGTGGTTTGATTGGCCAATAAGTCGCTACTGTTGCTGGGAGGCAAGTGGAGAGGTTTCTTCAACAGATTTCCTTTGCTTTTACCCGGCTGAAGGCGGTCGATTGTTCTCTGAACTTTTTTCGGCCGTGTTGGCCCTTGAGATCCCAAAAGCTTTGTAGGATGCGGTCGTTTTCTTGTCACTTCAGTTTTAGCCACGGTTTTTACAACCTCACTTGACGCCGGGTGAAATACCGGCGAGTCACTGCCGGATGAAAATTCCGAAAGGCGAGGTGCATCATCCAGCCATTTGTTTATGTCCTGTGAAACATTGGGAATGATTAACAGTGTAAATTATTATGTATCACATCATAGTCTATCGAATAAGAAGTTTAAGAAATTTAAAGACTCTCAACAATCCTTTAATCCAATTGACTTACGTTTAATGTTTGTTCTGTAGCTTGATTCAAGGCCTGAATTCCAGGGCTATCTTCTTTCTTGAATCCCTTGGCTCGTTTGGCTTGAGTTAATTTTGTTTTTTTCGCGGCTCCAGCTGGTTCCTCTTTGACGTTGTCCTTTGCTCGCAAAAGACTGGCATCACCTTTGCCGCCGCCTCGTAAACAGCTCCCATTAGAAGGCACTTTTTTAGAATGTAAACCGACAGGATCTTTTTCCGAAGATTTCTTAAGCTTCTCCCCTTCAATCTGAGCCTTTAATTTGTCCTCTCTTTGTCTCTCGCTTATAATATCCTTCAAGCTATCAAGAGATTCTAAATCTTTATTACTAGTAACAAGCTTCTTGTACTTTGCATCATCTTTACTATGTTTATCAAGCTTTAAATTCTCGTTTGTTTTCACGGAATTCTTTAACACACTTGCTTTCAAGTCTTTATCTCTATCTTGTTTCAACTTTTTGTCTTTTCCCTTTGGTCGCTGTTCCTTTTCGCCGACAATTTCATCATCTCTACGAGTAACAGGAACTACTCTTTTATCAATAGTCTCTTCTTTCTTATTACGATTCTTTTTTGCTTTGGACAGATCAGTTTCAAAACTTTCCCGTTTTCCATTGGCTTTAAAACTCACAGAATTCTTATTACTCTCTGCAATTTTCTTCGACTTATCCTTCTTACTTTTACCCAACAACTCGTCCATCTCTTTCTTTGAATTTTTTCGGTTTCTATTCCTCGCGGACCTTAACCCTTCAGAAAAGTCATCCTCGAAATGTTCCTTCTTCTTTTCTTCATGATCCTTCAATTCCTTTTTACTTTTCCTCTTAGAATCGTCGGGCAGTTCTTCTTTGGGTAAAGCTTTCTTTATTTTAGACTGTAAACGATCCAAATTACCAGATTTTTTCCGCTTTGTTTTAACCGCGTAAGTCTCGTCGTCCGAATCATTTGCCCTTTTCACTACAGGGAAAATGACATCATCCTCGTTCACACCTTCTGCTTCCTCCGCTTTTATCCTCTTTACACGTTTACCAGCCTTCTTATCTTTCCCCGGTTTTGATCTCAGCGAAATATTATCGTCTTTTTCCCTCTCAAGCGGCTCTCTATCCTCCAAACTCGCTTCTTTATCTTTTTTTGGTTTATCTGGCTTAGTCGGTTTCGGCTTTTTCAATGGTTTACGATTACGCTTTCGTGAATTCTGTGAAAATACAGACTTTCCAGTCAGAGGTGAAGAGGCAGGACAAGATACTGCTGAAGGAGTTACTTGAACAGATGGATCTTCATCGCTTGATTGTTCTGATTCTAGATAGCGATCTACTGCACGGTCAAAAACATCTTTCAAGTTTATCGCCATCACAGTATACTCTGTAGAAAATCAAGACACATTTATGAGTCAAGTTAATCCGAGGAAACTGAAGAGCACAATGAAAAGTTCTACAAACCATTGTCCGAGCCGTTGTACTGCCTACAATTGTCTACAATTAAACGAAAATCACGTTTAAACTGGCCAAGACTTCTGTAAGATCCACCTTCCAGCTTTTCCTCCATCGTCGTCAAGTCCATCGGCCTTCGTACCACGCTATAGTACCTGAAAATCAAAAGATTAAACTAATACATAGAGGAAGCTTCTAAATTTTAAACTTTCTTCAAAATAAACAGTAACAAAGGGTAAAAATATGAGCTAAATAACCTCGGGGCATATTCCTCGTCGACAGGATCAACGAAAGGCCAAGCATCTTGATGATCTTTAAGACTTTCAAGGACTTTGTGCATCCCGACTCTCCGCTCTTCTTCTTCGACTCCATATTCGTACTGTGAAGGATGATAGCTAGTAACTCCACCTCCGGATCTAACTCCGCCTCTCCTTCCGGTCAACTTTTCCAATTCATCTTCGGTGTGGATAACAATTTGCCCCACAGCAGAAGCAAGAGAATTATTAGTCTGTCTTCCTTTCTTTGGAACAGGAGCCGCGACCGGTTTTGGGGATGTATCTTCGGCCTCTTCAACAACCTTTGAACTTCGACTAGTGCTTTTTTTCACCCCCTTTATTTTGGCCTTAGCTTTAGCTCTGACCATGGCTACTTCCGCTTGACCGGTTGTCTCACGCCTTCTAAGCACTCTGGTACTATTTCGTTGTAAAAGTCTGTGTCTTTGTTGCCTCTCTTTTAGCTCAAATAAACGTGGGATTTCAGGCATAAAATCCTCAGATAATGTTCGGTAAAGTTTACGCTCAGAGTCGTCTTCCTGTACATAAATTAGTAAATAAAATCATGAATTCTGGTTATAAATTAAAATATTTTATTCCATTTTTAATAAACAATTGATCAGGCAAATGTGTTTACCGAATTTTTGAACTTTTCTACAAGTCTGCTCCAGTCCTGATGAGTGAAACAAACTACTTGCCAGATAGTTTCTTTCTCTGTATTTATTACGCCGTTATCTGTAACGTCATATACTAGGCTATCCTGCTCATTCTCTTCCTCCGTTTCTTCCGTCTGCTCCACTCGGTTTCTGCCACGTCTTTTACGCCGTTTGTCCTTAGGTTTACCTTTCTGTTTACGCGATATGTCTTCTCTAGTTTCAACAACGTAATCCTCTCGGTACAATCGAGTCCCGTAAAAGTACCAGTAGGCAGAATTTTTACGATCATGACCCAGTGGTTCAACTCTTAGGCTGTCTGAGTCCAAGTTGTCAAGCGATTGCTCCTATTTGAACGTAAATTGTAACGATAAGAATCAATTTGGGATGTATTAACACTTTTTAATTCGTTATGAAACTCGGAACATTCAATCTATTCCTCAAGAAGATGGAAACATTAAATTTTAAACAAAAGGAAATAATGAATAACTGGAAATTTTATGCCAACAATTTATACCACGTCTTCGGCGTCAAGCCTAAAGTCGCAGAGAGCCCGAAGTATCTCAACCTTTTGTCGTAGAGGTAAGCATTCGAAGTCTACGTCTGTGTTGAACGGATTTTCACGCCCATATTCCTGAAATTTAAGAAAGGAATGAGTTTTGTTCGGTTTCTTTCCGGGTTTGATGAAGAATTGAACGCTTTTAAAAAAAGGTATTGAGTTTTGTCTATCTATTTGCAAAAGTGTTCGTGATGTGATCAAATCCAGATGTTTCCTTTTCTGTAAGTGTATGTACATTATATTTAAAATCCATGATAAATAAATGTTTAGATTTTTTCTTTTTCTTGTTTATTTTACAACCAGCCACCCACCTGGCACTTTTTTCTGAATAATCGACGTAAGAACATCTGATAATTAAAAGTAGAGATGTCATTGCGAGTGTCATTTGGTAAACAGCCTTCCAATAATCTAACAATTAGTTCCTGCAGAAGTCGTCCTTCTGTGCCACCGTCAGTAAGAAGAGCTTCTTCCAAATCCTGAAATTCAAATATTTGATTAAGTTCAACGAAACGGCTTAAATACATTCATTTTAAAATGAAACTAATTAAATATCATGACGCAGCGAAGGATGGGATAGAAAGAAAGAAGGAGAAAGAGAAAGAAAGAAACAGTAAAACTACGAAGCTCGAGTATTAGGCGAAAGCTCTGGAGTTTTATGATTAACAGATAATGTAATACGCATAATCGAAGGTAAGATGATAACTTAATCAAGCATAAATAGTTCAAACTAATTAGATATTGAACTATTGATGTCGTTCTTTTTAATCTTTTTGGGGATTTTTTTGTGCATTTAATCAGATACCTCGATGTCAAAGTCCAGAAGATTGAAGGCCGCCCTAAATAACGAGCAGAAATGTGCGATACTTGGCACCTCCCACCACGATTGAATGTCTAAAAGAAAATGATCAATCCTATAGAATATATGTAGAATATATTCATAACTAAATAATTATATTAATGAATATAACTAGATAAATGAATAAACAAGTGAATAAGTCAAGTGAATGGAATATGTAATTGAAGAATTACCGAATCATTTTCTAGCGTTTTATCCTAGTTCTTTTTGTTTTATTTAATTTTTTTTCATATTAAAGATAATGAAATATGGATAAATTATGTCCTATGAAAATTCGAACATAGATTCTGCTTCTCGTATTTAAAGTGAGGTTTATAAAATCGAATATTACGACATTAATTGATTATAAACTAAACGCCGATAATTATTGGTGAGAGTTAAATGTTCTTTCGAAGGATTAAATAGAAGAAAAAAAAAAAAGAAGAACCTATATGCACTGTAGATGTACACGGAAGTGCCCATAGCTTGTTTAATCTTATCGTGTTTTTGGTATTTGTTTATATTTAGGAGTGTGGCGAATCGGGTACGGTAATGTTGATGGTGTGGTTTCTAAACGATAGTGTTGAGTAAGTGATTCGATTAATTTGTCGTTTGTATGGTGACGTTTAGTTGCGATATTGTTGCTTACCTAAAATCCCGATGAAAGTCGGAAACATAACCTGTCAAGGAAGGCAGACGGGTGCCACCACCCCAGTAAACGGAATTTCACCCCACAACAGGCACCAGCAATCGTACGATCCGATCTGTTTCTCAGTTCGATGCACTTTTGAATTATAAACTATACCGTAGCTGATGAAAAACATCTGACAATCTCGAACATACTAATTAACTAAATAGGATTTTGATGTGTATCAATTCAACGTGACATTGTGTATCGTAGCTTGTTCAACCTGTTTTAAAGTGGAAAAAAAACCGATTTATTTTCGCTGATATTTTTTTCTCCGTTGTTGCAACCGCTGCGCGCGACACTTGCGGCCATTATATGTATATACATACAAATATACTCTCAGGTCAAAATATAGGAAATAAATATTATACTCCTAATACGTTACTACACAATAAATGACAACTAGTTTATTTGTATAATTATTTTTACAGCATTTTTAACAGCCTAATATATTCCGACGTTTCACAGTCGCCTTATCAGAGGATGAAATTTGACCGACAGTTTTACAGTTGGTCTTCTTTTTTGGTCAAATAAATTCCCGTCTTTCCAAATCTAATCATTATTCTGCATTCATTACTTCCCATGGGCATGGTATTGTTCAGTAAATATATCCGGAATTTGTACTGCTTATTATTTTACTCTATTTACAATTGGTATCTCGTTACTTTATTCGAAACAAATTTTCGGGGGGAAATTTTTTGTTCGAAAATCAAATTCCAAGGCCCGAATTTGAACACGGTGTAATAAGCCATTGTAGACGAATAAGTGTATATATAATATTCCAAACAATATATTTGGACAAAAACCAATAAGAAGAAAAGTTTCTGTTGTGCGTTTCTCATCTCAATCTGTTCCGTATACGCAATGGTTTGATTAATTTGAGTATTTGACACGATGAAGCGTGATGTGTGTAATGTATGTATGTATGTATGTTTCTTTACATTTTTAACGCGGCAATGTTCAACGTTCTGATGTCCCAAACTTAGGTTAAAAAACAATTCAGTAATTACTTGATGAAACCGTCAAATTTCTGACGTTAAAAAAATGAGTGGTACCAAAAGCACCGAAGGTACGGGCTTGGAGGACCTCGGTGTCCCAGGTCAAGCCTTTCTAAGAGATGCTTTAACCAGTTGTACAGATCCTTTAAAAGCGATTGAAGAATTCCAGGTAATATACACCGAGTTAATTCCCTAAAACGTTAATCTCATCCACAAATTTTACGCTTTATATTAAATCTCGATAATCTCCAGCTAGAAAATGGCATTCTGCTGCCATCCCTTCGTCCAATGTTACCGTTACTCGATCTCCACGGCGTAAGGAGGCTGGATTTTCACGCCTCAGTTTTAGAAGAGCTTAGAGAAAAGCTTGTCAAACGAATAACAGAGATAGGAGCTGAAAGAGGAGAAAAAGGAGGCGGAGATAGACGGCTCAAAGATCTTTTGGCCAAGAGTTTTCCTGCGGTTAGAGTCGCCGCACTTAGGCCTGTCGTTATGTGTATTTTGAGGAACACTCCTCATATAGATGACAAATATCTCAGAGTACTTGTCAGGGAAAAGGAACTCTACAACGATGCGGATACAGAAGTTAAACGACAAATTTGGAAGGATAATCAAAGTCTGTTTGGGGATGAAGTATCACCACTTTTTAGCCGCTATATTATAGAAAAGGAACAAGTTCTGTTCGATCATCGTAATCTTAATGCACTGTTTTTCTCACCATCTCCAAAGGTGTGTTATAGTATTTCATCTCTCCTTATTTTATTTCATTTGATTTGGTTTCTTTGTGTTTTAATTATCGTGTCTTCCAATGCCTGAAATTTGGTTTCCTCCATGCAGCTCAAAATCGGTATTTGTAATAAAAATTTCTGAAATTTAAGGGCTTAGAACAAGGACCGTTTGTTCATTGTGAACTTGATTTCGCGCCGCAGTTTCAAGTAATCTTGTTAATTTGCAGGTCAGAAGACAAGGAGAAGTTGTACAGAAGCTTGCGCACATGATTGGACATAGTGTAAAGCTCTACGATATGGTACTTCAATTTTTGAGGACTCTTTTCTTAAGAACAAAAAACATTCATTATTGTACTCTTAGGGCTGAGCTTCTGATGGCTTTGCACGATTTAGAGGTACTAATTTTATTATTTTTTATACGAATTTCATGTTCCAGGCTATCCAGATATCTTCAAAGTATACTGAAATCCACAACTTCTTCAAATAGTATCAAAATATCCTGGAATTTAAGTTATTTTGCTTTGAACCTCTCAACTTTAGTCTTTACTGACTTGCCAAAAGTTAGAATTTCATTGCTCATCATTATTAGTTGATTTTGTACTCGCATACTCTTGGATATGCTCCATTCCCATTGTTAGTGGAAAGAAATTGGCCAAAAAGAAGGCACATTGTGTTAACATGTTATAATTACATGTTCTCTTTTCTCCTTTTGTTAATTTCTATGTCTTAACATTTTGGTAAGGTATACATATTGATTTCCAAACCCATGAACTCCGAAAATTGTTTTTCAGGTTCAAGATATAATATCCGTAGATCCCTGCCATAAATTTACTTGGTGCTTAGATGCTTGCATAAGAGAGAAGAACGTTGATGTGAAAAGGTCTCGGGAACTGCAAGGATTCCTTGACAGCATCAAGGCAAGACTTCAAAAAATGGTCTTCAAAATGGAAAACAAATTACAATAACTTGTCATTAATCTTTTTTTTACAGAGAGGCCAAGAGCAAGTACTAGGAGACTTAAGTATGACGCTCTGTGATCCATATGCAGTAAATTTCCTAGCAAGTAGCGCAATAAAAATTGCACTGCACCTTATTAATGGGGAAGCTCTACCACGAGACAATGCAGTTCTTGTTTTACTCCTTCGAATGCTCGCTCTGGGTCTTTCAGCCTGGCAAATGATCGATTCGCAAGATTTCAAAGAGCCAAAACTCGACAGTCAAGTTGTGACAAAGTTTTTGCCTGCTCTTATGTCTCTTATGGTTGGTTTAATCATCTGTTTGATTAATTTTCCAGCAATTAGTTGGAAATCTGTCAGATATTGATGATAAATTGATTTATATCCACAGGTGGACGACCAGATAAGACAATTGAATGGAAAACTACCACCAGATGAAAGAGAAAGTGCAATAGCTATTATCGAACACTCTGGACCACCTCCGGATGCGTGTCAGGCCTATGCTCAACTTTCAGGAGTTGCAGCGGTTTTATCAATGTATCATGCTTTGCATGTTGGCGGAGGTGGAGGTGGAGGAAGAGCTCGCGGAGATGCCAGAGGCTTGATGCGTGTTTTGGCTACATTACCAAATTGCCAGGCCCAACGTGCATTTGAAGATCCATTTTTACACACTCTGGTAAATTGGGATGATGTTATTCTGCATTCGGAATAAAGACTCGAATAATATATTGATTTCGAAAGCAATATAAGTGATAAATTTGATTTGAAATATACCCATTGTTCAAATTATATTGATATAAATATTGCCTCTTAGTTAATGTGAATAATAATACGGAATAATATGTAATGTTAAGGTATCTCTGCTGATCCTGAACATGGCCGATGAATTTTCTGGGGAATCATTTTGCACAGTGATATTTGATGAGTTTTTTTTGGCTGGATTAGCTAGAGACAACGTTACCAGACATTTGTTGAAACTTTTGTGGTATATTCACCCAAAATTACCCCCTACGCGATTACATTCTCTATTGAAAGCCCTTCAGCCTAACAGTCAAGTGAGTATAATGTTTAGGAGTTTTATTTTCAGACTGAATGATATTGAGCTGTTCTCTAATTCCGTATTACGATTTATAGCACAACGAAGCTGTGCACAGCTTGTATCAGTCGCTTCGCGAAAAGATTGGAAGCCGATCAACTGAAGATCTTATATTGCCAACATCAATGGACACGATAGAGTGTCCAGATTCACCGTTGGACGCTGTCCCAACGCCTGCACCTCTTTAAGAGTTTGATAATTAGTATACATACATACATCTCTTTGTCGCATGTGATACTACAGGAATTTTTGTAAAATATAATTCAATAAATTAGTTTTAAGATATTATCTTTGACTTAAATATAATATACATACTAAAAATATGCAGAGAATAAGTTTAATAGTATTAATAATGATGTATTAAAGTTAAGTTTTTTCAAAAATGTTTATAGAAAACGTTAAAATCATTTATTTAACGAACCAAATGAAATAAATATTCGCAACTTATTCATTTGGTTGGTTTTTTATTTTTTCTTCTCTCCGTTCCGTTTAATAATTGTTACTTAAGCATAGGAAAAAAAATCGATTGATAATCATTTATACATCGAAGATTTATGTTGTCCAGATGATTTTTGAAACATAATTCAGAAAATTCGGGTTTTATAAAGGATTATAAGAATGAATCGAAATTAACATTGATCAGAAAATGATTAGGAACTAATTTTATTTTCTCATCATTGTATGCGGTAGAATATGTGTGTTTAGGTATAGTCATGTATTTATACGCCGTGACAAGATTAATCAGCAATTAATACATTTTACAAATTATGCCTATTTAATTTAATTATTAATTAATACTTATAAATTTGAATGAAATAAATGAAAATAAATAAGTTGAAATTGAATATCATAAAAATATTCATTTTATTCACACAATATTCTTATACCCATAGAATTACAATCGATAATAACTTAAACTATTTTTATTATTATTTTTTTATTAATACGGAATATATATTACGGTTTTGAACAAGTTTTAGTTTATATTTGTCGCTTTTTCTTTTTATTCATAAATATCAATAATTGAAAATTACTTCTCTTATGTAATCATTTTCTATAATTCTGTTATTCTCATATTGCGACTACATATCGTCATAATTCTTTATATACGATATTCGTTATCATTAATTTAAAATTGAATTCATCAGTGTTGAATATTCGTTGAAATTAATTTAATTACCATAATTAAACTAATGGCGGGTTACAATATCTATCAATATTACAATTATACACGTGTGTAGATGTAATTATCGCAGGGGTATATGTATATGTATGTAGTACATACCTTATAAAGTTACGAAAATTATAGAGAATAAATTCATTCATAGTAATTATTGATCTCCAAATAGAATATATTCTTAATTTTGGTACGTCATGGTTGCTATGAAGTACATACATAAATACATAGAAATTGTAACGTATACAATGAGATACACATTGTAACCGGATACAATGGATTAATTACTCTGTTTATCAGTTATCACATATATCACTATAATTAAATAGGCATTGCTATTACCTCGGGAGGGCGAGATTACTTGTTAATAAAATATCAAAGGAAAAATGGAAATGTATTCTCTCTCTCTTTTCTTTTTCTTCTAAATGCCTAAAGTTTGCCTATTTGCTTACAATGCAATAATGAGTTTACGATTTGGGCAAGTTCTAAAATATAAATTGTGTACATACATTAATAATAAGATAAAGAGAAAAGGCTGTACAATTAATCATACGCTAAAGTATCTATAGATGCTGAATATAATCACTGGTATTATTCATGCACTTGGCAAACGTTTTACGAGCCAAATAATATATGGTCTACTATAATAATCTAAATATAGCGGTATGTTATTATTATCTTAAAGAATCTACCGATATACATTATACCTATACTATATTATGTATATTTTGTTTTTACAGTGCCAAATAGCTGTTGTGTGATCAAAAATGCGATTGTATTATTTATATTTATATTAATTAAGAAATTACCGTAAACTTACAACGTATTTGATACATTAATAACTCAAAAACGGAGCACACGGTTGAGATCCAAAGACTGTACAATAAATGTAGCTCAAATAACGCATTCTTTCTGTTTTTTTGTGTGTTCAAGTATTACTGCTGACAGCTGTGCTGAATTGAAGTACTTCAAAAGACTTTTATTACGATCTATGTGAACGTGATATAAATCTTGAATGAAAGATACAAATTTAATTTGATAGTTTTTTTTTTTGTTCTCGTATCAACACAGATATACCGTGTGCTAATCCCAAGGATGGTATTTATCGAAAGTTTCGATGTCAACTAGTCGGATTATAAATTAAGATCCGTTACAATTAATAATAAAAGAAATTGTTCCATAGCGATGAGATTATAAGAACATGTATCAGTGCTATTTAAACAATGAAATAATCTCTATTTGCGATTACATTCTTTCCATTATACTTTTTTTCTCTCTTTCTCTTTCATTCAAGTGAGCCAAAGTACCTAATTCAATCACTAAACTGTTAGAGCCCTGAAAAAATCGATAATGTGTAATCTTAGATCAACGAATTGAGGCAAGTGTAGAGGCACGTTTATAGATAAAGATTTAACGATTTTGAGTAGATTTATCTACCAGCCAATACCACAGATACCATTCATAATTTAAATTACTATTCAATATCCGTACATCTGAAAGGAACGCAAGCCTGTTATCACACAACATATCCTTTATAAATTATTTAACTAATTAGTTCAGTCGTATTCATGCGACGATTCTCTTTTGCTAAGAAGATTATCCTTTTCTTCTTGTGTACCAACAACATTGCACGGTGTTGACCTCGCAATATTTGTCACCTTGTTTAGCTTGTTGAGACCTTGGGTGACGCCACTTCCCCCAGAAATGCTAGAAAATAGACTGCGCTCGTCATGTTAAGAGGGATTTTAAACGAAAAATTTAACACAAGGTTTTGAGGGAGATAAAGGATGGTGAAAACAAATAAATAACGAAATTAACTAATTATCCATATCAGTTAACTTACACCACATCCATTTCGTCGTCGTTTTCTTCAACCCCAACTAAATCTTCGTTGGTAATGGTGAAGTATGGATTAGCTGAAGCTGGACGAAACTTGTATCCAGTAAGTATAAAGAATATGTATGTTGCCATTTCTCTAAACATTTCATCTAACCACTCGTATTGGAATGGAACTGTGATCTGTGAATGTAAAAATGAAAAAAAAAGATGATACAGTTATTCATTCCTGTAAAATACAGACCTAAAGTAGATTATCTATTATTGCGTACCTTCAAAAGATATACGATTATTCTTGTGAAATAAATGTAGCAGACTATCATAATGTAAAAATGACGGAATAATTTGAGCTTTCGTAAATTGACTGCTGCTTTCCCATCGGTGTGCGCAGCCTCTTGAAGATGTCTTATGCTCCATACAACTGGGAACAATATTGCTCCGCAGCAGAGAAGATCGACAAATATGAATACGTCGCGCCATGTCTTATGCTCAATGTCTCCTTCTTCGCTTTCTTCTATAATTATTTCTGCAACATTCGCCAATACCTAGAAGAGGAAAAAGGATACACAAGTCAGAGATACGATTCTCACGCATCTTTGGAACACATTTTCAAAATTTGATGGCAGACATTGGACATTGAAATATTTGTGTACCTGAAGTGGTATAACGATCATGAACAATTTTTTGTCCTTATCTGACAATATGTGTTTTATGAAGTCCCATCCTGTTCCAACTAAAACTATTGTAATGAATAGTACTGCTCCTTTAAGTAGATGTGTTATGTAGTAAAGGATAGCCCAAGCAGCGACGTGTTCTCCCTTTATTTGAATAAAGTGAAAGTTTATTCCATGAAAAAGCAGGGATAGAGACTTCAGGTAAACTAGCACCGCCATCAGGTAGTGAATCTTGAAGACCGGATGTCTAAAATTAAGTTTAACTCCGTTAATTCATATCAATATTTTATCATACGGATAAAAATTAATTGCAAGAAGCAGAGCTGAAGAATAAGAAAAATACTCATTATTCCACACACTTGCTCTTTTTGAGGATGAAAACCCAGAAGCATCCAGACAAAAAGAAGACGAAGGCCATCATGAAGTACAGAGCAGGCAGCGGCATTTCACCAGCACTTAAAAAGTTTCCATCATTATCCTCTTCGATTTGAAGCTATGGAAATAAAGTTGTTAAGGTATTTATCGTTCGATCAGCAAAAGGGATTAGCTTATACTTTCCGCACAGCTTAAAACAGCCTCTATATATCTGTAAAATCATTAATTACCGTAAAGCTGAGAGCAATATGTGCTGCATTCTCGTTATAATTAGGACAACTGTGAAAGAATAAATTGTAGAGTCCCTCTTCACTCTCGTTTAATAAATAGAAGTAGAAACTTGTTTGATAATGCTTGTCTTTCTCCGGTCCACCTGCTGGTTCGGCCTTCAATGGTATCGTTATAGGGGTACATCGTGACTTTGTCGCAGATATTTCTTGATCTTGTTCTGTAATCAGAAAGAGCATGAATTTACGGTAAAACTCAAGAGCATTGGATCATCTACAATCCTTCTGTTCTTGGATACAGAATTCGTGTCAGAGATAGATTTAGAGGAGAAACGTCACTCAATTCCAATGTCAAAACATCTATACATCATTTCCGGTACAAAATTGACAGAGTAGGTGGAAGTATCTGTTAGCCCGAAACAATTTCGCAACTTGGTAGCTTGAAATACTCAAATATCTTAACTGATCTCGAGTTTGTCCCCAATTTTATTTATAAACATCGGTGACAAGTGGGTGGCCGAAGTTTGACACTTGATGGTCAACTTAAATTGTCGACCAACTGACTATTCCATATTCATGGATAAATTTTTGCACGTTTTAGCAGTGTATTTTATTCTACCATTGTCAAATACTGATACAATGCTCATCATTCAAAGTGAATAATTCCAAAGCCTGAGTTTACTGATCTCATAAATTTCCGTCGAATTTTCCAAGTCTAATAAATTAGAATCTCACGAGAGATGAATGAAGAAACAATGTTTCAAACCCTCACAAGCAGTGAGTGATTGAATAAGCATTAATTATTATTTTTATGGGGAGAAATCTCTGGGAAGTGAAAGGGCGATATGTTGTAGACGAGTTAATCAGATGTATAGGAGAATTAAATGCTATGTATTGGAAAGATGCCAAAAGATTGTTTGATTCAACCTAAATCTTTATCAAAACATTTTGTGTATGTACACATATAACGAGAAACCTTGAAATATACAAAATGTGTGCTGGCAATTACTAGGAATAATAAACAATACTGAAAAAATACTCGACAGTAATGTCTTGGCAAATGTTTTTTATTCTTACTTCGCTTAGTTTCTTTTCCCTACTTTACTCTAAATAAAAACGTGACTAAGACAACGATTTCTCAGCTCGTGTCCATATATTCAAGTGCCCAAAACTGTTTGCATACTCATAGAGATCAGACAAAGAAGCAGTAACGTGATTATAATCTTGAGTTTTTGATTTCCCATTCTCTTTCCTAAGAAGTTTGTACTAGAGTTGCCACAATTTGAGAAAACAAAAAAAAAATGCTGAAGAACTCAATTTCTATAGTCAAGATTTTCTCCTAGCTGTTTAATTCTACTATTCAATCAGCTGTGAACATCTGTGGTTGAATTTGAGTGCATCAGACACGACTTGCCCACCTGTTGGCATGCGTAACTGCTATTACATCCGTGTTTAATTATAGCTATGAATTCTGTATGAATAAACCAAGAGTGCAATGTGAATTATTTCAGGCCACAGATGCAGCCAAAGCCAGAAGCATGATGGCAAGTAATTTATGTTGTAGATACACAAACTTTCACAGCCAGGGGTCAACCACACTGTAAATCTCATAAAATGTCTAAAATCTTGTGGAATTTCATGAAATCTTTGAAATTGCGGTGGAAATAAAAATCCTTGAAAATACCTCAAAATTTTTGAATCACTTAAAATCTGCTGTGCAAAAATAACTAGTTGGCCCTTTAGTTCAAATAATTCAAAAGTTACCAGTTTTCGATAATTTTTTAAATTTTTGATAAAGGTAATGAAAAATCATATAAAGAGTCTCACCTGAATTTGCTGTGTCTCTTTTTTGTCTTGCATATCTGATATCATCTTTATTCTCAGCGATATGCAATGCCTGCATATCTTTAGAGCAGTTTACCTTTAGTCTGAAAAAAAAAAACTAAAATGATTAAAAAATCATTTGATTTTGTGTTAAAAAAGATTTAATCCTAATCCAACATCTACGACGTGTGTAATTTGTGTTTATTTAAATGAAAATTGGTATAATTATGTTTGAATATTTATTCACCATACTTAAATATCGTAGCATACTTAGGAATATGAAAAATAATCAATTATACCCACAATGCCTTCTGCAAATCCATTGTAAAATAAATAGCTTGATCTGATTGCACAGTAGGATCTAGCAGTGGGCATTTTTCCTGCTGGCTTTCGGTGTAGGGATTCATAGCGTCGCTAAGAGTTCGATCCAAGCTAAACCCGAACTAGAAATATGTGTGTAATTATTGATTAAAAACAATAAACAAGATCTTTTAATCGAAAGAGTAATCAGGGTGTGATATGACTCAGTTCTGTTTCATTTTAATTATACAACTTCCTGTCACAGTTAATAAAGGTATATCATTGTAACATAAACTTGGATATCTTTTCATTGTTTGTATAAGTGAATACATAAGGCTTGAATTAGGCATATAAAAAAAAAACAAAAACTTAGACACGTAAGAGAGAGGTTTTGATGAGTTTTGATAAAGTCTCATTGGAATGAATTTTATAAAAAATGCTTTTTAAATAACATGAATATACGTAAACTTTACCACAGCTTTATCGTCGTAAGGATCGGGCTTAAATTTCGTCAAATTGACGTGTAAAATTCCATTCTTGTAAAACCCGAAAGTACTCAAGGCAATGTAACTCCTGTCATCGTTCTGTAAAAGGGAATTTATTAATTCGAGTGATATGTTCGGGTAAATATAGATAATATACATATTTATGCATTTTTAATGATATGTCGGAACGTTGGCAATATAAGATGGAAATGTGAACACGCGTCGTCATATCGTTGTAGATTGGTTACTGGTATACGTCGTACTCCGTAACGTCAACGTACCTTTATTTCAAGCTTGTGAATTCTCGCTTGAGATAACGAAGCTAATGTTAATATAACTAGGGATAAAACTGAGACTAATTTAGGCTGCATTTTCGTTAATTTTTTTTTATTACGAATAACGTGTCACATAACACGATTGCATCTATCTCACACGAGAAAATAAAACCTCGCCTTGCTCGTTTCACACACAAGCAGAAACTGGTCATATAGAAGTTCGAGTTGTAATCGTTCGGCAAGAGACGAAGTGGCGTTGCTTGTTGTGGCGATTTTGCAGTTTTTGCAGGACTTATCGACTATCGATATCGCTTCCATCTACCGCAGTTCTTGAATTGCTAAATTATACGACTTTGAAATGATTTTTCAGAAAATGGAGTTCTTACAATAAAAGTAGACGATCATTCTTGGAATAACCATTTAATTTGTATATTACAATAAAAGAAACATACATTCACAATTTACATGTATTGAATTTATGAGAAAATCTTGAGTCAACGGCCATTGTATCGTGCGAGCACGTGCCACATATCTGTCATTAGGATCAAATTACGTAAACGGTCGGAGAACCACCAAACGTCAATTGATGTCAATCAGAATTGATATCGAATGAATTTTCTAATAAAATTTCTACTCTCGTGACTCAAACATACCAATTCTTCGCTTGATAGAAGTATTTCGAATAAATTGATATGAACATGCAAATTGCATCACAGAACGTTGGATGGAATAAAATCGTCCGTTAGAAATGATTTGACATACAAACCTAACCTAACTAAGCATAACCTAAAAAACTGAAACTCAATCCGAAATTAAAACTGTTATTACAATGACGTCGACGGCTAGGCAGCGTCAGGATGCAAATAAAATGAAAAAGAAAATGAGGTAAGATATGAGAACCGTCCGTTACCAAGGCGTATGAATGAAGAAACAAATAAATAAACAATGCTTGTTTTCTAGTAAAGAACAGCTGCATTTAGCACTGACTAAAAAACGGGAGTGCGACGCTAGAGCGTTAGCGATAGTTGAGCGTATGATAGAAAATGAAGTGGACCAAATATGGCTGTTAGAAAATGTGAGATAATTATTTTTATCGGTTTTTATATTCTTCATAGCTTGATAATGAAAGATAACGGTCAATTAGAAATCGTGATTTCAGTTTACATTCAATTAATATCAAAATTTTGATTCAATCCTGCAGCTGAAGGACATAAATCGTTGCCACATGGAAGACGTTGTAGAAGAAAGAGCGATACTAAAGCGCTGTGGTTACGTCCTTTGTGACAACCCTTTAAAGCTCAACATAAATCAAAAATATCACATATCTACACGAAGTAACAAAGTTTACGATGTTAGCAGACGGAAGAATTATTGTAGCAACAACTGTTACGGTGCAGGAAATTTTATTTTAGAACAAATGCTTACTAGCCCTCTGTGGCTAAGAGATCCAAAAGAAAAACCACAGTTTCAACTTCTACCAGGGTTAGGATTATCCAAGAAAAGTACACCCGGTGACGAAGTAGACTTAGGCAGGGAGAACATTACTATCGAGCCGAACAAGATACCAGAAAAAACTGATACTGAGAATTTGGATGAGTTTCTAGCGACGGAAGATTCTGTAGACAAGAATTCCATGATTCGAACTGTGGATAGAGAAGAAATGGAAGGATCTAAAGAGAGATTAATTACAGACGATTCTCTAGCGGCCGTAGATGAAAGGGAATTAATTAGAAACTCAGATGCAGAAGCATTGGTAGAAAAAATCGAAAAAAACGATACTTCAGTAGTTGATCATGACTCTAAATCGAAAATATTTAGTACATCCAAAGTAGAGTTGTCTAAAGAAAAACAGCCTCGTAAAAGACGGGCTAAAACCGAACCAATGGAAGATAAATTCGATCCGAACCGTTTGGTAGAGAGAATTGAGCGCTATTTGAGAGAATGGATTACCTTAGATTCGCTGGTTCTATTGTTAGGAGATCCCACTTTGAAACAGGAAAAGATTGAGGAGATTTCTAAAGGATTAGAAAGCGAAGATGTGCTTAAAAAGTATACAAAATTATGCCAGAAGGTGAATTTATTGCAAATAGATGAAGACAGCGATGATGAAGAGAGTAAAACAGATCTCAGACCACTGCCAGATTATGGTCTACTTAAAGAAGAGGGTAAAAAGCTGGAGGTTAAGGTACAGAGCATTTAGCTTCTACATCAAATAAGGCTTGTTACTTTTTAGTGATCAGAAATAATGAATAAAAATTTTGTTTTAACAGGTAAAGGCGTTTTTTGAAGGAAGAACTGTGGCAGAAACACCGAAAACAACTTCGGATGATCCCTCTATCAAAGAGACAGAAGATTCTAGTATCTTTTTACCAACCCTTAGTGAAAGAGAGCCAAAATCACTAAGGCGACGAATAGTTTTGGAGAAACTTGATAAAGTGTAATCAGCATTTTACTACAAGTCTAGAAATTTGCTGTAAAATTATTTGAATGAGTTTAAAAATTTTTTTTCACTCATTTCAGACTGCCTGAAATGTTGCGAACTTTGGCCGGAGGTGAGTTTGCGGTTCATGAATGTATCGGGAGCAGTGGATGCGGGAAAACTGTTAAAGCACTCGTAAATACGTTCTCGTTATCAGCCAACAATGTTATTCCTAAGCCTGCGGAATGGAATCTTCTTGGTCTAGTATTTATTAAATTGTGAGGAACTTTTTCGAACACTTTAGAAGATATTTAACAATGAATTGAAATTTAATTGAACAAGCTGATGAGATGATAATTTCGAAGTTTTCTGAATCTTATTACAATAAATTTCGAAGGTAATAGTTGGTAATCAATCGATTTTGTTATATGATCTTAGATTGAGCATCTCGGAGCCAAGATTGAGATTTCTTTTGGGGACTGAACGAGCAACGAAATATATAACGATGATTTTGATGTCGTATCATTTGGAGCCAAATTATCTAAACAGGCTTGTGGCGGCGGTAACAGATGTTGAATCTTATCGCAAGAAAGAATTTGCGAAAGCGGAACACATTAACGCTTCGGATTTACATTGATTCGTAATTTTATAAAATTGTTCAAGCGTGATTCTTATTAATGAATATGGCATCAGATTCTGATAATCAAAAGCGCAGAAAGAGCGTCTCTAAATTTGAATAATAAAGAAATTTATTTAAATTTTACTCGCCTTATCATATGCAGTTCGCCTTATCATATGAAATCTACCTTATCATCCAATCCGTCGGCCACGTGATGCAACACGGATGCAGCTGTTAGTTTATTTAGTAATCATTCTACAGGATGGCGCCACAAAATGGTACAATACATTGCGCTCTCTGCTGATAACCCTACGTACTACTTTTGCCGCAACTAGATCGGCGGGAGAAGTACAAAACCGCTTCAATCGTTGACTTTACTTTTTATTGCGACAAAAATTACTTCTACTGATTCATAAACGCGTTTTCACTCTGAGTATCAACATAATGATTCTGTAGACCCCCTTCCGTTAAAATTCTATATCTTTGAATTTTGACATTTGAAACATGCTTTCCTATAGGAAATTTGATTCCTCATCTTTTCTTTCCTTATGAAAAAGCTGTAGATTTTATTTTCAACACGTTGACTACTCTCATTGCATCAAATAAAAATTTATTTTTTCAATAATCGGGGGGCTTCGCCCCTGGGCCTCCTATGGGGTTAGTCTGCTCAATGGTTTTTTAATACCTATATGATATAATATAAACCATAGTCGGTAAATCAAGTCACGATTCTTTGCAAGAAAAGTTAGTGAATCTAAAGTTCTCCAACTGACAACTGGTGCAGTTATACATATACATATGTATGCTAAGGGTATATGTACATACATACATACACATATACAGGTATATATACAAACGCAATTTGCGATGGCACTTGGGGCACCACATAGAAACTTTTCAAAGTTTATTGTCAGAGAAAACTATAGAGATTTTACACTAGCCGTGCCTTGTAACCGCAATTCGTTTCATATTCCTTGGCTTCACGAGTTTATTTAATAACATATCTGCAATAAATCTGCAATAAATCTGCAAAAAATTTTAATGAATAGAATGTGGTTGTATGATAAAAATGGGTCTTATATTAGCTTTGTGTTGCAATCGCTAAAAACTTATCAGCCAAAGTTCGACTGCAGTGTGTCTTGTGCAGGTGTATAACGAGTAATTAAAGTCGAAGACGGGGCTTACCCCGTCGTTATTCGTTCGTGGTTTCCAAGGTGGATAAGAAGTGAGCCTGCAGCGCATCCTCATCCCCGGGGAATTCGTGCAGTCGACACCTTGGCTAATATATTTCACACTCCTAACCTTTAGTTTCACCTCAAAAAGTTACACATAAAGTAGACTGGAACTTGGTGTAGCACAATTCGCAGCTTTGATAAAATTACTTGGATTTTTTTTTCTTCTATTCTTAATTATATCGCTGAATATGTATTTTCTATTCTCTGCTAGCTGGTGTGAAACAGCGTTGAAGAAACAACATTGACAATTACAGAAATTGTGTACAATGTTAAGACTAATAATTGACCCATCTTTCAATATACAAAAACGATTCAATTTTGCTGGATTGATTTATTTCGATTCATTAAGTCTTATTATAACACGTTCTTTCCTCTTACCTATAGTACCTACTGAATCATTAGTTTACCGAACATTGGTTATAATCAAGAGGTTTAATTCCGAGGAAATTAATTAATCACGTACCGTGTATTAGTACAATGCCAAGATGAATACCAGGAGAAAGATGAACAGCGGAGATGTTACGATTTAGTTCGCAGCCGACCCTTCCCTACGCAATTTCCTCGCTTTGTGAAGACCCGAGAGCTCGCAATTCGTATAGAATATGATTATATGATCATATACAAAGCCGCTAATGTCACATGGTTACTACCTTCTGAAATTTTTGAATTGTATAGATATTTGGTTCATAATAATAATCGTGCATATTTCAAAACTCGCTCCAGCTCATCGTTTAGTGAATTTTCTGTTAACTAGAACTTGGTGTATGTATATGTCTTCAGTGTAATATATTCTAAAAACAATAATAATTTCACAAAATAATAATCGCATCGACACAGATCATGTTCAAAGTGCTCGTTATACTGTCCCGCACGATAAATCACTCGTGCGGAAATAATTCTAGAAACGTGTGCAAGAAAAAGATAATAAATAAAATAATGAATTTCACAGATCGACGATCACACTCCAGAGTCAATATATTCTATACTATTATGTAAAATTTTTATACACTGTAAAACTATCCTGTACTTTGTCACAGTCAGATTACTCGAAGATTTGTACAGTTTCGTAGTTCGGAGGTCAATTCCTCGATCTCGGTAAAGCACCGTACTGCGATTCGAGAAGATTGTTGCGATATCAGCTATTGAGACGATAGATTTTTATTGAAGCTGTTCGAGTAGTTGGGGATTCCTTGAATCGTTTCTAATGTCCGGTAATGGGTCTGATAGATCCCAGATATCGGCTTGAACCACGTGAACGGAGTTTAGAATCGACAATCTCGGGTTTACACCAAAAGCAAAGTGCAGTTGTGCAGCTGGAGCATTGAAATAGCTTGATTATCAATAGCATAAATTCTATACATAAGGGGGAGGCATTGGGGTAAGAGATTAAACGCGTTTAACAACATCGGGAAGATAATGTCACGACTGTTCTTGCGGTTGAGTGATAATCTTATCCAAGTATAGTATAGAGCCGAGTTAGGGGGAAACAACAAGTCGTTTAAGTGAAGTATGAGAGCTGATCTCCTCGTAGATATCCGCGTATAGGAATTTATTCTTTCTTTCTTTCTTTGTTATTTATTTTCTATTTTTTATTACTTCTTATTTTAGTGAGGAGAAAAGATACCAGGTAATATGGAAATTCACTACGCTTTCGTAGACTACAATTCTTTAATAATAAGGATGAATCGAAATATTATTCCAAAAAAGGTCCTGAATATAATGTCAACTGCAGGGATATAAATAAGGGTATACATATAAGTGGAGAAAAAAAACGCCTTAAAATCCGAGAACGTGGTAAACGATGTCGTATGTAAGTACGTACGTACATACATACGTACGTACAGAAATAGATCTAGGTACACCTTGTATGCTTATAAAGTGGATTAAATTGTGTAGAAACTATCAAGTGAAATAGCCGCATGAACATGACGTCTGGTCTTTACATAGAGGTCATTCCCTTTCACTACTTGGCTCCCTAATGGCTTCCGCCAACCCTTTAAAGTTGGTAGTACGCGCGAAACTATATACCTACCAACGCTTGATTGTCTCCCTGTCAAGTTTCTGAATCTTGAGTCTTGAACTTTGATCAGGGTAAAGCAAAAAGTTATTCTAGTGATGCTCTCCCTCTCGGCCAAAGTGATGCCTGTACTTTAGCCTAATTAAATATAATCATTCACAGTGCTTTCCGTTTCATAATAATAATAATCATTTTTAAATAACCATTTTTTAAGGAAAACTTCGAACGACGTGTCGGTTAATCATCTCATAACTAAGTAAAGATGAATTTATATATAATTTTCTTTGCTTTGAATTTGTTTTGAATATACTTGGCTATAACTATAATATTCGTTTCTGTAACTGCGGGTACTCTGAAGCCAAGGAATTTTATTACTGTGTTTAATTTTATCGAAGCTTTCTTCTTTCTCTCGAAGCCCTCTTAAAGCGTTGTGAATCCACGACTTTGTATTCAGAGTTTAATGTGTGGCTTTTGAATCTAGAAAGCGACTCGTTTTTCTTTAACGTTTCTTTATATACGGACGATTGTGAAACGTAGCGATCAGTGATACCCATGAGCTGCCTCGAGTTGATTCAACCAAAAAATTACATCTCTTAAAGCAAATGCAATAACAAATATTAAAGTCGAAAGACTACAGTGCTCGGTAAAAACGACTATCTATTCGATAAATCTGCAACAGATAAACGGTAGGTTTAATCTTTAGTTTGTCATATCGAGTAGAAGATATAAAATTTTTTTTGATTTTTCATTTAAATCAGTAAATTTTGAATTTTTATGAACAGCGATTGACCAAAACTATCTAATTCTATGTAGTACCGGGCGAAAAAGCACAAAGCTTCTGGCGTTAGTCCGCCTAGTAACACGTCCGTGGTCCTATACCTACACGAAAGTGTAGTCAGTTAGTGGTCAGTCGAGCGCAACAGCGGACTGCCATTCGAATGGAAACTGACGAAGCGACCGACTGACAAGCATCCCGTCACAAATGCCAGTAATTATCATCATCCAAGCCCAACACATGTATACATACGTATACCTGAAACCAACTGCCGATACGTTCGTCGAGGTGGAAGGAACGCATGGTGGAGGGTAGAGATAGACTGGTTCGACATACGTGAATTTAATGATCGATCCTGCAGCGTAGACATGTACGAAAATTGTGACGGTAATCTTTAGAGGTATAAAGTTTTTGAGGATATTTAACAATAGGGTGTTTAAACGGGGGTGAAAAGATGGAAGTGATGTGGAAAATTTTGAAAAGAAACAAGGGATGATGAGATCTTTGCGATTTTTATAACGCTCAATGCGATCGAACGATCTTGGTTAAAAGTTAAGCCGATTATCATGACTGGACAGAGTGTTACTCGAATAACCGGAAGGAGGATTTGAACAGATCAGTACGTGAACAGCTTCGCTCGCTAGTTCTGTCCAGCAGGGTAAACTGCAGTCGTAAATGGGATAGAGAATAAATTCTACGAGAAAAGGCAATAAAAGGTGTTTTTCTCACGCACTTTGATAGTCACCAAGTTTGGCCATACCGGAAGATCTTAAAAAATCTCTATCGATTGCCAGCCGGGGTCGTGCGAAGGTCGAGTTGTCGGAAATATCGAATACTATGGGGCAAATTATTACGCGTTCAAACTTCTTCGTGAATTAGATACTAGTATGATAAATCTTTGATTGCATATCAATCACTGATTTATTCGAATATTATCGATAACTTGCCAAGTCCAACGTCCGACAAGATCAAACGCTCCATACTGTAGATAGTACGCGAAATGGCAAAGTCCACGATAAAAATTTGAACCGGTTACACGGAGTTATCGGTACCTATCGTCATGTACTTAAAGCGATACTTATCGTAAATAGCTATCAACGTTCATTATTTTAAGTACTTGAAAGATACCATCAATTTTGTACACACAAACTCGAGATGTCTGATCGCATATCTTAAGATAATGTGAATATCGTATAATCGATGAAAATCTAATCAAATCACTTTTTAATATTTGGGTTTATATAAAAAATGGAAAGACGTAAATATGTTACACCGTCACTCACAGTTGACGCATTTTGTCCTCTCAGATCGACTGCAGATTTCATTATCTGACGCAGTTTTTTTCAATCCTTATTAAACATACTTTGTATTTTTTCTATCGTGGCGCAGACTGAGTTTTCTTCGAACGGTGGCAGAACCATTCGAGGGATCTTCACGATTAGAGGTATGAACATGCTGTCCACCATATTAATCCATTCGGTAACCGTTCGTTAAACTTTTTGTCGATGCATGAACCGTCGAACTGTTCGTTTACCATTGAGAACAATGTAATCAAGGTTAGAGTGGTCATTTATCATGACGATTATCGCAGCTACGGAGAGTCCATACTTCAGACATCGGGAGCCAACCCAGATTCTGTTGGTCAGGTAATTATACTTATTTATCATAATTACCTTAGACACAACACAGAGACAAAGGAGCAGACATTTGAGCATTGTGCAAACTGGATACGCTCTAACATGTATCAAATATCGGTGCTCCGAGCACACGCGCAGTATGCCTTACACTACTTCTTGGATCGTCGATCCATTGAAAATAATTAGTCTTAGAGGTGTACGTGAATATTGATTTCAAACTGTGCAATTTATTTTATAAAAGTTTGAAACAAAATAATTCCCACATTTTACAGCAGGTGATCTTCTTGAAGAAGAATTTTATAGTGACTTTTTCATAGACATATCTAAGGCAAGTAATTCCCTGCGTCGAACTTTGCCGGACGATGATTTTGGTATATCTTGAATGAACCTGACACCACCACGGAGATGTTTGCTGTCGGACAAACATTCGGCAGCCACGAGGTCGACTAACTCCATTTCAGTGACCTGGAATTGAAGGGTACCGATGACGTTAGTAATCTCAGAAAACGGTTCAAATGCTTCGACATTTCGATCAAAACATTCATCCTGTTATAATTTAGGATAAAAATCACCTGCTTCATATCACCAATCGAATCTTTTGCTCTGACGACGAATGCAACCGGGCGCTCCCCGTCTACAGGATGAGGAACACCAACGACAGCCACCTCCTTGACTGCGGGATGAGACAATATCACGGACTCGATTTGGAACGGAAAGACATGGAGGTCACGATACTTTATCATTTCCTTCAATCTTTCAAGCACAAAAATCTCTCCGTCTTCGTCGTAGTAACCGAGATCTCCCGAGTGTATCCATCCTTGAATGCGAGAAAACATTTATTCATGATGATCAGAATGATTCTGATATCACGCAGATATTTTATTAGAGATAATTTTATGGCCTGCAGTTAAACCTTCTTCATCAATGGTCTTAGCTGTGCTTTTTGGATCATTATAGTAGGAATTCATTCGGCAATCAGTCTTCAGTAATAGTTCACCCCTCTGATTAGGCCCCAATTTTCTTCCCGTGTGTGGATCGATCACTTTTAGCTGGGCATTTTCTATGATTTGACCACACGATCCAGGCTTCGAGTTTGCTGTCTGAATTGAAAATACACCACCCAATTCTGTTATTCCGTATACTGTAGAAATAAGAGCGTTGGGAACGAGCTTGGCAAAAGCATCGCGAGACGAGATGGCCAAGGGTCCTCCACCGTACATGACACGTTTTAGACTGGAGAGATCGTACTTTTCTAAGTCATCGGATTTCAGCAACCTGTTTATCATGCTGAAGCTCGTGAAAATCACCTTCAGCTGACAAAAGTATACATGAAAATTGTTTGAAATATATTGAGTACTTGGAATATCGTGAAGTTAATGATTTACTTTATATTTGTCGATCAATTCACGTGATGAGTACTCATCCACTACCGGCATTACGATCCTGGTGAGATTCATGGTAAAATCCAAAAACAAAGAAATTGTCCCAGTATTCCAGGAGATAGCCGTCAACACGACGCAATCAGTTTCTGGCTCAGACATCTTCTTCCAGTGATAAATTTGTCTCAGGGTAGCCCCGTGACTAAGCGCGACACCTTTTGGTAAGCCTGTTGTCCCAGATGTACACATTATCATAGCAATCGTGTCCAACGACTCGATGTGGGCACAACCGAAGTTTTTGACCTCTTCAGCATTTGGTTCAGCGATTACACCTTCAAATTCAAAGAATCCGGGAGCTTTCCCGAAGACTACAATTTTTAGGTCAAGACTTGCCTCCTGCGTAGCTTCAGCAACGGCGGTAACCGACTTACTACCGACAAACACTATTTTTGGTTTCATGAGGCTCAACAGGTGATGTAAGTCCTCTGTAAAGATAATCAGGTGCGGATGAAGTTAAAATATATTGTATCATTACCACTGCTACAAATTATATGCAAGCAATTCCTGAATGACACAGTAACTACGCTAGAATTTTTATTATTGGGACTTTTATACATATTTTTTCCTGTGACATCATAGTTAGCAGCTTCCAAAACTTGAAATGTGTAGAGTAGTGAACATATAAAGTCCATGTTGATCGACAAGCAGTTTTCGTTCGAGTTAAACTTGTACATGCTGGTAGTCACTTACTTTTGTTCAACCCCTCATCCCAAGGGTTGACTGCGGCTCCAAGGTACAGAGTCGCAAAATACGCAATCGGAACGTCCAGCTGATTGTGAGAGTAGATCGCGACGACGTCCCCTGGTAGCAGGCCTTGAGATTTCATCCATAGGGCGCACCTGACACTCCGTTCTCTCATCTTCTCGTACGTGTATTTTTCACCAGTGACAGCATCGACCTGGAATTCCATCCGTCAATATTAGTACTGTGACGAATTGTTCATTGGATACTGGATCAGGGTGGATTGAAGGGAGGCCATCTCAACAAATAATTTACTTGCTCTCCCATGTCATTGAAATGGTTCTAAGTTTCGCTTAATCTTCAACATACGCAGCTTCGTAAAACTTTTACCTGACCGACGAAATCTGGCTGGTTTTCAAAAGTGTCCAGTACAAACTGGCCGAGACTCTCGTAGTCGATTTGATTGGAGACTTCGTTGCCCTTGAGAATGTTGTTCTCGATTTTGAATTTTGGACCATCCTGAAAATAATCCGTAATAGAAAATAGAATGGCCGGTCTAGTTTCGTGTCCCCAATACTAATCAGATAGGTGGCTCAGTCTTTTCCATTTCATTGAAACTACTCGTTACTTCTTCATCATTTAAATGACGAAGTTGCCACGGTCGTGCGTACCTTAAGCCTGAGCGTCATTTTCCATTTTGAAATCGTTTCATTATTATTAATTACCGGATGTTTGATCGTGAGCTTGAAGTGGTGACGACGCATTGAACAATTCATAGTTGTACACGATTATTAATTACTTCGAAGCAAAAGTCTGCTCAAACTTTTAATGTCGACGTGAATTTAACATACCTCCTCCATATCTTCTCGGATGTGATGCTTATTTGGAATACCGGTAATTCTCAATTTCGTCGCACGGAACAGGATTTGCTAATTGGTAAGATAATGCAGTAGGAATCTGAAACGAGTATCGAACACAATCGAAATATACTTTTTTTTTTCTAAAATTTTCATTTCTCGTCATGAGATAGTGAAGTTAATTATAGCGTTAAAATTGAACCTATAATGTAATAACATTCTTAAAGTTATTAATTAATTTCAAAAACTACTTTCCATGATTGATCAATAAAAATAAAACACTTTTTACTCATAATATTTTTTGTGTTGACCTAATATTTTTGAAGAAAAAGTTGTTTTTGATGGAACAAAGAAAAAAAAAAAAAAGAAATCTCTCAACGAAAACAAAGATGGAAAACCGAACTTGTATTTCAGTTGTAAGATTGAATTGTATTTTTTCTGTGAATTAAGAATATGCACTGAAATATAGGGGTTCATATTCAAAAAACTAAAGCTGCCTGATAAAAACTATATAAAACTCTATATAATAAATTTTAAAATCCATAGCATCGTTAAATGTCTTCTTCTGAACTATACAACTTTTGGCTGAAGCTTTTCTTCCCAAAAGGTAAAATAAAAAGGTTAGGTGACCGAGTCCATTGAAATGGGACACCCTGTATGTGAACAGTTTTTGCAAATATACCCACTTGATTCTTGTTGTCTCTTGTGAAATCCTGTACTGGTACGTACTCCGTTCAGCCACAATGACGAATTATACTTCTATGGCTGCTCAGAAGGCTTGTAGACGCGTATGATGAATTGGTAGATTAAGTAGTTCAACTCGAATTAAGAGGTTCGGGTTATCGTTAGAAAATGTGTTTATACAAACGACGACGTGATTACTCAATAAAAACTAGTCTATGTATCGATATTTGATTCGTTCAGAACTTGGGTTATCTAAGTTTTTATTATACCATACGTGTTCCTATGATACAGTATGCTCCATTTTAATTCTCCCAGGCCGATGATGGAGAATGTTTCAAACAAGATTCGTAAGGTTTTGAGAGGTTCAAATAGTTGTCAAATCTTGAAATCAAGTTTCGAAGACAAATAAAGGTCAACTTTGATTTTCTATATAGAAATCGATATTTTTCAAAAAATGATCTTCGAATAAAAACATTTTATTACTAGACACCAAGTTTTTATTAGATTCAGTTTAATAACTAGAGGTTTTTGAGCATTCAAGAACTTCTCACCTCTGAACTATCAAACTCGGAGAAACAATACAAGAGACAGAAATTTCGGACAATAATTCCAAAATTTTCTTCTATAACTTTCCATTGCAGTTTCTTCAATCGCACGAAAAATTCAAAAAATTATCATAAAAGTTCTGAAAGAATATTCTTCAAGGCTCTTCACATGTAATTATGCAATTTTTATTGGTCCAACATTTCGCCAAATCTGATATGTTGGAGGTGAAATATGTTCTTGAAAGTTCAAAAATCATTATAAGTTATTCAGCTGCAAATATCATAAAAAATTGGTGTCTCATAAAAATCTGTTTCATACGACAGCCGTTTAATTTTTCAAGTCAAATAAAATCCGGAATGAAAATCTGACCGTCTTAAAAATTATGATTTTTAAAAATATTTCATACTGCGAGGTTACGGGGCAGCCGTTCACTAGATGCAGGCAACCCAGAAGTAAAATCCTGAAGATTTCCGAAGACATTATATTTGTCATCACAACCATTTAGTGGGGGTTCCCGTCCCATGTTATTTATAACAAATACGATGAAAATTGAAACGCCTACATATTAGTTAAAAGTGAGTTGTAGAATTATAACTTGCACTTGACTGTGGATTGACAGTTACACAGGAGTAGTTGGAGGGTCTAGTTGTGATGTGCTCTGTCATTGAAAGCTGATTAATATCTATGAAATGAATCGTATGAAATTGAACACCTTCAACCCGAAAGTTTGATTTTTATTACCACAACTTGAAATTACAAATTATTTTCTGGCTGATGATATGTACACTATACTCGTATGTATGATTTGTATATAAAAGTGTGTATTATTGGACTAATCCAAATCATGTAGGGTACTGAGTTTCATATTCATCATTAGGAACCGGAACGTAGATATCTCCATGTATGTGGTCTAGATTGCTATTGCAGCCGTTGCCAAGTCACGTAATACCTTGCGTTGAATCTTGTTGGTTGGTGTCTTCGGCAAGTGGTCGAGAAACCTAACGCCAGCATGAAGTTGTTTTCTGTCGTCTTGCAGTTCGGCAGCGACGAGATTAACGATCTCCGTTTCGGTG
The DNA here is from genome assembly GCA_963924015.1 of Macrophya annulata. Lineage (NCBI taxonomy): Eukaryota > Metazoa > Arthropoda > Insecta > Hymenoptera > Tenthredinidae > Macrophya > Macrophya annulata. The sequence continues at coordinate 491,538 of OZ001257.1, read as the reverse complement.
ACCTAAGACATTTGAGAAAATTTATTTTTCGACTCTATAATATGTATACAGCGTTTGAAGAATCTATTATTATAATGAAACTGCAGCGTAAAGGTAGAGAGACAATCACCTGTTTGCCTGTATCAGGGGGAATATCGGTTCTGACCACAAAGGCTATCGGAAATTCGTCGCCGTCAGGCTGCGGCTGGCCGACAACAGCCACCTCCTTGACTCCAGGATGAGACAGGATCACGCGCTCGATCTCTGATGGCGACACGTCGTATTCCCCACGCCTTATTATGTCCTTTAGTCTGTCGATGAGGAAAATCTCACCGGTCTCGTCATAATAGCCGAGATCCCCGGAGTGGATCCACCCTTAAACGGAGGAGCGAACAACATTTTTCAAATCAATATTGCCATCTAGAAAATTTCACGTATTATTAGCAATGACTACACTAACGTACCATCGTCGTCAATAAGCTGGGCTGTAGCCACTGGATCATTCAGATAGTGACTCATCATAACGGTGAACTTTAGCAACAGTTCACCCTTCTCATTGGCTCCCAGTGTTCGCCCTGTATCAAGATCGATCACCTTTACTTGAGCATTCTCCATGACATAGCCGCACGAGTAAGGCTGGGATTTGGTCGACTGCATCGATATGAAACTATAGGTTTCCGTCATTCCGTAGCACGAGATGATATGCAACTTGGGCAAGAGCTTTTTCAGGGCTTTGTAAGATGCAACGGATAGCGGAGATCCACCGTAAAGAACCATAGTCAGAGATGATAAATCATACCTATGAACGGCGTCACAATTAACTAATTTATTGATCATGAAAGGAGTGAGAAGCATCCAGTTTGCCTGAAACAGAGAAGGTATGATGACGTCATGAATGATAATATACACGGCCTGCAATCTGCTTGGCCATTAATAGTTATCACATAGATACGTACTTTATATTTTTCTATCGTGGCGACCGCTGAGTTTTCTTCGAACGGTGGTAGAACTATTCTAGGGACCTTCACCATCAGAGGCATAAACATGCTGTCCATCATATTAATCCATCCGGTGACCGTGTATATCAAGCAAACGTTTCCGGTCATACCAATCGCGCCTGCTGTGTGCTTCAGCAGGTTGAGAGCCCTATGGCTTAGTGGAACACCTTTCGACAAACCCGTTGTCCCAGAAGAAAACAATATCAAAGCAATCTCGTCAGGAGATTCTATCGGGGTGCAAACGAATTTGTTGACCTCGTCGATCCCCGGCTCAGCGATTATGCTATCGAACTCTAGGTAGCCGGGAACAGAACCGAAAACGACTATTTTCAAGTCAATGTTTGCCTTTTTGGCAGCTTCGGCAACAACAGCAGCTGAATCTTTGCTGACAAATGCCATTTTCGGTACGGCGAGACTCATTTCTCGACTCAGGTCCCCTAAAAGGAAAATGTTCGATATCGATGATTATAACTAACGCGTGATACCAATTTATAAGTTGTAATCACAACGTGGTGGCTTACCTGCATTCGCTTTTGTATCCCAAGGGCTATAAATGACACCTAGGTACAAGGCTGCGAAGCAAGGCATCGCGAAATCTAAGTGATCGTCGGAACAGAGCGCAATAACGTCCCTCGCACGTAGCCCCTGCGACTGCATCCATAGGGCGCATCTCACGCTCCGTTCTCTCATTTTACCGTAAGTGTACTCTTCATCGGTGACAGCATCGATCTGAAATGCAGGTGGGATCGCCAGTTACTTCCCGTGAACACACTGCTCTTCTCTGTTGCGATTACGGTGGATAGACTTGTGGTTGTAGGTGTTTATGCACAGAAGTGTGTGTCGCATGCCTGGCATCTTAAAATATATTTACCTGTCCTACAAAATCTGGATCGTCTTCCAATTTACGAAGTATGAATTCTCCGAAGCTGTCGTAGTCTTCGTGATAGGAGACCTCTTTACCCTTGAGTACATTGTCTTCAATAGTGAATTCGGGAACAAACTAAAAAGACACGTGCAACTGTTCATACGACGATCTCCACAAAGTGAGGAGGATTGTTGTATGTAGTACGTACGTCAAATGGTGTCATTATCGACGGTATCAATTCGTTGATAATAAGCTCGTGGTGAAGTCGAAGCGAACGCTGTACCTTTCATTCAACTCTTATATTCCAGCTTCTCAAAACAAAGGCTTCAGACAAAAGTTGTACGGTTTCGAAAGGGACATACGATGATGACCTAATATTTTTCACAAAAAAGTTTTTTCCTACACGCCGTGCGCAAAGTTCGATTTTCCGCACGTTGTGTTGAAAAACAAAGTCCAATACACGTGCGAAAGATGATTCTCGACTCGTGTAATTATCGAAAAAAAAAAAAAAAACCTCACACTTGTTCGAGAATCAACACTTTCGCACTAGTATCGAGAAGTACTATTTTTTCATTTCAAACAAAAAATCTTTTAACCAAAAAAGAGATGAGAAATTGAAATTTTAGAAAAAACTAGTTAAAATATATACTCACTCGATTCTTGTTGCCTCTGGTGAAATCATGTACCGGTATACACGTACTTCGCTCAGCCACAATGACGAATTATACTTTTATGGTTGCTTGGAAGGCTGGACGTATGATGAATTGGTACATTAAATAGTAAAAATAGTTTAACTTGATTACAGAGGTTCGGGTTATCTTTCGGAGCCAGTCTTATACGTATCGGTATTTGATTCGTTCAGAACTTTGGTACTGTCACGTGGCAATTGGCATGTTATATAATTTTTAATACTATACGTGTTTGTATAATACAGTGCGACTGGTAGAAATCATTCCTCAGTGCTGACCGGGTTACTGGTCAGCGGTCCCAATTTGAAACTAGACACTTACGGGAAGTGCTGGCCTGGATCCCGATTAGAACTGTCACGATTTAGCTTGACAAGCGCCTGGTCAGAAATCTTGATTATGATGATAACTTTTTTTGTGCTTTGGAATCCATGATAGTGTAAAAGAATCCATCAATATTAACAGAACATATGCAATATAATATAGTAAAAGGGTCCGTTTCAAATGAACTTATACTCATAAAAGATGATGCCATCGTTGTTTTTTTACTATTAGATTACTCGCGTCGATGGCCTTACGTATACCACGTATACTGCATTCATTGAACCTAATCTCTTCATTATCAAACTCCCCGAAGCGACCTTTGTACGCCTCTGAGCGCGCATTATATCTTGCTAGATGCTGGCCAGGTTCCCGGTCAGCTTTGCCCCGCTGAACGCATCTAGATGTTTCCATTGCATTCCCGATCAGATTTTTACATTGCAATACACTTGGGTAATCCTGGCTAGCCACTGATCAGGTGTCCGGCCAGGCTGCGGTTTGGCGCAATCCACGGTTACAATTCAAAATAATCATATGGAGTTATCGGTTCCTATTTATGTACTCAGAATAAGACGCTTTATCATAATGGCGATTGATGCATATCGTTTAGAGTACTCCGACAATATACCATTTTTATAGACACCCTATAGGATCTAGTATAATATTGGTATGTAAGTAAAGAACGGAATTATGTTGATCGTGTTATGAAACCTTGTCTTAATTGAGATTAGGTTTTGCACTCGGCTGTGGATTGATGGTTATACACAAGTAGTTGGAAGGTCTAGTTGTGATGTCTTCTGTGGCTGAAAATCGATTAAACTATGCAAAATGAATCGTGTGAAATTAAACACCTTCGACCCAAAAGTTTCATTTTTATTATCACTACTTGAATTTATAATATATCATTTCCTGGCTAATAATATATCTGTGCCCGTGTGTATGTATATGCAATCAACACTGTTGGTATGCAATCATGCAGGTTGAGATTCGTATATGAAAGTAGGTATTATAGAACTAATCCAAATCATGTTGGGGTACTGATTTACGTATTAATCATTAGAAACTGCAGAAACATGAATATCTTCATGTAACGGGTCTAGATTGTTATTGCAGCCGTTGCCAAATCACGTAATACTCTGCGTTTGATCTTGTTGGTTGGTGTCTTCGGCAAGTGGTCGAGAAACCTAACGCCAGCACGAAGTTGTTTTCTGTCGTCTTGCAGTACGGCAGCGACGAGATTAACGATCTCCGTTTCGGTAACCTGAAACATTAGAGAAAATTTTTTTGGACTCTGGGATACCACACTTGAAAACCCTAAATCATACCTACCGTACCTCATCAGCATAGATCTCGTGTTTCGATTTCGCCAATTCAGGTGTATAGGTATTATGAAATTTGCTGAAGACCTGGGTGAGTGGTGAAACCACTCTCCTCGTGTTAAAGTCACGATAGCTATTCTTATGATAATGCAAACTGGATTATCGTATAGGAAATTGAAATGCCAAGATTGCTTATTATAATTTATAGCACATGGTTGTCTCCAATTAGGTATAGGTATACAGTCTTGAAATTTCTCTGTGTGAATCCAAGTATGCCGGCAATGATACGATTCTATTCAACGCCAAGTCAAACTGATATGTATACATCGATTGAAGAATCTATTATTATAATACTACTGCAGCGTAAAGGTAGAAAGAAAATCACCTGTTTGCCTGTATCAGGGGGAAAATCGGTTCTGACCACGAAAGCTATCGGAAATTCGTCGTCGTCAGGCTGCTGCTGGCCGACAACAGCCACCTCCTTGACTCCAGGATGAGACAAGATCACGCGCTCGATCTCTGATGGCGATACGTCGTATTCTCCACACCTTATTATCTCCTTTAGTCGGTCGATGACAAAAATCTCACCGGTATCATCATAATAGCTGAGATCTCCAGAGTGGATCCACCCTTGAACGGCGGAGTGAACAACATTTTTGAAATCAATATTGCCGTCTAGAGTATTTCACGTATTATTAGCAATGAATACACTAACGTACCATCGTCGTCAATAATCTGGGCTGTAGCCACTGGATCATTAAGATAGTGACTCATTACGACGGCGTACTTAATCAAAAGTTCACCATTTTCATTGGGCCCCAGTGTTCGCCCTGTATTAGGATCGATCACCTTTACCTGAGCATTCTCCATGACATAGCCGCACGAATGGGGCTGGGACCTGGTTGACTGCATCGTTATGTACCCACAGGTTTCCGTCATTCCGTAGCACGAGATGATAGCCAACTTGGGTAAGAGCTTTTTTAAGGCTCTGTAAGACGCAGTGGATAGCGGGGATCCACCGTGGAGAACAATAGTCAGCGATGATAGATCATACTTATCGACGGCGTCACAATTAACTAATTTATTGATCATGAAAGGAGTGAGAAATATCCAGTTTGCCTGAAACAGGGGAGGTATGATGATTTCATAAATCTTATTCTGTGAATAGAAAATCCGGATTCATATACATAGCTTGCAATCTCCTTGACAGACCATGGGTATGTCACATAGATACGTACTTTATATTTATCTATCGTCGCGCACGCTGAGTATTCTTCGAACGATGGCAGAACCATTCTAGGGATTTTCACCATCAGAGGCATGAACATGCTGTCGACCATATTAATCCATTCGGTTATCGTATATATGAAGCAAACGTTTCCGGCCATATTAATCGCTCCTGCTGTGTGCTTCAGCAGGTTGAGAGCCCTATGACTGAGTGGAACACCTTTGGGCGAACCCGTCGTCCCAGAAGAAAACAATATCACAGCGATCTCGTCAGGAGATTCTATCGGGGTGCAAATGAATTTGTTGACCTCGTCGATCCCCGGCTCAGCGATTATGCTATCAAAGTCTAGGAAGCCGGGAACAGAACCGAAAACGACTATTTTCAAGTCAAGTTTTGCCTTCTTGGCAGCTTCGGCAACAACCACAGCTGAATCTTTGCTGACAAATGCCATTTTCGGTACGGTAAGGCTCATTCTGCGACTCAGGTCCCCTTGACGAAAAGTTTACAATATCGATTAGTATAACCAAAGCGTGATCCCGATTCACGAGTTCTAATAGCAACGTGGTGGCTCACCCGCGCTCAGTTCTCTATCCCAAGGGCTGTAAAAAGCTCCTAGGTACAAGGCTGCGAAGCAAGGCATCGTGAAATCCATATGGTCTTCGGAACAGAGTACAACAATGTCCCTAGCACGCAGCCCCTGCGACTGCATCCACAAGGCGCATCTTACGCTCCGTTCTCTCATTTTACCGTAAGTGTACTTCTCATCGGTGACAGTATCGATCTGAAACACGGATGGGATCGTCAATTACTTTTCGTAAATGCACTGCTTTTTTATTTTGTGATTACGGTCGATAGATTTGTGGTTACCGCTATGTGTATAAAAGTCTGTGTCACATGCCTGACATCATAAAGTATATTTACCTGGCCCAGCAAATCTGGATCGTCTTCCAATTTACGAAGTGTGAATTCTCCGACGCTGTCATAGTCTTCGTGATAGGAGACCTCTTTACCCTTGAGTACATTGTCTTCAATAGTGAATTCGGGATAAAACTATAACGACACATTTAACTGTTCATGTCGGTCTCCACCAAGTTAGGGGAATTGTCAGACCACTTGGGTACGTACGTTAAATGCTGTCATTATGGGTAGTATGAATTCGTTGAGCTCGTGACGATGTTGAAGTAAACGCTGTGCTTTTCGCACCAGGATATTATCATGTAACACTCACGGAGTTGTATATCTGTCGTCGAATCTGAAAAATCAGGAAAACTTAGATAAACTTGGTAAAGCCGAACTGCGTCGACGAACACCTGTTTGAAGGAAGGCCGGGGACTTCACCATACAATATAAAAATTGTTTTCACAATTTCCAATCTTTTTTCGTCTACAAGTCAACACTATTAGTCCAGTTGGATTAGACATGACTTCTTTCGTGGGAAGGAATAGAAGCCTAGAAGTTTTTTTACAAAAGTTAGGGCACATTAATTCAATAATCTTTATCGGCACACCTAATGGCCTCAGGTATATGAAATAATTTATGCTTCTTCTTTGACGAAACAAAAAAGAAAAAATCGGCTAACCTACCGCTTTCCACAATAGAAGTCTATCTATTTTATACAAGCCATCGGCTTCTAGAAATTCAGATATTGATTAACTCATTTAATTTTGGTTACCTCTGATGAAATCCCTTACTGCTATGTATGTACACGTACACTACATCCAGCCACAATGACGAATTATGCTTCTATGGTTGTTCAGAAGGGCCGACGTAATCTTTAGATTAAATCAAGTAACTAGAATTCAGAGGTCCGGGTTATCGTTCGAAGATATGTGTATCCAAATGAAGATGAAATTACTAAGTAGAGACGTATTTATTTCGTCTAGTAATAGGCCCGATCATCAATAAGTACGACCCAGTTTCAACACTCCGATAGTGAACTATGGTAATATTTAAAATGATATATGTTTTCAGCCATAGGTGATTTGTTTCATTGTCAGCAGGAGGACATGAAATTTTCGTATATCAGTAGATAGTTTTGTCATGTCTTAAATAATAATTTTGAATCGCAATTGAAACAGGGGTTGAAAATAAAAAAAACTTGAATCAAAATTATAGCTGAGATGGTTATGAATAGAAATGTACAAAAATTTGGTTGAGGGTGTTAATTGATTCGGAACCGAAGAAGTAGGATCAAACACCAAATATTTCGAATTGGGCACAAACAAAAAAAAAAAACATGCATAGCCAGGTAAATATATTATACGACTCCAGATTCCAGACCCCACATTTTATTTCCCTCCTATACTATGGGGAATGAATCGTATGAAACCTTCAACCCAAGAGTTTCATTTTTATCATCATAACTTGACGAACTTACACATCATTCCCTAGAAATATGCGTACATGTTATGAACGCTTATGGTATACAATCATGCAGTTTGAGATTCGTATGAAAGTGGACATCGTCGAACTAATCCAACTCATGTAGGCTGAGTTCCGCATACATCTTCAGGTAGCGGAACATGCAGGATATTATATACCTCCATGTAACGGGTCTAGATTGTTGCTGCAGCCGTTGCCAAGTCACGTAATACCCTACGTTTGATCTTGTTCGTTGATGTCTTTGGTAAATGGTCGAGAAACTTAACGCCAGCACGAAGCTCTTTTCTGACGTCTTGCAGTTCGGCAGCGACGAGATTAACGATCTCCGTCTCAGTGACCTGAAACATATGAGAAAATTTTTTTTTGGACTTACGGCTTCCATACTTAAAAAACCTGAATCATACCATAAGTCTTCAGAAAACCTTTTTTATGTTAATTCGACCAATTCAGGTGTATTGTAGGTATTATGAAATTTACTAAAGGCCTTGGTGCGTAGAGATAAACCATCCTCCACGTGTTAAAGTCACGATAACTGTTCTTATGACAATTCAAACTGAAGTATTGTAAAGGGAAGAAGAATGCCAAGGCAAAAGTCTGCTTATTCGAACACGGTTGTCTTTAACTAGGTGAAGGTAGTCAGTCCTAAAATTTCTCTGTGCAAATCCAAGTTTTCTCGCAACGATGCGTTTCTATTAGACAAGATTGAACTAATGGATATACAGAAAGGTGTAGAGAAAATCATCACCTGATTGCCTGTCTCAGGAGGAAAATCGGTTCTAACCACAAAGGCAATCGGAAATTCGTCGTCGTCAGGTTGCGGCTGGCCGACAACAGCCACCTCCTTGACTCCAGGATGAGACAGGATCACGCGCTCGATCTCTGATGGCGATACGTCGTATTCTCCACATCTTATTATGTCTTTTAGTCTGTCGATGACAAAAATCTCACCAGTTTCGTCATAATAGCCAAGATCTCCGGAGTGCAACCAACCTTGAACAGAGGAGCGAACAACATTTTTGAAATCAATATTACCGTCCAGAAAATTTCACGTATTATTGGCAATGACTACCCTAACGTACCATCGTCGTCGATAAGCTGGGCCGTAGCCACTGGATCATCAAGATAATGACTCATTACGACGGCGTACTTCATCAAGAGTTCACCACTTTCATTGGGCCCCAGTGTTCGTCCTGTATTAAGATCGATTACCTTGACTTGAGCATTCTCCATGACATAGCCGCATGAGTGGGGCTGGGACCTGGTCGACTGCATCGTTATGTAACCACAGGCTTCCGTCATTCCGTAGCACGAGATGATAGCTAACTTGGGTGAGAGCTTTCTTAAGGCTCTGTAAGACGCGGTGGATAGCGGGGATCCAGCGTAGAAGACCATTTTTAAAGATGATAGATCATACCTATCGACGGCGTCACAATTAACTAATCTATTGATCATGAAAGGAGTGAGAAATATCCAGTTTGCCTGAAACAGAGGAGGTATGATGACGTCATGAATTTTATTATACGAATAGAATATCCGGAATAATATACATGGCTCGCAATCTGCTTGACAATTAATAGGTATGTCACATAGGTACGTACTTTATATTTATCTATCATGGCGCACGCTGTGTGTTCTTCGAACGGTGGCAAAACCATTCTAGGGATCTTCACCATCATAGGCATGAACATGCTGTCGACCATATTAATCCATTCGGTTACCGTATATATGAAGCAAACGTTTCCGGCCATACTAATCGCTCCTGCTGTGTGCTTCAGCAGGTTGAGAGCCTTGTGGCTGAGTGGAACACCTTTTGGCAAACCCGTCGTCCCGGATGAAAACAATATCACAGCGATCTCGTCAGGAGATTCTATCGGGGTGCAAACGAATTTGTTGACCTCGTCGAACCCCGGCTCAGCGATTATGCTATCAAACTCCAGGAAGCCGGGAATACAACCGAAAACAATTATCTTCAAGTCGAGTTTCGCCTTTTTGGCAGCTTCGGCAACAACCGCAGCTGAATCTTTGCTGACAAATGCCATTTTCGGTACGGTAAGGCTCATTTCTCGACTCAGGTCCACTGAAAGGAAAATGTTAGATACCGATTATTATAAACGAAGCGTGATACCGATTTACGAGTTATAATGACAACATGGTGGTTTACCTGCAGTCGCTTTTGCATCCCAAGGGCTATAAATGGCTCCTAGGTACAAGGCTGCGAAGCAAGGCATCGCGAAATCTAGGTGGTCTTCGGAACAGAGCACAACAACGTCCCTCGCACGTAGCCCCTGCGACTGCATCCACAAGGCGCATCTGACGCTCCGTTCTCTCATTTTTCCGTAAGTGTACTCTTCATCGGTGACAGCATCGATCTAGAATACGGGTGAATGCACTGCTCTTCAATTTTCCAATTACGGTCGATAGATTTGTGGTTATCGGTATAGATATGTATAGAAGTGTGTGTCACATGGCATGCCTGGCATGGTAAGATATATTTACCTGGCCCACAAAATCTGGATCGTCTTCCAATTTACGAAGTGTGAATTCTCCGAGGCTGTCGTAGTCTTCGTGATAGTAGACCTCTTTACCCTTGAGTACATTGTCTTCGATGGTGAATTGGGAATCAATCTGAAAAGACACGCTTAACTTTTCATGTTGGTCTCCACAAAGTTAGGAGGATATTCGGACCACTTGTTTACGTACGTTGAATGCTGTCATTATCGACAGTATGAATTCGTTGCGCTCGTGACGATGTTGAAGTAAACGCTATGCCTTTCTCACCGGGATGTAATCATGTAATACCCACGGGGTTGTATATCCGTCGTCGAATCTGAAAAATCAGGAAAACTTGTATGAACCTGGTAAAGCTGAACTGCGACGATGAACACCCGTTTAAAGAAAAGCCAGGGACTTCACCATATTACAATATAATAACGGTTCCCACAATGTCGCTTAATTTTCCGTCCACGCTAGTCAACACCATCGCACGGGTATTACATTTGCTGATTGTATTATGCGATCGGCTTCCGGACCGTCAGGTATTAATGTACTCACTCAATGCTTGTTGCCTCTGGTGGAATCCCTTACTGGTAAGTATGTACGTACGTATACTTCGTCTAGCCACAATGATGAATTATATTTCTATGGCTGCTCAGAAGGCTCAACGTAGTCGTTAGATTAAATCAGAGGGTCTACTAGAATTCAGAGGGTCGGGTTATCATTCGAAGATATGTGTCGCCATATGAAGATGAAATTATCAAGTATAGACTAGTCCACATGTCGGTATTTAATTCGTCCAGTAAAAGGCCAGATCATCAAGAGTACGACGCAGTTTCAACACTCCGGTAGTGAACTATGGTAATATGTAAAATGATATATGCTTTCAGTTATAAGTGATTTGTTTCATTGTCAGCAGGAGGACATGAAATTTTCGTATATCAGTAGACGAGGTCAAATTTCTCACTGATCTCAATTCCAAATCTCTGTCTAAATCCAAACCCATTAAACTCATTTAATGGTGACTTACATAATCAATAAACATAAAAACTTCAATAAATATTATCAGCAATCTTTTTATATCCATCATATTCCATACGTTACGCAATGTAAGTCGTAAAGATCATACAAAAGTAACAACAAGGCTCTAATTGGTTTGGATTTATTTGAAGCATGACCTCATTTTAGTGTAAGATATACATTATATAGATACGTACCGCTTCCAACTACAAACTATAATCTCATCAAGTTGTTCACGCACTAGGCCAAGATCAGGGGTCACAGACGTTTATCAAATATTCTTCCTAATTTACTTTAGAAAAAAATATGAAGCTACGCTCGCGAGATCTTTAATGACCAGTGGTTTTCCCAACCTCCGTATCGAACATTTTTTATAGTCGAGAATATTATCTGACATCTATAGGTCATATGTCTCATGGCTAAACCAATTATAATTAATACTGTGAAGTCAAGTTGTACACACATAGGGTTCTCGTGAAGAATATACCTTATCTAACAAACTGAAATTTCATTGTTTTGCTATTAAAAGTCTTATTATCCGATCCCTAAATAGTTTAATCGATCTCAATTGACGGGGTTTTGCTTATTCAGGTTTTACCTTGACTTTTACCTTAACCTTAGCCTTATCTCTGCTCATTTTCCACATTTTCACGTGACATCTGCTCACATTCTTTAAATTTTGTGTCGATGCATGAACCGTAGAACTCTTCGTTTTTGCATAATTTCTAGTTTACCATTAATAACGTAATCAAGGGTAAAGTGGTAATTTATCATGACGATTATGGCAGCCTTGGAAAATTCATACATCGTAGATTGGAAGCCAATATAGATCATAATTATCTGAGACACAACACAGAGACATAGGAGCAGACATTTCATTATAGTGTGAATTGTATTCGCTTTAACATTTTGATTTTGATTAGTGAAATTTATTTCATATTACAGTCTGATGAGAAAGATTTTTTTTCATTTTACAGCAGATGATCGTGATCCAAATAATACGCCGTTCAATTCGTACTAACGATCATCAAAAGTTTTTTTCACTCTTTTGATTATATAGTGAGAGTTAGAGTGACTTCGTCAATCGTCTCCAATTCTTGTCATAGACATGCCAAGAGTACGTAATTCCCTGCGTCTAGCTTTTCCGGACGATGATTTGGGTATATGATCAATGAACCTGACACCACCACGAAGATATTTGCTGTCGTAGAAACATTCAGTAGCCACGAGGTTGACTAGCTCCATTTCAGTAACCTGAAATTGTAGGTTATTGATGATATTAGTAATCTTAGAAAAGGGCTCAGACTCTTCGATATTTTGATCAAAACATTCATCCTGCCATAGTTTTGAATGAAAATCACCAGCTTGATATCACCAGTCGAATTTGTTGCTCTGACTACGAACGCAACTGGACGCTCCTCGTCTACAGGGTGAGGAACACCAACGACGGCCACCTCCTTGACTCCGGGATGAGACAATATCACAGTCTCGATTTGGAACGGGGAGACATGGTGCTCGCGATACCTTATCATTTCCTTCAATCTTTCGAGCACAAAAATCTCCCCATCCTCGTCGTAGTAGCCAAGATCTCCCGAGTGTATCCATCCTTTGATGCAAGCAAACATTTATTTACGATAATTAGAATAATTTTGGTGCAGAGATTTTAGGAGATAATTTTATGGCCAGTCAAACCTTCCTCGTCAATGGTCTCAGCTGTGCTTTTTGGATCGTTATAGTAGAAATTCATTCGGCAATCAGTCTTCAGCAATAATTCACCCTTTTGATTAGGTCCCAGTTTTCTTCCTGTGTGTGGATCGATCACTTTCAGCTGGGCATTTTCTACGATTTTACCACATGATCCAGGCTTAGAGTTCGCTGTCTGTCCCGTAAATAAGGATCCCGATTCTGTCGTTCCATATGACGCGCGAAGAACAGCATTTGGAACGAGCTTGGCAAGAGCTTCGCGAGACGAAACGGCCAAGGGCGCTCCACCATAGATGACACGCTTCAGGCTAGAAAAATCGTAATTTCCCAAACCATCGGATTTCACCAACCTGTTGATCGTGCTGGACGTCATGAAGATCGCCTTCAGCTGGAAAAAGTATATGAACAATATGCAAATTATCTGAGATATATCGAATACTTGAAATATCGTGAAATCAACGATTTACTTTATATTTGTCGATCAATGCGCGTGTTGAGTATTCATCCACTACCGGCGTTACGATTCTCGTCATATTCAAGGTCAAATTTAGGAACATAGAAATTGTCCCAGTTATCCAGGGGATGACTGACAATATAACGCAGTAATTTTCTGGCTCACACATCTTCTTCCAGTGACAAATTTTTCTGAGGAAAGTCCCATGACTCAGCGCGACACCTTTTGGTAAGCCTGTTGTCCCAGAAGTACAAATTATCATAGCGGTCTGGTCCAACGACTCGATGTGGGCACAACCAAAGTTCTTGACCTCTTCAGCTTTTGGTTCAGCAATTACACCTTCAAATTCAAAGAAACTGGGAACTTTTTCAAAGACTACAATTTTTGAGTCGAGACTTGCCTCTCGCATAGCTTCAGCAACAGTGTCAACCGAATTGCTGCTGACAAACACTATTTTTGGTTTCATGAGGCTCAACAGGTGATGTAAGTCCTCTGTAAAGATAATCAGGTGCGGATGAAGTTAAAATATATTGTATCATTACCACTGCTACAAATTATATGCAAGCAATTCCTGAATGACACAGTAACTACGGTAGAATTGTTATTATTGGGACTTTTATACATATTTTTTCCTGTGACATCATAGTTAACAGTTGTCAAAACTTGAAATGTGTAGAGTATTGAACATTGAATAAAATCGAGAAGGTGGTTCGCGTTCAGTAAAACTTGTACATGCTGGTGGTCACCTACTTATGTTCAACCCCTCGTCCCAAGGGCTGACTGTGGCTCCAAGGTACAGCGTTGCAAAACATGTGATCGGAACATCCAGCTGATTGTGAGAGTAGATTGCGACGACATCCCCTGGGAGCAGACCCTGCGATTTCATCCATAGGGCGCATCTGACACTCCGTTCTCTCATCTTCTCGTACGTGTATTCTTCACCCGTGACAGCATCGACCTGAAACACCATTCGCCAAGGTTTGCACCGTAATAAATGGTTCTTTGGATACTGGATCAGGGTGGATTAAAAAGAGGCCACCTCAACATTTAATTTTCTTTTTCTCTCGTGACATTGAAATGGTTCCAAGTCTCGCATATGTGTATGAGTCATCCATGCGTATACGCAGTTTCCTAAAACATTTACCTGACCGACGAAATCTGGCCTGTTCTCTAGAGTGTCCAATACAAACTGGCCGAGACTCTTGTGACGGATTTGATAGGAGACCTCGATGCCTTTGAGAATGTTGTTTTCGATTTTGAATTTCCAATCATCCTGAAAAAAATTCGTAATAGAAAATTGAATGGCGGGTTCAACTTCGTATACCTAATACTAGTCAGATAAATTGCTCAGTCTTTCCGTTTTATCAGAACTTATACCCGTTATTTATTTATTATTCAACTGACGCAGCTGCAACAATCATACAACAAGCTCAAGCATCGTATTCCACTTTGAAATCGTTTCAAAAATGTTGTCAACCCGATGTTTGAGCTTGAAGTGCTAACGCATTCACCAGTTCATAGTTTCACATGATTTTAAATTACTCCGAAGTAGAAACCTGCTTAAACTTCTAACGTCTCTATATATTTTACACACCTCCTCCATATCTCTTCAGATGTGATGCTTATTCCGAATACCGTTTATCAATCTCGTTGCACGGAACAGGATTTGTAAATTGACAAGACAATGCAGCAGGAATCTGAAATAAGTATTCGAACACACGCGAAACAAACGAATATCACCACCGATTTCAAACGATTTCAAGATTTTTCAATGTGACAGTCCAGACTGTTCCAAATGGCGGTGTATATCTTTCTAAGAGATACGCGATATCCCACGTCATGGTATCAAAGTTTTATAGTAAATATAGCATGACCATACAAAATTTCCTATACGGTCGAATACCTAAATATATATCGTTAATTCTGTTTGAGTATTCAATTAGACTGCTGACAAGGCGAGAAAAATTTGTTTCACTTTACCTATAGCCAGGTACTTGACGAACTGGACATCTAATAGTGACAAAGTTGCTTTTGCATATAAACTGATCCCTGAAGTCTATTAGTTATATCGGTTACGCAAATAATGGTAAATTTTGTCGTATATATTTGAACAGTGTTTAAGCATAGACTGTAAAAATAGTGTTGTTAAAATTGACTCAATTTTCACACCGGTACGGTGTTGAAATCGACCTACACCGCCTAAGTGGTGTTATCATACTGGTGTTAAAACGGTGTAAATGTAGAGTAAATTAACTACTCAGGTCTTAATAACAATAGAAAGCTAAATTTTTCAAAATTAAGAAAGATTAATCAACGAAGATCCAAAATTATCAAACTGAACAAATTCCATAAATATCTTATTATTTATAAAATGAAATCCTTAGGAAGAAAATATAATAATCAGTTTTATCATAACTCTGATGTTTCTCAAAAGGTAACGAATCCATTCTTAGAAAAGACATAGCCCATGGGTCATTGTCAAATCAAAACCGGCAATTTTTGATCGAAAATATCGAAGATTCGGAACCCTTTTCTAAAATTACTCATGTCTTCGGTATCCTCCAATTTCAGGTCACTATGCGGCAGACGTACTGCGCACCATTTTCCGCGCACCTCACGCGTTCACGGCTAGTACACGGCAGCCGTACTGCGCACCATCTTACGCGCACCTCACGCAATGCATGCAACGTCACACACAGTATAAGTACGCGCACGTTAACCGACTTTGCAGCAATCCTTGGCAAAGCGACTAGGTTGACTCACCTAATATTTTACCTACTGGAGTTGTGCTAAAACAGCCAGTGAACAAGATATTCTCTTCCTTTTTTTTGGAATTGTGCTAAAGCAGCCAGTTACCAGTAGATTAGCTTCATTTTCGTCACGTCAAAGAGACTGATTAAAATTTCAATGTCAACTTAAATTCTATAAAATTAAATCAGAATAGCTTTGATGATTTGATTTCATCACTTCAGGTGTAGAGGAAGGGCGGGCAAAACGGAGACGCTAAGTAAATTAACACTACACATACATAAGAGTCATTCAAAATAATTAGTCTTAGAGATGGGCGTGAATATTGATTTAAATTTGTGTAATTTATTTCAACAGAGTCTCAAACAAAATAATTCCCACATTTTACAGCAAGTGATTTAATAAATTCGTCGATCAATTTGTAGCGATTATTAAAAGTTTTTTTCAGTCAAAAGGAGCATCATTTACAGACTGAAAGTCATAATGACTTTGTCAATCGTCTTTAATTCCTGTCAGAGACATGGCTAAGGTACGTAATTCCATACGTCGAGCTTTGTCCGACGATGATTTTGGTATATGATCAATGAACCTGACACCACCACGAAGATGTTTGCTGTCAGACAATTCAGCTGCCACGAGGTCGATTAACTCCATTTCAGTGACCTGAAATTGGAGGGTACCAATGACGTTAGTAATCTTAGAAGAGGTTTCGGAATCTTCAACATTTAGATCAAAAAATTTATCCTGTTGTAGTTTTAAATTAAAATCACCTGTTTCTCAGCACCAGTCGAATCTGTTACTCTAACTACGAACGCAACTGGACGCTCTTCGTCGACAGGGTGAGGAACACCAACGACGGCTACCTCCTTGACTCCGGGATGAGACAATATCACAGACTCGATTTGGAACGGAGAGACATGGTAGTCGCGATACCTTATCATTTCCTTCAGTCTTTCGAGAACGAAAATCTCCCCATCCTCGTCGTAGTAGCCAAGATCTCCCGAGTGTATCCATCCTTGGATGCAAGCAAACATTTATTTACGATAATCAAAATAACTTTGATGCAGAGGTTTGAGGAGAAAATTTTATTGCCAGTCAAACCTTCCTCGTCAATGGTTTCAGCTGTGTTCTTTGGATCGTTATAATAGAAATTCATTTGGGCATCAGTCCTCAGCAATAGTTCACCCCTTTGATTAGGTCCCAGTTTTCTTCCTGTGTGTGGATCGATCACTTTCAGCTGGGCATTTTCCATGATTTGACCGCATGATCCAGGCTTCGAGTTCACTATCTGTGACGAAAATAAGGAACCCGATTCTGTCATTCCATATCCGGTGCAGAGAACAGCGTTTGGAACGAGTTTTGCCAACGCATCGCGAGATGAAAGGGCCAAGGGTCCTCCACCGTACATGACACGCTTCAGGCTGGAGAAATCATACTTTTCTAAGTCGTCGGATTTCAGCAATCTATTGACCATGCCGGAGGCCATCAAGACCACCTTTAACTGGCAAAAGTATATACTTATGTAAACAAAGTGCAAATTATCTGAAATAGGTATATCGAATACTTGGAATATCGTGAAATTAACGATGTACCTTATATTTGTCGATTAATGCACGTGATGAATATTCATCCACTACCGATGGTAAGATCCTGGTGAGATTCAAGGCCAAATTTAGGAACAAAGAAATTGTCCCAGTTATCCATGGGATGGGCGTCAATATAACGCAGTCATTTTCAGGCTCTAATATTTTCTTCCAGTGATAAATTTGTCTCAGAAACAACCCGTGACTCAGCGCAACACCTTTTGGTAAGCCTGTTGTCCCTGATGTACACATTATCATAGCGATCGTATCCAACGACTCGATGTGAGCACAACCGAAGTTCTTGACATCTTCGGCTCTCGGTTCAGCGATTACACCATCAAAATCAAAGAAACCAGGAACTTTCTCAAAGACTACAATTTTCAAGCCCGGACTGGCCTCCCGCGTAGCTTCAGTAACGGCGGTAACCGACTTGTCACTGACAAACACCATTTTTGGTTTCATGAGATTCGACAGGTGATGTAAGTCCTCTGCAAATATAATCAGACACGCGCGATGAATTTGAAATATATTGTTTTATATTCCGCAACTTATAATCCCACATTTCCTAAATAACGCAGTGAATACACTCACTGTTATTATTGGGACTTCGATACATATTTTGCTATGTGACATCACAGCTGTACTAGTTTTAAAAACTTGAAATCCATCATAGTGTCACCTACTTGTGTTCAAACTCTCGTCCCAAGGGCTGATTGCGGCCCCAAGGTACAGCGTCGCATAACACGCGATTGGTACATCCAGCTGATTGTGGGAGCAGATCGCGACGACATCCCCTGGAAGCAAACCTTGCGACTTCATCCATAGGGCGCACCTGACACTCCGTTCTCGCATCTGCTCGTACGTCTGTTTTTCACCGGTGTCTGGATCGATCTAAAATACCATTTACCAAAATTTGCACAGCAACGAATTGTCCTCCGTATACTGTTTCAGGGTGGACTGAAGGACAGCCACCCCATTGATAAATTTTTCATGTGCTCTTGTGCAATTGAAATGGTTCTAGATTTCACGTTCACTGGAGAACATTTACCTGACCTACGAAATCGGCGTTTCCTTCCAGAGTATCCAGTACAAAGTTGCTAAGACTCGTGTAGTTGATTTGATATGAGACTTCATTGCCTTTGAGAATGTTATTCTCGATTTTGAATTTCGAACCATACTGAAAAGAATTCGTAATATAAACCTGAATAGCCAGAATAGTTTTTTATGCTATTAAATAAGTCAAATAAATGGGTTAGCCTTGTTCGTTCAATTGAAACTATTGAAGAAATTGCTAAGAGAACTTTGAGGCATAGCGTAATAATAATGAAGACTAATCAGTCAATCAGGGCTCGTTACTTCTTTATTATTTATATGACACACCTGAGACAATTATACTTCAAGCCTAAGCACCGTATTTCACTTTGAAAAGGTTTCATCAGTCTTGTTCACTTGTTGTTAGAATTTTAAGTACCGATGCAATTATCCGTAATGATACATATGAGTTCCAATTACTCCGGAGCCAAATACTTATACTTAAACTTTTAACCTCAACGATGAATTTTACACACCTCTTCCATATCTCCTCGGATATGATGCTTATTTCGAATACCGTTTCTCAATCTCTTCGTATACGGTATAGGATTTTGTAAATTGGCAAGATAATGCAGTAGAAATCTGAAATAAGTAGATATCGAACACAAACCAACAAATCCAACAAATCGCACCACTCTTTTCAAACAATTTCAAGATTCTTTAATGCGTGACAGTCCCGTCGCTGTTCCAAATGACGATGTATGCAGGTCTTAAAAGATACGTGATACCACACCCCATATTATCTGACACTTCAGGGCCATCCATAAATTAATGATACAACGGTTACTGGGAAAAGGTGGGGGACAGTTCGATGATGAGTAAATAAATGTAACCATATGGAGGGGGGGGGGGGGGGGGGGGGGGGGGGGTAAATATTTCCATGACCTGAATACTCAACTAGACTGTCGACAAAACGAGAAATATTTGATTCACTCTACTTATGACCAATATCTTGTCAAATTGGCAATTCAATAGTAACGAAGCAGTTTCTACTCCTAAACTGACCCCCGGAGTCTTAGTTATATCGTTCAGTATAGTATCAAAAAAAATACGAATGAAAAAAACCAATTTTTGGCCAGAGTAACAGTTCGGCTCTTATGTTTGAACTGCGACCTCAATTCATATCGTATTACCAAAATCATGAGGGCTTACGCGGCGAAGAGGGGTGTTCTATAATAAAGGGTGCCTGTCGGCATAACCACATACATAGATTGTCGCCTGAAAGCAGAGAGGCGTATACGGTACGCGACTGAAATAAATAGTGTGTATGCCAAAGAAAAAAATCCCAAATGAAAAAACAGAACATATATGTATACCTACGTTTGATTTCAGTCGAGCGATATATAATATCACGAGAACATTTCTTGCGACATATTCCTATTACCATATTAGAAGAGCCTGTTATTTTCAATCCAATGGTGCTCCCAAGCTCGTTCGTGGGTCCGATTTGATTGAAATCCTTTAGAGGAAAATTCGAATAATAATTAAAAAGTGGCGAGATTGCTGTTAAATTTTTATTGGACTGGTCGTGTTGCATTTCAGATCCGACCATTGAATTTTTGATTCTTTATATTGTCCGGTTCAGACTGGGATGTCATCGAAACGAGATCTGCAGTAATTATACATCGACAGTTTCGATTTTCATTGAATAAGCAACAGAGCTCTAATCGCGCAATTCCGTCAGGCAAAATTATTTGGCATAGTCGGAAGCGTTTGCTTGAACTTTGCACCTGTCAGTTGGATCAATGGAATATTCAACATGTTATGGAGTGTACACCTGAACGTCCCTAGAATAGTAACGCCACTTTTCGAAGAGAACCTAGCATGTGCTCTGATAGAAAAGTTCAAAGTAAATTGTCAAATTGACGTTGAGCAAAAATTATTTTATGCAAATCAGTGAATGTCGTGATGTCAGAGTATCTTTTTTTTTCTCAGGCGACCTGGGTCTTTATGTCTCCCACCATGATTAACAGATTACTGAAATCTGATGCTGTGGTCAGGTATGATCTTTCCTCCGTGACTAAAGTTCTCTACGCTGGGAGCCCTTTGACCGATGCGTCGTATCAAGCCCTTGTCAAGCTTCTGCCCACGGCCGAGTTCACCTCGGGCTATGGCACGACGGAATTCGGTGGTTACCTATCGGTACAGTCGAACTGAACGTGTACATTTTTGATATTCCTGTCAAGCTAATGATTCGACTGTCGTGATAATTACAGTCATTCAATGGGGGATTCAACTTTATTGTCACTATTTATAAATTAACAAAATATATACAGTACAGTTTTCACTAACTCGATAATTCAGTTTATTTTATTGACCTAGCTGCACGTTTATAATCACTCAAAAAAAAAAAAAAATCAAATTATTGTCGTCACTCAAGTGATAAGAACGTATCAGCACGAGTGCCATATCTTTCCGAAGATAAAAATGATATAAACACTTCAACATCTTAGTGCCGCCGGTTTGATAACCGGCAATAGAAAATCGTTGTCTAAAGCCGGAATGATTTTCAATGAATATATATGGGGCATTCTACACCGATTCAACCTGGGTCTGACCCTCGACCCCTTGGATTTGGTCCGTCATTTTTCATATGGATCTTCTATAATTTTACGAATCCCGTTTCATCCTGGTTCATCGTAAACATATACGAATATCATTCGTAATCATATTCACGTGGCTTGAATGAATGATCAAATCTTGTGTAAACTAAAAACAAAAATTCACTCAGCTGAACTTGAGCCATTTTACCTCCTGGATGTCTTATCTCCAAGTTCCGTTCGACGAGACCCCCCCCATGCGTTGACTCTACGCTGTCATGTATATAATGGCCCCACGTAGATACGAGAACTAGACATTTTCGCTAGCAGTTTAGCCAGAATTTTGCGCAACACATTTTTTTCCATATTTTTATTTTTTCTACGTCTTGAATTCTGAAAAAAATTTATAATTTTTTTCTCATTTCAATTAATTGCTGTCTTTGAGATTGTTACGTCTGAGGCAAACTGCCGAAGGATCACTAGCTCAAGGTATAAGATTTTTGCCTAAGTCATAACCACCCCTCATCAGTTCACATAATAAATTGAAATTGCTGCGCGTAACTACCTGTTGCATTCAGCCGACGAACGTCAAATTCGAACTTTCATTTATAGGTAATCAAAGTTTTCTCCAGTCTCTCGAATAATAAAAAAAGGGAAATAATAATTGCCATTTTGAAATCTGACATAGAGAAAATTTTCAATCAATTCAAAAGATTGTATTTCGATAGCAAAAACTTGCGCACCAAAGTTCGCTCGATTATTTCAAGAAATTCAAAAGTTGTGAAAGTATTGTAAAGTTTGAATGCCAGCATCCGTAGGATTTCAAATGGTAGGTGTAGGTCTGAAGAGTTTTATTGGTAGGATGAGGTATACGATTTTATGTATAAATTTCGACCAAATTACCTTCAACGGGGTTCGTATGTGATTGTGAATAAAAAATGTTCACAAACATATTGGAAAATGATCGAAAACTATTTTGAGGTACATAAGTTACTCCGGTTACGTGGCGTTTAAAAATTGAATCTTAAGTCCATGATGTCTTATTCTAAGCGTTAGATTATAAATCTGGATGTCATACGCCATAAATTATATAGTTTTACAACAATCAACATACAAACACGTAATCAATGTCATAAAATGAGCGGAGATAACATAAATTAACCAGAAAGATTAGAATGTGATAAATTTACGTGAGTTTTTATTAGTTCAGACCGGCTGTACTCAGATTTGATAAACTTAACTGGCTTCACTTTCATTCTGATAATGTAAAAAAAAAATATATTCCTGCGAATAGAAAGTTTAAGGAGACCAAAAAATGACCCAGATTGATAATGGCCGTTTATAATCAAAGATAAATATTTCAGATATTATAATAGCTGAAAAATGTGTCTCGTAGAGGTGGAATGATTCGAGTTCATCTTCCATTATAAAAAGTCATAAATAAAAGGAACGAACTTTCATTTCTTGAAGTTTAAAATTTCATTCTCTATATATTTCAGAGTTGCATCCTCACGCAGTCTTCCTGACAAACGAAGAGCTTAGATTTCGATTGAACTTTTGCAAGGGCTCTACGAACTCATACCATTAACGATGACATCATTTATCGTACGTATATATATTCAACTTACTTTATCATTCTTAAAAATTTTTTGGGGATTACCATGAACCGATAAACCTTCATTTTCAGGATGATCGCCAGTTCAGAATTGAGAACAACATACTCAAAGGTGAAGAGGTCTCATATCCTGACGAGTACAACAGCCTTGGAGAATTCATACTTACCCGTATAGAGAAAAACTTGGATTTAGTGGGTCAGGTAAATATATTTTACGACGTCCTGTGTTTTCGCGAAACAGTTTACTGTAGGAACGGACGTGTTTCAGATTGATGCAATCACCGGCGAAGAATATACTTACAAAAAAATGAGAGAACGGAGTGTCAGATGCGCTTTGTGGATGCGATCGCAGGGTCTAAGTCCACGAGACGTTGTCGCTGTCTGTTCCGAAAATCAGTTAGACTTACCGTTACCCTGTTACGGAGCCCTGTATCTAGGAGCTGTCTATAATCCTTGGGACTCGACAATGAAAGCGGGTAAATCGATCGTCATGTTTCTGTAGTGAAACCATTTTTACATTATTTATTACACGAGAAATTTTATCACCTTGTAGACGACTTTTGTCATCAGATAAAGATTACAAAACCAAAAATGGTATTCGCAAGCGAAGGTACAGCTGCGGTCGTCGATGAAGCTGCAAAGAAGGCAAAAATTGACTTAAAAATAATTGTTTTTGGTCGTGTTCCTGGATTCCTTGAGTTTGAAAACGTAATCGCTGAGCCGAGGATCGACGAAGTTGAGAAATTCGTTTGCGTGCCGATTAAATCTTTGGACGAGACTGCTCTGATAACATTTTCATCTGGGACTACAGGCTTGCCAAAAGGAATAGCACTAAGCAACAGAGGTCTCATCGCACAATTCCATGAAGCAAAATTATTTGGCATGGTCGGAAACGTTTGCTTGAACTTTGCACCTGTCAGTTGGATCAATGGAATATTCAACATGTTATGGAGTGTACACCTGAACGTCCCTAGAATAGTAACGCCACTTTTCGAAGAGAACCTAGCATGTGCTCTGATAGAAAAGTTCAAAGTAAATTGTCAAATTGACGTTGAGCAAAAATTATTTTATGCAAATCAGTGAATGTCGTGATGTCAGAGTATCTTTTTTTTTCTCAGGCGACCTGGGTCTTTATGTCTCCCACCATGATTAACAGACTACTGAAATATGATGCTGTGGACAGGTATGATCTTTCCTCCGTGACTAAAGTTCTCTACGCTGGGAGCCCTTTGACCGATGCGTCGTACCAAGCCCTTGTCAAGCTTCTGCCCACGGCCGAGTTCATCTCGGGCTATGGCACGACGGAATTCGGCGGTTACGTATCGGTACAGTCGAACAGATCTCAGCGTGGCTCGTGCGGTCAAATAATGGAGAATGTTCAGCTGAAGGTGATCGATCCGGAAACAGGACGAATACTGGGAGCTAACCAAAAAGGCGAACTATTACTGAAGAGTGCTTCTATGATGAGTTTCTACGTTGATAATCCAGAGGAAACAGCCAAGACCATCGACAAAGAAGGTATTATATAGCTATGTTCGACAACGTGACATATTTTGGATGGTAATTTTCATTTTTAAACCTCTTTCTGTTTCTTTCATTAAGGATGGCTCCACTCCGGGGATCTTGGTTATTATAACGAAGCTGGGGATATTTTCGTGATTGACAGACTGAAGGATATATTATGGTCAGCAGATTTTATCATATCTCCAACAGAGATCGAGAGCGTGATTGTGACTCATGCTGGAGTTAAAGAGGTGGCTGTCGTAGGTCAGCCTCGTCCTGACGGAGACGATCTACCGATTGCTTTTGTGGTCAGGAAAGACGATTCCTTGGATGCAAGTGAACAGGTGAATTTCTTTTTCATTTGATTAGATTCGATACTCAAAGCACTTCTGTAAAAAAAAAAAATAGTTATCTTGATATTAACAGGGTTCGTATGAATTATTTCAGGTCACTGAAACGGACATCGTTAATCTCGTGGCCAGTAAACTAAAAGACAAACGAAAACAGCTTCATGCCGGCGTTAGGTTCGTTGACCATTTACCGAAAACGATGTCCGACAAAATCCGACGTGCCGCATTACGTGAAATGGCAAGATCCACGGTGAAGACTCGAACTGATAATGATGGGGAAACTTGTTTCCAACGTCCATATCATGTTCAAGTCGAACAGCAACGATAAAAACGTCAACTACAATATCGAAAGGCGTCGATTCATGTTGTAATATTATTTCATTATTATTTCCCAATCCATCATCGAATTTTGTTATCTCTTTTCAACATAAAATATACAGAACGTTAATCCAATAACTATATTCGTATTTATTCGTATT
Organism: Macrophya annulata; assembly: GCA_963924015.1. Classification (NCBI taxonomy): domain Eukaryota; kingdom Metazoa; phylum Arthropoda; class Insecta; order Hymenoptera; family Tenthredinidae; genus Macrophya; species Macrophya annulata. The sequence goes on along the minus strand of OZ001257.1, from coordinate 466,179 downwards.
TATATATATATATATATATATATATATATATATATTTATGATATATATTTTAATGATGCCAATAATAAAATACAGCAATCTGACAGTCTAGATAATTACACGTTATAAATATTCTTGCTTTTTTGGTTGGTTAAAATAATTTTTTTTTTTTGTTATCGGCAGTGTTTTTATGATATTGAAAATATTTTTGGATTTATGATTATCGCAACTCCATATTAAAGAGCTATATCAGTTATCGTTTTTAAGATACGTTTATAGGCAAAATGCAGACGGAGTAATTACGAAATGGTGATGACCCGACGAACTAATACTTAATTGGTTCAGTAAACGTTCCGATTATCAAGAATCTGACGCAGTTTAAATACCTCGATAATGCATTCTGCTAATAGTTTCGTTTTAATAACCCAGAACTTAGCGATATTTCAAAAGAAATACAAGTTCTTCATTGTGGCTTGACCGAGGACGTATCGGAGCAGAAATTTCTCTATATAAAAAATAAAGTAAACGTAGTACATAGGTACTTATCTGTTACTCACCGATATAGATTTGTCTTATCAAGTTGAAACGATTTTTAATGAAAACATATGAGAATAGTTACAAGTGAGTGATTCACGAACAATTAAAATTTTTCGATTTTCATTGAAAAAATTATAACGAGTAATTTTTCAAATTTTTTATACGACACGTATGACCAACCCGTGCTACATTCTAACAAAAGGATAAATTATTTATCTTCAACCTTTGGCAAGAGCTCAACTAATTCATCACGTCAATTATGGCACCATTCCACGTACGTATATACTAAAATCATATCGTAATTCAACCCCCGATGTCGAGCTTGACACAAAGTGTTAAACATTTTATTTCAGGAGAATTCCCCATTTAAAATTGAGAACAATGTACTCAAGGGTGAAGAGGTCTCTTATCACGATGACTACGACAGCCTTGGGGAATTCGTACTTGCTAGTATGGAAAGTAACTTGGATTTCGTGGGTCAGGTAAGTAGATATTATATGTATTTGATGACGCCGGATATCTATCGCGTGTATAATTTAGGGTGGGCCAATTATACTGACTATATTTCTTTTCGAAATACCCTATTAAAGACTTGTTCTTTATGATCAAATAACAAGCCTCGAAAAATCCGAGCCCTTAATTTTTAAATATACAGATCGCTCATAGCGATTTTCTATTTCCCTTTTAAATAACATGGGAAAAAGGTTCTTTCGGTCTTTTTTGATAAATCAAGCTGTTTTCAAGTTAGTTAATGGTTATTAATGTAGTTAATCATGACTAGCTCGAAAGCAATTAGATCCATCGAAAAAGACCAAGAGATCTTTTTTGTAGAGAAAGTTTACGGGAAACAGTCTGTCAAGGTAACGATTTTTCAGATTGATGCAGCCACTGGCGAAGAATATACTTACAGAAAGATGAGAGAACGTAGCGTGAGATGCGCCTTGTGGATGCAATCGCAAGGGCTGCGTTCAAGAGATGTCATCGCGCTTTGTTCCGATAATCACTTGGACTTTGCGATGCCATGCTTTGCAGCCCTGTACTTAGGAGCTGCCTTCACTCTTTGGGACGTGACAGGGAAAGCAGGTAGGTAAATCATGACATTGTGATAAGAATATTTACCATACGAGAATATATTTGTTATACCAGAATTAAAATTATCTTGCAGAGGACTTTCGTCACCAGATGAACATTACCGAGCCGAAAATGGTATTTGTCAGTAAAGACTCAGCTACGGTCGTTGCCGAAGCTGCAAAAAAGGCAAAACTTGACCTTAGGATAATCGTTTTCGGTCGTGTTCACGGTTTCTCGACGTTTGATAGCATAATCGTTGAACCGAGGATCGATGAGGTCAATAAATTCGTTCACGCGCCAATCGAGTCTTCGGAAGAGATTGCTTCGATACTGTTCTCCTCAGGGACAACAGGTTTACCAAAAGGTGTTTCCCTGAGCCATAGAGCTATCTCCACACTTTCCCGCCAGTCAGAAGCGCTGAGCATGCCTGGAAATGTTGTCCTGCACTTTACGGCTACCCATTGGAATGCAGTAATAGATAGCATGTTCATGACCATATTGTTGAAGATCCCCCGCATAATATTACCACCATTCGAAGTCAACTCAGCGTGCACATTGATTGAAAAATATAAAGTAAATTATCAGGCTAATTGTAAGCCACATCTGAATATTTTCTATACATTGAGCATAGGTCATGAATCATGATGTCAAAATAATTCCTATTTCTATCAGGTAAGCTGGCTTCTCATGACTCCCTTCATGGTCGACCAATTGGTAAAATCTGATGCCTTAAGTACGTATGATCTCTCCTCCCTGGCCAGAGTTCACATCTCTGGAGCACCGCTGTACATCGAATCTTACAGAGCTTTGAAAAGGCACTTGCCCAAGTTACATATCATCTCGTGTTACGGAATGACAGAAAGCTGTGGTTACATGTCGATGCAGTCGACCAATTCCCCGCCAGGATCGTGCGGATATGTCATGGAGAATGCTCAGGTGAAAGTTATCGATCCTGATACAGGACGAACACTGGGAGCCAATGAAAAGGGTGAACTATTGCTCAAGTTCACAGCCATGATGAGTTACTATCATAATGATCCAGCGGCTACAGCCCAGCTCATCGACGATGACGGTACGTAATAATACGTGAAATTTTCTGCAGATGGCAATTTTAACTCACAAAATGTTATTTTTGTCTTACCTGCACCGAAAGAATACTATTACGTGCATGTAAAACGCGCAGAAAGTAGCACTTTTCCGCCCTTGGCTGGTAAAGTGAATTATTGGGCGGTAAAGTAATAATGCTGTACCGCACTGGAGCACTTTACCGCCCTAGAGCGAGAAAAAAGCTGCCTTCTGCTACCTTTTTACATGCACATCAAAGCAATCTTCCAGTGCATGTATTGGAGAAAAAATATCGTGTGCATTACAGGCAAAAAGGTAATTCTGACTCGTGGGATTACCACACGCACTTTGCTCGGGTGGCAATTTTCACACTTGTCAGCAATCGCCTACTTTCCACCCTTGATACACAAAATATTATTGTTGTTTCGTTTAAGGGTGGATCCACTCCGGAGATTTCGGCTATTATGATGAAACTGGTGAGATTTTCGTCATCGATAGACTGAAGGACATAATAAGATGCGTTGAGTGCGATATATCTCCATCCGAGATTGAGAATGTGATTTTATCTCATCCTGGGGTAAAGGAGGTAGCTGTCGTTGGTCAGCCTCGTCCTCAAGATGCCGACCTCCCGATTGCTTTTGTGGTGAGAACGAAGGATTCTTCCGATACTATGAAACAGGTGATTTTTTCTCAAACAGTACATAAAGATTGTGGTAATAAAGACTAAATTCGGACAAATTAAAGATCGTATTCTCAAATTATATTTTTCATATACTATGCTTTCACTTTGTTCAAAATTCACGGCAGAAGCTTAATTTTGATCACCAACTACATACATAGAATAAATGACAATGTATACCTTGCCAATTGAATCCCGATCGACTGGAATAAATTTAAACATGGAATTAATTCGACGACGAATTATCAGAATAAAGAGTTTCAAATATGAAATATGTGCTTCAGGTCACCGAGACGGACATCGTGAATCTTGTCGCCGTTGAACTTCGAGATAGTAGAAAACAGCTTCGTGCTGGCGTTAGGTTCATTGACCAAATTCCAAAAACTCCGACCAACAAGGTCCGACGCATGGCACTTCGCGACTTGGCGAAATCTACGATCAAAATTTGAACCAACTTGGATCAAAACTCATCGCCATTTAAAATATTATTTCAATATTACGAATAACCACAGTCAAATGTAATTCCATTGGGGAATAATTACTGTAAAAAAAAACTGTGTTGAATAAATTCATTGAAATTTTATGGAAATTTGGAAATTTCATTCTTGCAGAGGGAGCGAAAAATTTGATCCTTGTATCTATTTTTTATTTGACTTATGGATTTATTATAAATATTAAGGTGGTCCTTATTTTGGGTATTTTCAACATTTGATCTGGCCATCCCCCAGAATCTTTCCAAATATATAATAAAAAATGTCTATGAAGTTTAAGCCCTTAATATTAATATTAACACGTGTCCCAAAGTGACCAAAGGTTCAAATTCAAAAATACATGTATATATGTATACATATATATTAAGTATGTATATAATATTAAGGGCTCAAATTTTACAGGAATTTTTTTATTATATATTTGAAAAGATTCTGGGGGCCGGTCGGATTGAATTTCGAAAATACCCAAAATAAGGACTACCCTAATACATATATATACGTATTTGTATGTAGGAAATAGTATATATACTATGTTGTATAGTATAATAAGATTGGAAAGCTTAATACAATCGTGTATAAAGGATTTTGGTCAAGGTAATTATACACAGTTAACCCAAACCAATATTTAAGCTTTTGATATTCCGAGCGGTTAAGTATTTCAATGATCCTCAAAATGTAAGAAAAGGTTAGATGTACAGTCGAGACGAAGAAGATATCGAGAATCTGGTGAAACGCCTGGTTTTTCGAGTCTTATAATCTGATGCCCGGAGAATGTAAAGCTCAAAGGCTTTTGAGGTGCGGCGAAGTAGTTGCTCCGCAGCGAGTTAATTGGACTTTAAGATCCGAAAAAGGGTATGGGGTGATGAAAAGTGAGGACCGAGACGAGGAGAAAAACAAATGAAAATGAAATATAAAAAATATAATAAAAAAAATCAAAACAGAAACGGAAGGTAAGAAATAAGCGAATAAATAAAAGACCGAAACGGAACTACAACTAGAATCTTTTCTTGAATATTATTATTATTATTAATCTGAATTTGAGTAAACATAGACAGAATCAAGGCTCGCACGAACATCGACCAAGTAATCGCAGATTATCTGATTCGTGGGTGTAATTAAAAATGTAAGAATAATATTGCTGCGTTAAGTTATTCCGAATTACGTTTCGAAGTTGTTTTTTCTTTTTTTTTTTGGATTAGAGATTACGAAATGCGAATCCGACGAGTGAAAATTGTTTGCTTTTCATCCCTACAAAATTTATCTGAAAACTTTACGAACCGTTTATTTCTCGGCCTTGTTTAAACAGAAAATCATTATTCAATTATCGTTTCAAGAATTGAATTGAAGACTAGAGAAAAAAATAAAAAAATAAAAAGTTTAAGCGTTAATTGGATATCTATTCGCATTTGTAAACACTCCCACACGCATTAACGTTAATGTATAGGCAGGTGGTATATCTGTACGGAAAACAAGCTTACAAAAATAACAATAAAAGGTATACGCGACGCTACGTAAAATTTCTTTTCCAATCCGTAACAAAAATAATTAAAAAAGTAGAAACTCTAGACTCTACCTATATCTAGTATACAAGGTGTCTTTTTTTAAAGGTTTAAGATGTATAAGAGTGGCTTAGCTATACCAAAATGCAGTTTTTGAGCTGATTGAAATTGAGGCTAGACCTTTGATAAGATTCACCCTGTATACCTGCCTCATAGTACATATTATGTATATAGGTGTAGGTAAAACGACGCGGAGCTTCCTGTATGCTTGTTACTCATCTTCCTACGAAGTAAACATTTTTACCTTTTTCAATATTATTTCTATATTCTTTACGAGGAAACATCGAGCTTGCAACGCTTTTACTTACCTCTTTGTCTCAACAAATTTTTCGTTTATGTATACATGATGATATAAAAATTGGTACACCTATATTTCGAAATTTGAAGACGCTGTAGCGGAGGATCAAACTTTTACCAAAATACTGACTTATACTTATAATACGTTCATATATATATATTTTTATTTTATTTTTTATGTGTATAATGCTTACAAATATATTTGTAATATATTCGTAGAACGGGTGTCAAATAAGTCCGCATGCTTTTTTAATTCAAAAATGAGAATTTGGTTGGTTTAGAAGAAACCAAAAATTCAAGCCATATACCATGCGTATATATATAGTACAGGGTGTTTTCTTTCTCTAGTTAATGTTTCTGTCGGCTAGACGTAACGATGTTATACATATATCAATTATTCATATACCTACTGAAAAAATAATTGATTATAAAAAGTTTGATGCCTATAATATATACTGATGTATGCAAAGCGTTGATAAAAAATAAACAAAAAAATATATATGATTAGCATAATGTTTATAAGAATATACCGAACGCCCTGTATATTGATTTATTCTCAAACTTATCAGCGGATAATTGGACACACGTATTACATGTATACATAGTATATATACACTGCAGACATATTATATATTAAAAATTTTTTTTTATAATCTTTGAGTAATCCTCTCAAAGTTTTTTTTTATCGCCCTGTCTTGGTATACATCCCAGTTGAGACCGGAACGTAAATTAATTAACCAAAAAAATTAATAATCGTACCTATAATATATATACATAATGCAAGAACGCGAACTTATAACCTTATACACACACCTAACGATCGATATATTCCACCTGCCGGAAGTCGTGGTTAACTTTATTAGACTTTCGAGTTATCAGATAAAACCTCTCGGATTTTTTCCTCCAAAACACACACACACACACACACACACACCTTTACAGCCTCTGTTACATATATATGAATATATTTCACATTAGTCCGAATCGTCAGACTCTTATCTGACAAATCTGACAGAGGTGCGAATCACGCTATGAAAAAAAAAATAATAATATCTGCAGGGCAAAAGTCTTCAGAAAATAATAATAAACAAAAAAAAATAAGTACGAAATTTTTCCCTTTTTTTGTTTCGTATTTGTTGTTATCATTTATTTATTAAAAAATTTATTTATTTGTTTTAATAACGGTCGTTATACAGTCATTTTAATTAATATAAACCTATATTGAATAGGGATTTGAGCCTCAAGTAGTACGAATAAGAGTTCCGACCGACTAACGTAAGTAGTCGTTCACCGTGTCAGGCCAGGCGCTAAAGCATTGCTCGACTCGCCTGAGTGTCTGACCAGACTCCGACCGTGACTACTTATATTACGTCCCGCCGCAGTGTGCGTGCAGTATGAATTTGCTTTTAAGATTATTCTGATTGATACGGAAACGGAATTCTTTTTTCTTCACAATAAAATATCTGAGAAAGCGAAAATTCTGTCAGATGCGGTATGTATGTATGTATGTACATTATACGTAGGTATAATTTTGGTAAATTTGGATTTAAAACGTTTTATTATTTAATCACTTAGGTAGAATCGATAAATTAATTAAATTAAGAATTATAAGATGGTGGAGTAGAATAATTAATTATCCATGTTGTATAATTACTGGGTATATAATATAATTAATCTTCATTTATTCATACAACGACGATATTTTCACTTTTTTTTTATACCATGTAACGGTATAGGTGTAACGAAAAAGTTTCATATCTCGGTAATCTGTAATATGGAGAAATGTATAAACATATACATATATACATATGTATGAATACATTGAGCAAATATTGTCCAAATTCAGTTGGCTTTGCATTTATTTGATTCTTTTTTTTTTTCACTCTTCTTTTTTTATATCAAATTTTTACGACGAGATGATATAAAAAGTAGAATCACTGATGGTTGTATGGGAAAAGGACAGAAATTGTAAAACTTAGTTCAGAAAGAGGTAGAGAGAGATCGAAAGCAAGAAAAAATAAATAAAAAATAAAAGAAAAACCCGATAAAATATAGTCCCTGCGTAGGTATAGCTGCAAAAAATATAATATCCGAACTTCCTCTCGATTCTTTATTTACGAAAGGAAATCTTCATCGTTCTGATATACACGACTAGATACGGTCGCGATCCCTGAACTGACAACATCAGATACATATACATACCTACAAAAATAAATCTATCTTCGTACGATCATCCGCGTCAAGCATGTATACATGAGGCATTCCAGCTATAACCGAGCGGCCATTGCCTCGACATTTTTTTTTTCGTGATGCCAATTTTTCCTCAGGTACTTTTCGACAAAAAAAGACATACGTATTTCTCAAAAAAAATTATTATTCATCAGGCTCCAGTTTATGACCTTTCAAAGCAGAAGAAAAATTATTTTCGACTAGAGTGTATCCGCCGATTTTTCTCAAATAAATTCACTGGAAAGTACATTGAAAACCGCAGCTTTTGGTGGCTATCTCATCGTGGAGAAACGATTTTTCGATTTTTTCTATTTGGATGAAACTGTGAAAAATGTGTTTTTATTCATAAAAAAGGAGTAATTAGTACTGGTAAGTACACGTGTTCGGATATGACTTCTTTTGCAAATCGTGGATGTTTTTCCATTCTTCAATTATTATTCTTATTGTCGAATTTACGGCAAGGGTTACAATTACCGACAAGTAAGCTTACTTACTCCTTTTTTACGAATAAAAACACATTTTTCACAGTTTCATCCAAATAGAAAAAATCGAAAAATCATTTCTCCACGATGAGGTAGCCACCAAAAGATGCGGTTTTTAATGAATTTTCAGTGAATTTATTTGAGAAAAATTGGAGAAATGGCAATGGCCGCTCGATTATAGCTGGAATGCCCCACCTATAATGATATTCGTATATCTGTATTGACCATGGAAGTTATGGTAATATTTTATTTAATGACGGTGAAATCAAAGGAAGTAAAAAATTTCATGATACATAGAGAGCTAAGAGGCTTAATTAAAACTGTAGCTATAAGGTATATTTCTACTTACGATACTGTAATGTATTATTCTATCGTCCTCCAAAAGAAACAATATCCAAAAAATGATCCTTGCGGAAGCCATACGTCTTGATCGATAATTTGACTTAAGTAGTCAATTATTTGTCAATCATTAGTGCTCGTGTCCTTTAGATATAGAGAGAATAAGGTTAAAAAAGAAGAAACAAAGAAAACAAAAAAAAAAAACTCGTGAAGTAACGGGAGTAGAATTGATCGCACGTAGCCAGAGGGGTTTGTAGATGATAAAGAGAGTGGAGACGGAAACAGTCAGGAAGAAGGACAGAAAGTTGAAAGAATAAAAGTGAGAGTGAGAGAAAGAATTTCCGGCTCTTCTTTCGGTCAACATGTACATACATACATCTGTTTGTCAACTGTCGATAAAAGATGGAGGTTGGTTACCTCCTAGTTATCCCAAAATAATATATTTTGTGATATTTATACTTGAGAAATTCACCGCAGAATTCTTGTCATTTAAGTTTGTATAATTATTCTCGTAAAAAAATTTTAAAAAATAATAATAATATAATAAAATATTAATTAAAAACTTTATGCTTTCCAGGGATGAATTTTCATACCGCAAATATTGACAGTGGATCAATTCGGTTCTATAAACTGTCGAAAAAAAAAAAAAAAAGTAAAAATGAAAAAAATTTTGTTTGTGATGAATAATTATTTGCTCATATATTTGAAATGAAATTCTTATATATTTTTTTTCAAATTCCAGCCATACCGTGGGTATTATTTTTTTCATTTATTTAATTAGGTTCGATTTTGAATTGTGAGAAATAAGATTTATAGAAAAATTCACAGTACTGTATAATGATGATTGAATTTTATTTAAAACAAGTAAATTTTATTTATTTATTTTTGTTTTTATGAACAAATATTTACCCAACACATTTTCAAATAAACATTTTTTTGAAAACTCCAGTGTTCACGTTTTTGTTTCGAATCACATGAATGTTTTAAAATCGTTGAATCACAGCTGGGGTTACTTTGTACATCGATAGACACGTTACACGTTTGTTAACCCTTCGTGATCACCGCGGGACAAAATGACCAGAGCTTGAATTTTGAAAGTAGGTAAACATCGCTTCTTCCCCCAAAATAAATACCTTTTTTGGAACACACACTATAGCACTATTTTTTTCCCAAAAGTACCATATCTCACAAGTATCCGCACTATAACTTCACTTGAAAATATTGAAAATTAAAAAAGTTATGATTTTTAGAGTTAAAAAAAGTGTCTTTTTTCCGCATTAACCGCTTTACATTTTTTCTTTTTTTTTTTTAAACATGTTGACATTTGAATTTTGCTTTACCGACGCTTGCTGCTTGCTCTAGAATATCCAAAGTATTTTCAAGTATTTTTTCGGTCTCGATCGGACTGATAGTTTCCACACAATAACCGTTTAAAAATGGGCTTCGTTCAATTTGACCCGGTTGTGACGAGCTTGATCGAAATCAGAGGTGTGTCCACGAATAAGGGTTAAAAATGTTTACCATTCCATCTTCACTACGTTATACTACGAATTTAGTGTTAATATAATGACCAAAACGACGTCTCGCGTCGCGTCGCGTCGCGTCGTAAGCTAACGCATGCGTCCCCAGTGTTATCAGCAAGAGTACAACCTGTACGTTGTGCTTGGAACGTTTCAGTTTGCGGCGTGACGCGATGCGACTCCCTCGAGAAGCGCTTTCAACAGTGATCATGGTATCAGCAGGTTATGGGAGTTGGCGAGATGGGAAATAGTTGAAAAAAATCTTCTAATTTTTCTAACGAGAAGAAATTTCATTGAGAATATAAAAAATATAATATCACAGCTCGTATGTTACACATACATGATGAACTTTTGAAATTCATCTGCAGAGAAAAAAACGAAAACTAAATAAATAAAAACCTAAATAAATTATACCTGAATTATTATTATTATTATTATTATTATTATTATTATTATATTTTCTTGCTTATTGCGAGGAAAAATGAGAAGTTTCACCCACCTGTGAGGATTAATATCCGACGTTGAATTTCATTAAAGAGATTATTGCCTTCAATAAACCTGCAGCGCAGCTGAGTATATAAAATTGAAGAAAGTAAATAATTCTCTAAAGCATCGTTTCATCACTTGTATTACTCTTCAATTGACATTATCTCAATTTTTGTGCGTAATTTATATTTTTAATATTAACGATATTAAAATTGAGTGATTGATATAAATTAATTGCTTTATAGAAATAGACGTCTGGTGATTACGTTTCAATTATCTTCGAACAATTAGTGGGGATGAAATTGATCCAGGATCTTGTTTCTTTTTTATCGTTAAAAAATTGAACTCTTTACCATAAAAATAAAATGAAAAATCAATAAGGACGTTAAATATGATATAAAATAACTAAAAGTGTGATTTTTCAATTTGAAACTAACAACTCCTGAAATTATCGTCCGCAGAGATCGACTGGAAAGAATTTTCGGAATTCACCTGCATCTGCACAGGCATATACGGTAAGAGGTTTTAAATGATTTTTACCACCGCTTCAAAGTGGGTTTATGTATTTCTATTTTACGTTTACTAATCAACTTGCGAATGTGCACTGCAATTGAAATTGCAATTGCAATGGAATGAAGTGCAGTGCGGCTACCGTTGGAATTCGATGCAAAATCCTAGGCGCCTACCCTTATTCTCTCGTTAAAAATCGAGGCGTCGTTATTAAACTCGTAAAGTTCCTCCGGCACATTGCTCAATAGATTATGCAGTACATACGAGGATACGGTGCATTCTTTACTTCCGTACTGTAATAACGCGTCTCGTTTAATTTCTCAAAAAACTTTACAATCACCAAAATAAAAGAATTTCGTAATTCTGAAAAAATTCTTAAAATAAAGGCATTTCGCAATTCTACAACGAGTGACGATTACGTTACAACCATTTCAGGTGTAAAACCGCCCGGATTATAACCATAACCCTTCAGGTTTATAATTGATGGATAAAACTTTGCGGTTTTATTATTTAATAAAGTTACAAGTTTTTAATTGAACTATGCTAACTAAATGCATACCCATACGATACCGACGAAATTTTAACGGCATAGAGAACGCGGTTCATAATAAATATACCGTTGAATAATTAATAGTTATTGCGTAATTAAACGTTGATTGCGTTTATGTGTCACACGGTATGTATGTCCGTACATACATATATACATACATACATATACCTATACGATTACGTTAGCTTATAATGTAATCTTTGTATCACCGTATCATAGATGGGCAACGGTATTCATTATAAATAGTCGATATTTCACATGGAATAATATTATCCGTATATAAAATAACCATCCAACTTTGTTATAATTAATTCATCGAATCTTATCGAGTTATAAAATAGTTAAATGAGCTTTCGATAACCACTTCGGTTAGAGAACTAATAAAGTCTTGCGGATCTTGAGATTTGATGAATTAATTAAACAGTCGATTTATTATTATCTTTTTTCTTGTTTTTTGAGTTTTATTAATTTTATGCTTCATACTTAAGCAATTTAGGGTGGTCCTTATTTTCTATATTTGATCCGGCCGCACCCCAAAATCTTTTCAAATATTTATAATAAAAAATTCCTCCAAGGTTTGAGCTTTTAATATTAATATTAACACGTGCCTCAAAGCGACCAAAGTTTCAAATTCAAAAATACATGAACTTTTATGCATCGATTGTATGAAAATTTTTATCTCACGTGATAGTTTATCAAAAATTCTGAAACTTGGCTTATACTTGTTGCTAACAACCAGAAGTAAAAAAAAGGTATTTTCATTATATTTTTTTTTCGAAAATAAATTTCCGAATTATGATCTTTACATCATGTTTTTTGTTCGAAAATACCCAAAATAAGGACCACTCTAAATTAAGCATAGAAAATCGGTGGTGTATATAGGTTTTTATTAAAAAATGTGTAATTCTCTGTTTTTTACAAGCTTATACTTGTTTGTTTTTGGGAAAGGGGGGAGGGGGATGAATCTCAAAGTGAAAAAAAAAAAAAAAAAATCTTCCAAGAAGAAGAATAAAATAGTTTTCAACGTTTTTATATTGTAAACTTTTCTATATATACATATACCTATAATATAAAAAATATCAATACTATAACCAGACATTTTTACTGGCTATGTATACACATATACATGCATATAAATTACATCACATAAATAAATATCTTATATATATATACTTATGTATGTATATATATCACCACGGTGAACCTTTAAATTTAACGAGTCAATCTCACCTCAGTAAACTTGTTAGTCAAAGTTTAGAGTAAAATTTCTCGTATTTACAAATCGTTTGAAACTCGCATCTCTTATAGCCTCTTCTTTATAAAACTTGATGTTTTTCACGTTTCTTATAAAACAAAAAAAAAATAAAAATAAATAAAACAAAAAGTAACAAACACAAAAGAAAAAAATCAATGGGCAATCGAATCAACTGACTATACGACAGTTACGAATTCGGTCTAAGCTAGTCCGTTGACAAGATGTAAGCCTTCGATCGATATACCTACATGAATAAGTTAAAGTTTTTCGTTTGTCACTGCACGGCGTGTATATAGCTACTAAATTTCACTTTTGACAACTACGTTATTTTGGCTAACGAAAATACTGGCAAAAAGATAATATAAAGAATCGATTCTCACTTTTTGTTTCTACAACTCTGCACGTTTATCATTACATATGTATATATGTATAGGTAATCTCGAATTTCAACATTCTGCAGGTATATTTTAGGGCTGTTATGTTCTAATGTATGTTTTAATTTGTACAGTAAAATTTTAATCACCTGTGCCTAATCTGATATAGTCGTAAAAATAGTATCGTAATCGTAATTATCTCAATGTCAATTTTACGCCTTATTGCTAAGCATTAGCCATCGTATTTTCGTTTTATTTTACATCCCGAAGGAATCCCGACGACATTAGATTACGGTAAATGGCCTGGCAATTCTAATTATCACAATTAGAATTTTCTTCATATTTATTTTGGAGAAAAGTTTTTTTTTTTTTTTTTTTGTTTTTCTAAAAATAAAACGATATACACATTTCGGCAGTAAGCTTTAAATTCATGGGATTATAAAGCTATAAACGTCGGTTTAAACGGTTTAGGTAATAAAATTTTGTGTCACGTCAAAAACGGATCCGATTAAAATTGGTGCTTGAAAATGTCGATTCAGCTTTTAAGCCGGCGAGTGCTTTGCTGATTAGTTACGTTATTACAATCCGGTAAACTCGACGGGGTTTATAAATCCAATTTTTTCAAGATTCTCGAAAAACAAAGGGAGCAAAGTAATAAAATTAAATTTTGTAATTCATTTGTTGTAACAATTTTATAATTATCATTTAGTTCAATTTTAGAGATTCTTGTTTGACGTGAATTCATGCGGAACTTCATCACGATGAGAGAAATTATAGAAAAACGACATAAAAGTATGTATGTATGTCGTATATAAAAATGCAGAAAAAAAAATGAAATCGGCAACATTTTCTTGTTTTCGCAATTACGTGTATACATATATACATCCGTGGATAGAAGAGGGGGTGGGGGTGGGTGGATTCAGGCGTGAATTGTAAGTCGGCTGTAAAGCCAACGCCCAGGAAAGCAACTCTGTCTCGTTATAGCTTCCTGAGTTGTAATATTTATGAAAGCGAAAAATGTATATAGGTTCTTTATTTTTTCTATTTTCTTTTCTTTTTTCTTACTTCATTTTTTTCTTTTTTTTTTTTTTCTTCAACTATTTTCTTACCGACAACTTTTACCCGCCCCGAGGTACAGCGGCAACGGCAACAGCAACGGCAGTGGCAGAGGCAGAGGCAGAGGCAGAGGAGGCAGAGGTCTTTTCACCCCATCTTTATGTTGATTTATGCTTCAATCTAGAACGTGGAAAATCGCTAGTGACGTCACGACACCCTGCATCGAACCGGTGCGACGGTGCACCAATAAATTGTCTAGAATCCCGGGCGAAGGCGGCGTCCCTGCACCAACCTGTACCGGAAATATTGAAACGGTGGAGGGTATGATGTATCCGGGCTCCGTCAGCTCTCGTCTATCTATATCAGTTATATCTATACCGGATATTTCTACATTGCTTATTCACCCCGCGTAAATTTATAGAAATATTTTGAAAAATTTGAAAAATTCTAAAAAATCCTTGAACCGTGTATACATATTATAAACAACTGGTTATAAAAGTAAAAAATTTACGATGAATCGTCACTAAATTTTAGAAAATAAAATACGTCGACTCATCGTGACATCAGTTTTCATTCGAGCTTTTAGTACCAATGTTCCTAAAAAGCCACCCTCTCTTTTATCCCCAGCGCGTACGTTTCACTCAACAAAGAAACACCCTGAAAATATATAACTAAAAACTTTGATGTACCTGCAGTAAAGAGGAAGAAGAAGAAGAAGAAGAAGATTGTGGTGTGTGTGTGTGTGTGTTTTCAAGGGAAAAGAAAACAAACACGGTTTTATACCACTGCATTAGCCCATCGTATTTTGACAAGCCAGTAGTCTCGATCCACGTTGTATCAGACATTGAAATACATCAGCCTTGAAACTCACGTGTATGTGTTTGTGTGTGTGTGTGTCGCACACACGTATGTACACAACAAAATTTGCGACAGATGGGGCGACAGACGAGACTTATTCGTTTACTTTATATCAATATATCGATGTGCATACATATACAATATACATATATGAATCGGTGTACAAATTCGACAAAATCCAATAATTTTTCAACTCTAATCGCGATGTAGGTAGCTATACCTATATCTGTACAATATAAATTTGCTAATGTATTGTTTGACCTTTGATCATGGATTTAAACCAACGTACATACATACAGGTAGATATAATATCTATATACGTTTGAAATTTTCATCTATTTATTATTTCGAAACTTAGCTAGGGAGTACCAACAGTGTCTGATTGGATCATTTCTTGGGTGATTAATTATTCTATCAATTCCCAATCATGGATGATTTTGAAAGTACGAGTGAGAATTTCCACGTGAAAATCAAAACCCAGGAAATTCGATGCTCAGGATCTTTTCACCGATTTTTTTTTTATTGTCTCCCAAAAACTATGAATTAAAACAAATATTTTCAGAGAAATATCTTTCCAAAAAAAAAAGGAAAGAAATAAAATATAATAATAATTTTTAATTATTTAAAGGAGTTGTGATTTTTTGAAAATTTCAAAATGTCAACTCATTTATGGAAAAGTAGAAAATTTTCAAAAAAATTATAACTTCTTCAATTGTTTAATTTCATTTTTTTTCCCGCTGTTACAATGCTCTGAAAATGTTTGTTCTGTCATTATAGTTTTTGGAAAAATATCGATGAAAATATTCTGAGCATGAACTTTTTTTTTATAGCTTATAGGCATTGATATGAAAGTGCTTAAATATTGTTCATACCTTTAAAACCCATAGTTTTATCCTCCAACAATTTAAACGTGACTTGTAATGCTCGATATACGAGAGAATGGCATCAACCACATTTACAGAATATTATTATTTGCCAGAGGAAGTGGAATTATGTACAACTAGGATTTAACAGTGCAGGATGATACAGTCATGGATGTTGAAGTGGGTCGTGCGTAGCCCGAGGGTGTCGGTCAGTTATGATCATTTCTAGTTCGTAGTACATACATAAATGTAGGTATACGTCTAGTGGTGGTCACTACTCGACATTTGGTACAAAGTAAACTCAGTTATTTATTGTTCTGAAATGTTACGACCTACATACATAAACTCAAGGCTTTACGTACAATCCTACGATCAGATATTAATTCGGACACTCACTTTACATGTTTTTTACTCTTTCTAATTTTTATTCTCAAAGGTTATTCGTTCGTGGTTTGTACTCTTCAGGGCACTTAGGCAAAGGATTTACGATCTCTCCCTTTATGGTTCAAAAAAAATAAAAAGTGTGTGAGGGGGTACGCACCTCTAAAGTAAATACTCGTGTTTAATTCTCAAGTCTGAAGACTTAAGACTTAAGACTTAGGATTTAAGACTTAGGACTCAACACTTAAGACTTAAAACTTAAAACTTAGGACTCAAGACTTAAGACTTAAGACCCAAGACTTAAGACTTATCGTAAAAGAAGTATTCACTCCAAATAAAAAAATTATATAAAATTAAAAAAAAAACACGAAATGCAATTAATTTGAAATGTTGGAAACGGTTTGTCGTAAATAATAATGATATGCTGTTGTTTTTTGGGTTGTTAAAGTCATCTGAAATACTTGTTTAAAATATAATACACCGCGGTAAGAATTGAGTTATATAAAAAAAGCGCTGGAGTACCATCTGGGAACTTGGAACATGACTTTCGTACTTTCTCTGAAAAAAATAAAATAAAATATATAATTATGAAAAAGAATTATATAGGTAGGCACGGGGTATAACAAGACCGTGTAATGAAATTAATGCAAATCTTAATTACCCCAGGTTTTAACCCAAATTTTTATTTTATTTTTTCTCTTTTCTTTTCCCCTTTATTTTAATTACGGGATATCTATCCATATTAACGTATATGAATGGCAAAGGGTTTCGAGGATACAAAAGGTAGCTAACAGAACGTGTCCCATATGAATTTTCGCCTTTTACATATAATATAACGTATATATAATATATGTAAGGTAAAAGCGTCGTGTTATTACATAAAACGTGTCCATCAATCAGTTTTAGGTCACATCCTTTATATTACCGGGTTAGTTTCTGATATCCCTAAAGTAATTTATCTTTTTTTTTTTCTTTTTCTCTTTCTTTTTTTTTTATCTTCTTTCGTATCCTCTTCACCCTCGTCCTCTTCTCTCCCCCTCTTTTTCTTTTGCTCACAATAACTCGGGACTTCATCTTCATCAGTCCATAGATGGTTCCTGATTGATCTCCGGAATTTTTTTGTCGTACAAAGCCAGTCGGTGCTATAATGGTCAAAAATGTCGACCGCAGCTATGCGGAAGAGACCTCTCGATTTTTATAACAGTAATTTTTTATTTTTTTTTTTGTCAATCGATTCTACTTCATATTCGAGTGCCTTCACTGTGACGAATATAACGTAGAAGGCTTGACGGTTCGAGGAATAGATTCCGGTTACGTTATAAATATAGATCGTAGATGTAGGACGCGAGTTTGATTTGGATTCCAAAACAACGATCTAGATTCCCGATTCTCGATTCCCCGGTAATTTTAGGTTCAAGAAAATCGATTTATGCATCAGCCAAGAAGACCATGGGGAAACTTACGAAGAAGTAGAGAGAACGTTGATTGCCGGACGCTAAGGTTGAATGAAAAGTACCTCGTCACATCTAGGAACAGACTGGCGTAGCATAGGAAATATAATAAAAAGAAAATCATTCATGCTGACGTGGATATCAGTCGTTTTTTTTTTTTTTTTTTTTTTTTCGGTAAAATAAGGGATGGAATATATTTCATTAATTCTGTTTCTGTTTATACCCATACTTTGTCAAAAATGACAAATACACAGTTCTTCAAAGATCCTTGAACGATATTTATTCCATAAAAAAGTTGAACACTGTGAGTCGGGGTAAATACGAAAAAAAAAAAAAAAAAACTACCTAAAAGCTATCGTTGAGATTAGTAAAATGTTTTTTTTTTTTTTTTTTCGGTAAAAGATTCAGCTTTTATTTTGTAACGACTAGAAATTATTCTAATAAAATTAGTTCATTCTAAAATCGTCGTACTTAATACGCCGGGTAATGAACCGGGATAGAAACTGAACCGGATATATCGATGGATACCTCTCGAATTCCGTTTTGAAAATTACCCGGAACCCACCACTCCTTACGCTAGGATCATAGAAAGTAATATCATCGTATGACAAATGCACGTACGAGATACGTGAGCGGGATGAATTTCTCTTACTTGAATGTGGCTGTAAAATAATAGAATAGCAGGTATATATGTATGTATGTAGTGACAGAGAGGTGTGTATGTATACCTTATACTTATACTCGTATACTTGTAATACGTGCAGTATAAGAATCTCCGCACCTAAAATACAGAATAAAATAATTATCTACTATTCACGACAACGGTCAAGCATGGATAAACTTTTATAAAAGTTTCATCATTTTCGGAAAAGTAAAGAATAAGCTATACGAAATTTTTTCACCCTTATAGGTATATATACGATTTTCCTTTGCCAACAATCTGAGATGTCATCCCATGTTCTCGGCAACTCGCGAAGACAATAGGTCCATAGTTATACATGAGAATCTCCTTTATTCTAGATATATATATATATATATTTTGTCACGTAAAAACGGTAAAAAATAAATACATATAGTTAGTATACCGTAAGTCTTCGTGATGCGTTGTGACGTTGTCAGAAAATCTGGATCACTGAACCATGCCGAGGGTTAGATATTGAGTAAAATAGTCACGTGCTATCTAAGAATTGGGGTTTTCAACTCGAAGATGGACTTGATGTAAGTACGGCGATGGAATTTAGTTCTTCGATGGTATATACATATACCAGAGCATAAGAAAACAGAATGATGAAAGGATAAGGATGCGCGGAGGGGGATGAAATAATAAATTGCCGAAGGAGTATATATATATATATATCTATATACACATACAGTTTGTTGGTGGTATTCATCTTCTTCCATTGGCGGAGTATCATGATGCTGGAAGAACTTTGATTGCCACGCAATCACGAATTTCATCTCTGTGCAGCCAAACCCGCGTAGCTCTACATACAAAGCTGCTTCTTCATGATAGAAGAATGTAGTCTGCTAGCTTTATCATATACATTTACAATTCCATGGCGACAAAACGTGTACACGTACGTCCCAAGTTTACGGATAAATTCGTCAAATAGAAGACAAAGGGGTTTTCGGATTATGGCCGAATAGTGACTTTCAATGGTAAAGCTTGTTAATTAATTGATAGAAAATTTGATCTCGAAGCTGACAAAAACAAGGGAGATAAATCTCTATGTATATATATATATATATATATATATATATATATATATATATATACATATCAGTAAAGTTTTTTCCTTCGGGTTTCATCAGCGTTGAGAAGAAAAGAGTTTGAATATCGTCAAGGGCTTATCACCCCCCGGTGACCATTTCTTGTTTTATCCTGACGTAAAGGCAGAGAGAAATATATCCCTTCGCGGGTAACTGTAAGGGTTGGTGAGTTCTTGTGCCTTTGCCAATCTTTCGGGGTGTACAAGAATCCCAATAAAAAAAACTCAAGGTATATATACTTCGCGCAGGTATATATTTGTGTATTGTGGTATGAGTAATTTTTATACGTGTGTACTATAATACCGTGTTATAGATATAACGTATGTATGTATGTACGTACGTGTATGTGCAGCATTGTGTATAAGATGCTGGTCGCGCTTTTGAAATACAAAATTCCAGGAAGTAAATGACAATAGCGGTATCCTGGAAATTCTAAAACCGCAAAGGTCCGCGTTCTTCTTTTTCTTCCTCTTCTTTCTCTTCTTTTTCTTCTTCTTCTTCCACCTTTTACATGCATCGTCTTTATACTGAAATATATAATAACCCTATTTCTAAGAGATTTTATTCAAACAGATTATCGTAATGCTCGAAGGGTAATGCGAACTAGATTTTCAATGTTGAAAATATAAAATATAAAATAATTGAAATGGTTTTTCAACAATTTTATACACATTAACGAATAGGGGGCCCATTAAGGAACTAAGGTTCCAAATGGAAATTTGAATCGATAGATCTTTAAATTTTTGCCGAAAATCGATAGCTTAATTGATGACGAGTGTTGAACGCCCTTACTTCAAAGGTCCGAAAGTTCCGGACAAAGTGGCCCGTCGATAATTACTCGTAATTTTTCGAAATTCTCAAAAGTAATAAATTTCTCTATTTACTTGCCTTATAAAAAAAAACTCTGAACATCAAATTAAGTATATTATATTATAAGAACTAGGGGAGAGGCGGACAAAGTAGGCGCCTCTGAAAATTTCTCGATCTTTGAAAAAGAAATAAAAAGACGTTATAAATGACCATATCTTCGAAATTTTTAGATAAAAATAATAGCCTGACTGTTAACAGGCGTTTACATCCTTGTTTCAAATGTCCGATAAAAATTGCTTCTTTAAAATTTTCTGGGGGCCCACTTTGCCCGCCTTTCCCCTAGTTTTTTTAATACACACTTAATTTGATGTTTAAAGTTTCTAAGGCAAGTAAATAAAGAAATTTATCACTTTTTAGAATTTTGAAAAAATATGATAAATTTTTGGGGGGCCCACTTTGCCCGATAGGGCCCGCTTTGTCTATAAGCTATCTGAATTCACAGAGATGAATTCATATACCGAATTATAGATAATAATAATATATAACATCGATGGTAAGACAAATAATTTTACAACGTTTACTCAACCTGTAATAATAATTGAATTTGTTAATTCGCCCGTAGTTGTTTCGAGTGACGAATATTACTGAAACGGTATATAATTGTGATTAAATTTACGAAATGATAATTAAGTAAGAAGGAGTCCTATATTTACACCGATATATAATTAAGTATGTTTATGCGCGCAGTGATCTTGAATTAATTTTGGTAATTTCAACCAGAGACAAGTCAAGTCTGCTACCCAATCTGTCTTATTATACCTACACCTATACCTGTATCTCTCACGCTTTCGTCTGGCATCAAGAACAGCCAAAACGAATGCCATACTCTTGAATAATTCGTAAATAAAAATAATAATATTTTTATAAAATTTTTTCGTTCTTTTTTTCTGTTCTTTTTTTTTTTGGTCAAAATGAAAGACGACGAGTACATTTACATTCAAGTGTTAAACTGCAAGGACGTTAATAAAAAAACATGGTGAACCGCTATCGAAAACCACTTAACTCGATCGTTCTGACCTCCGTACGTAAAGTTTTAACTGAAAGTGTTGAAAAGGGTTGACACGAGGGTGTATCGTTTCGTTTTATATCATGATATATTTATTAATCTCATATATATACCGACCCTGGATTAAAGGTGGGACGTTCTACAGCCCTGGGTTAAAGCAACCAGATTTTAATATTCAATTTGTCATCGTCAATGTCAAAGTTTACACTATCGAACAGTGAATTAATCAATTTTTCGTCAAAAATTTTTCTAACTGACAGTTTAAACCGCAAGCGAGCGATTTGGGATGTTTGATTTATTGGTTGAAGGAGAAGAATTTTTTTGAAAAATTATTCTTTCAAGATTATGAACACATGAACGTTTTATTACGCAAATTATGATTTGGAATTATAATTCCTGTCACAGTTTGAAAATCATGTTTTATTCACTGGATGAAAAATTGATATACCATCAAATAATAAAGTTTGAAAATAAAAAAATAAGAAGAGAATAATAAAAAATAATTGACATTTTTTTTTTTTTTAAATATTCACGATTTCACACGAAAAGACGTATAATTTCTTTGCCAAATATATTTTATAAGTAACTGACTACGTTCTTTCCTGTTCTTTCTTCGTTGTATTAATTATCCAATTACAATCTTCAGGGTTGTTTTTATTCACATTCAATATTCGAGATTTGAATAGCTCCTTCGTATGTATTAGATATAACATGTATACCATACATACACATGCCTATACTTATAATGTATAAATATTGGCAGGTGGATAAATATAACTTCGATATCGTTATAGGGTTTCGTTTGATAAACAGTCATTGAATTGGGAATATTGTTAAAGAAAAACGAAACAGCTCAAGTGTTAAAAGGCGAGAGAAAGAGAGAGAGAGAGAGAGAGAGAGAGAGAGAGAGAGAGAGAGAGAAATAGGGGTGCGATATAATAGAAGAGAAAAATCAGTGTAAAGTATATATATTTTATCCTAAAAATGTGTTTAAACGTAATTTAAATTAGGAAATATATATATTCCAGGCAAATACACTAATGAGATCAAATTTTTTTTCTGCTTCAGGTTACCGAGAGAGGATTCGTATAGAAGAATTGAAAATAATTATACAAACATATTTGTCGTCGCTAAAACGCGTGTATAATAATATCAAAATCAAATCTTCGTACAGAAATTGACACTTGTATACAAGGACGTATACAGGGTGGGGATTGTATATAAAGTGCTTCGACGAAGAATTTTCGACGAGTTTATAAGGCTACTTCCTACAGGAATAAAGGGTTCAGAAATTTAATCAAGAAATTAGTAAGGATGAAGTGATTTTCGATAAATTTCAAGAAACTATAATACGGATTTAAATTACAAATGCCACAGCTATTCGAAAGGGTAGATTATTTTTAATACGTTTATACATCTATACGTATATATGTATTTGCAAATTAGTTTTTGAAAATATAATTTGTACAAGATATTATACCCGTATATCGATATATTTATATCAAAAGAAGAAAAAAAAAATTGATTTTTTTTTTTATTTTGTATTTTATTTTTTTGTATTTTTGTATTTTTGTATTTTTTATTTTTTCAAATCCATACAATTGGGGAGAGTTTGTTAAATAATAATGGTAAAAACGTAATCTGAACAAAATGAACGATGTCGTCAACGCGACTGAATCGCATATAAATATAAGCCTGTGCTTACTTCTGGATAATGAATCATTACAAGAAGATCCCCGAACTCCAACTCTAAGACGGATCAGTTATGGCATCATTTTACCAGGAATATGCTGTTTCGGTATCATCGGCAACATCCTCAACTTGGTCGTTCTTACCAGGAGAAACATGAGAGGAACTGCCTATATCTACATGAGGGGTAAGTGTTTGTAATTTTGTAAATTTGTTTTCAACATAACAAAAAAAAAAAAAAATACCTACAGCTTTGCAAATTCATCTCAAATTCATCATCATCATCTCAATTCATCAAAATCATCTCGCGCGACAAATTGTCTGATGAATTCATTTATTTTTTTTTTTTCATTTTTCCTTCAATCTGCAGGCGAACAATCGGTCTGGTTTTTTATTTCATTTTTTGTACGTTATTTTTGCCAAAATATTTTCCGATCAAATATATAAATGGTAAAAATTCCTGAATTACTTTTTTTGCAATTAAGCTGTTCGACTGTAAAACGAATCTTTCATTCTTCGCTGATTCTGTAATGAAATTTGGCAAAGTTTTGCCATTATTGTTGTTCTTTTTCTTCTCTCTCTCTCTCTCTCTTTCTCTTCGCCACTTAACTTTTTATCGGGGACTTGCGGTTAGCGTCGATCAATCTTCTTCGTATTCGGATAAATCTTACCCACATCTTGAGCCTAAAATATCCAAGATCTTTTATGCGAAAAGCTCAACACTTTGCATAGGTATACAGTATAACCGAAAAACGATCATGGTCAATTAATTTACGGTGATCAGATTTTCGTTTTATTGGAAAATCGAATTTATGGTAAAATAAGGATATTGAATTTAATTGACTTATATTAAAGTACAGTATAACTTTCTGAGTAACAAGATTTTAAGATAAAGTAAGAGATAAGTAAGAGTGGCTTCGCCTTCCAGATATATGTATTATGTCTCGTTCTATTACATACATAGAATACATATAACTACTACATATAAAAACACGTATAAGGTTTGTAAGTGTCTAAAACCGATTGCTGTCCAAGACTTTTACGAGAAAAGTTTTCCCACCAGAGTACCCATCCACTCCATTCGTGGTAATTGTAAAATTTCTAAGGGGCAACACGTCTGGCTGTGGGCATGTCATAAGTTGAAGCTTCTTACCGCATCACATATAATACTCGTGCCCTATGGAATGGGTGAATGCTAATGATTCCGGCTAATATTCAACTCGTTCATTATTCAAACGATTCCGCACATTCATATCTCAAGGTATGACAGATACTTGGTTCAGCAGCTGTTCCCTCCAGTCTCTATATCCGAAAGGCATCTTGAAATGATCCATTTTCACCACTGCCACTTTAAATCGCAAGAAAGAAAATCAATCGATCATTCATCAATCTCGTGAAATAACACGTAGGGGGAAGAGATGTGAATGATTAGATTTGTTAATAGTCCCGAGTAAAATCCCGTGGGAAATGCAATTTGAAATACTAGCTAATTGCCGGTCGTTTGGTTCAACGACTAACTGCTATATATATATATATATATATATATATATATATATATATATATATATATATATATATATATATATATATATATATATATATACTTTGAACTTTCTGAATAGTGAATCTCGTGAGATTTGGGGATAGTCGAAACTCATTGTGCGGTATTATACGGATGTATACATATAGCGTGTAGCCAACAGGTGGACTTTGCCAGATCCTCGTGCAGGGTTGAGTCGGCGTGAATCCAGTGTATAAATTCTATATGAATTCTGTAAGCCACTGGGTGTAGGGTATGGGTGAGAGTTTGCTTTTTACATGGTAAAAAGAGAGTCCGTGTAGAAAAGGGAGAATAAGAACCGCGTTGTCCATCTTTTTGAAACTTTATCAAGTATTTATTGTATTCGCTGCGTGAAGAAGACGAAAGAAAAACAACGAATAGCTAACCTAGCTCCAGCTCGACGTGGGCGAGGTTGATAACGTTTACCTATCAATCTGTCCATCTATCTTTATCTAAATCCCTTCCAACTCTGTGAATCTGGATTAAAACACAGATATACGATGCAGAGTTCAAGTCGAGCGGGAGACAGACTTACGACTGTGAAACTCAACCCGGATTCGATATTTTCATTTCGACGTACATACAATCAACCCAATAAAAATCCCCTCTTATTCCGTTACAGTAGCTATGGGGTTCTTCAGAATTTCTTTTTCCGAATCTACGTTGGGTGTGAAACGTGAGAGCGGACAATAATCGAATTTGAGAAATCGACGGTGTAAGAAATAAGGAGAACCGCGTTCTATTCCAATTGACAAAATTTTAGGGTATTGAACCGAGACGAGACCACTTCGTGGGTGCCATAGCCCTATTACAGTACGTGGCTGGGTTCGTAGTTTGGAAATGTTCAAGGTCACACCTTGTGGACCGAATGGTTTCCAAAGGGTTTAGAAAGCGAGTGGATTGCAAACAAACTCAGGGAATAAACAGATTTAGACCGTATAACGTGGTTGACAGACTGTAGATCTCGAGGAGGTAAACGAACCATGTGAATATTTCACACCTCTTATTTGTACATATATTATAACATATACATATACATATACTTATATGTACTAAAGGTATGCATTAGACAAACCCTTGTCAAAGCTGATTATTATTATAATGTTCAGAAATCATTGTCGATAAAATTTCGATGGAGAATTTTTTCACGGACTCTTTTTTAACTCGAATGGTCAAGGTTTCTTGACGTCGTATTTATACAGCCATACAATTTAAAAAAGTTTCACCGTTTGTTCGGCTTATATATATATATATATAGTATATAGGGCATTCCAATTATAACCGAACGGCCATTGCCTCGACATTTTTTTTTGTGATGCCAATTTTTTCGCAGATACTTTTCGACAAAAAAAAAGACATGCGTATTCCTCAAAAAAAAAATTATTCGTCATCCGGTTCCAGTTTATGACCTTTCGAAGCAGAAAAAAATTATTTTCGACTAAAGCGTTTCCTCCGATTTTTCTCAAATAAATTCACCAAAAAGTGCATTAAAAACCGCATCTTTTCGTGGCTATCTCATCGTGGAGAAATGATTTTTCGATTTTTTCTATTTGGATGAAACTGTGAAAAATGTGTTTTTATTCGTAAAAAAGGAGTAAGTAATAGCTTACTTGTCGGTAATTGTAACCCTTGCCATAAATTCGACAATCAGAATAATAACTGAAGAATGGAAAGACATCCACGATTTGCAAAAGAATTCATATCCGAACACGTGTACTTACCAGTACTTACTCATTTTTTACGAATAAAAACACATTTTTCACAGTTTCATTCAAATGGAAGAAATCAAAAAATCATATCTCCACGATGAGATAGCCACCAAAAGATGCGGTTTTTAATGTACTTTTTAGTGAATTTATTTGAGAAAAATCGGAGGATACGCTCTAGTCGAAAATAATTTTTTTCTGCTTCGAAAGGTCATAAACTGGAACCGGATGACGAATAATTTTTTTTTTGAGGAATACGTATGTCTTTTTTTTTGTCGAAAAGTACCCGAAAAAAAATTGACATCACAAAAAAAAAAAAAAATGTCGAGGCAATGGCCGCTCGGTTATAGCTGGAATGCCCCATATATATTTATATCTACTTTTTTGTTACTCTGAATCACCGTCACTTCCGTACCGTATCAACGATAACCAACCGAGAATCCTGCATTAGAAGGAAATTACTCGTTGACTCAATTCTGTTTTCGCTTTCCTTATTATAATCCAACACTGTCATGTCACCCCCCCCCTTTTTTTTTCTTATACGAAAAATCGAATTCATACTACTCCATGAATTCGATTATAATCCAACGAATTCGGAGTGACAAGGCTGTTTTTTTTTTAATAATATACCTTGTTTCATTTCATTTCATTTCAAAAAAAAAAAAAAAAATCCAAACAATCATCCTTGAAAAGCATTATATTAAAATAAAAAAAAGTCTAGTCCAGTTTCGCGGATACACCATCGAGAAAGAAATTCAGAATTTATAGGTCCAGCGATGTAGTAGATTGATGGAGGATAAACATAAGTTAAAGTTTCTTCACAAATTTCAATCCATCAGCATAGTGCTATGCATACATTGCGAGGACTTTCAGTTTATAGTAGTAGGTACAATATTGTTGTTACAATTACAATGATTAATAAAATAAGTCAAGTGCAGAGTATATTCGTATATGCTTGGTAAATATTCTACAATAACAAGAGTTTTACTTCGCTTACACTCACGATTACCTATAATATACAAGTTGCTCGTAGCTTTATATAGACACCCACGACCAATAAACCCGGTATGGATAATCCCCAAGGATTATGTCCATCCCCTTTCCCATATCATAGCCGTACTAATAACTCGATTGCCACAAATGATCGGAGAGTATCTAAGAGTAAATAAAACCACTCTTGCATTGATATATCTCCTAAACCATGGTCAATCCCTTCGCGGTCATTATTTCGCTGATCACAATTACGATCACCCTATTACCATGAAGATTTAAAACCCGGTGTAATTGCAGACGTGTTAAATCGTTAGTAAAAAAAAAAAGAGAAAATAAATTTTTCAAATTGGAGAACAAAAACGAAAACGCGGTATAATAAGTGATCACTCATAAGGGTATATATATACGTGCAGAGTTATTTATGAGTTTAAAATCTGGCGATGAATGTACAATAACGAATGGGCTATATCGTCGGTAAATGGTACCAACTCTTTGGTAATAAAGGCTACCATTTAGAGGAGGGTTACATAGCCATTGTTTTTCATTAAAAATTCCCTTTCATAGCCACGCGCAGATATCGAGATTTTGAAAATCTGTATAATGCACTGATTTCTGGTAATTATTTATAGTAGTAGCCATATTCCTCCACGGTTTTGAATCAGGTGATTAAATTTAATACGAATTTCTCAAATCCCGAAATTAATTGGACGAAAACATGTTTAAATTTACTACCGAACCGCAATTGTTCCCGTTAGGGTTTATTTGATGTTAGACGAGGTTAAACCCTGCTCTCCACAACCCACAGTAAAAGCTGCCTATATACATACATACATACATACATATACACATAGTTTAAACTTCCAAAGCCCGAGGCGTTTCCGTATTAAATAAGTCGAACCGGTCGCATATCCGGTATATTATGCAGGGGATTTTCAAAGGCAACGGGGTGGTTAGGTTAGTTGTTGATCATTGATCAGTAATTTCTAATAGTCAATGATTAATCGGTGTCCTGTTTAACTTCGTATAAAGTTACTTCGAGATTAGACTTCTTTGAATGAATTTGGTATTAGAAACCGAGAAATGGGGTCCTTTGACATATAGTATCGGTATTCCGAATCACAGTGAAATTTAGACACAATTTATTAGCTTTGATCTGAATGAAAATTCCTGGAAAATATTGGGGATATCAACAGTTTTTTTTATCAAATCAAAAGCAAACGTTATCCTATTATTATGTAACCTCGGATCGTTATGGGTACTCATCGGATAGGGGAGAGGTGGGCAAAGGGCTTCCCACTAAGGAAGTAAGGTTCCAAATGGAGATTTGAATCGATAGATCTTTTAATTTTGGCCGAAAATCGATAACCTAATTGATGACGAGTGTTGAACGCCCTTACTTCAAAGGTTCGAAAGTTGCGGGCAAAGTTGGACCGCCGATAATTACTCGTAATTTTTCGAAATTCTCAAAAGTAGTAAATTTCTCTATTTACTTGCCTTATAAAAAAAAAAAAAACTCTGAACATCAAATCAAGTATATTATATTATAAAAACTAGGGGAGAGGCGGACAATGTAGGCGCCTCTGAAAATTTCTCGATCTTTGAAAAAAAAATAAACAGACGTTATAAATGACCCTATCTTCGAAATTTTTAGCTAAAAATAATAGCCTGACTGTTGACAGGCGTTTACATCCTTGTATCAATTGTCCGATATAAATTGCTTTTTGAAAATTTTTTGGGGGCCCACTTTGCCCGCCTCTTCCCCATACACTGATACTGGTCACATTTTGCATAAATCCGCTGTATACCTATATATACATTTCCAAATAAATATGCAATCCCAGAGGTATTTGCTCGTATAAATAGATCGGTCTTTTCAAACTCAGCAATTTCAACGGACACCGAATATCAGCAAAATTCTATTCGACCCTGAACCCCAACCCCAACGTTAATCCTTGAGCCCTTTCATTTACCAAATACCCAATTTTTAATCATCACAGCCTGAGATTGATTGCAAATTGCCAATAATTTTTTACAATCAATGTACAATGTGTGCGGTGTAATAAATCTCAATATTTTGTCGAAAAAATTCAAGGCACGTAATTAGTTATACCTATATGATACATATATCTATCCCCATACCTTCAAGTCCACATCGTATATATATATATATATATATATATATATATATATATATATATATATATATATATATATATATATATATATATATATATATATATATATATATATATATATATATATATATATATATATATATATATATATATATATACGGTAAATACATATCTATTACGTAGCTGCCAACCAACGAGTCCGCTAATTACAGTTCGAAACACCCCCACATATACCTAGATATATATATAGGTATGTATATATATATGTATATATATATATATATATAGGTATGTATATGTATAGGTATACACTATATATAGGCATATACTATATCTCTGACTGTACTGCCTGCTGGGATTTCTCGACACCAGGTTGTGGGATTACCACTTAGCGCCCTTCGGGTGTCGGATGTCGTGTATCTTCTCAAGGTGAACCGAACCGAATGAACTTGAAGGTTGTTAGGTAAAGGTGTAGCCGATTAGCTGTTTGCTCAAATAATTTCTGGCAGTTTATACAAACGAAAATACATGTACATACATGCATATACATACGTGTATACATTTAGGTATATACATGTATATGTATGTGGGTGGGTATTGGTATACGCGTTAACCCCATCCCTAACTCGGACGTTGTTTGTTTCCAACTTTCCAACTACTACCTACCAATATATATACTTTCTTACTTTTCGTTATTACTTTATTCGTGTATTTTCGATTCCGTATACTTTTCACAAGGCACAAATCACTCTGACTTTTACACACAATATGCTATTACCAATATTTATAACCATAACTTACCGTCACTAATTTACTCGATTTTCTTAATCTCTGCAGTGATTATTCTAATGGTCTTAGATTTTTACAATTTAATTATAATTACGGTGTGAATTTACACAATTCGAATGAAAAATTAACGAATAAAATTCAGGAACGGGTAATTCAAACGATTCAACAAAGTGAAAATTTGACTTGAGTTAGTACACGGAATTGTTCAACGGAAATACGTAGGTATTGCAATTATTTAGGATCTATACGATGGTTACAAACAAAAAAAAAAGAAAAGGTGGAAATACCTTTGCCATTCGAGACAGAATCTCGATTTTATTCAGAAAAGAGAAAGGAACGAGATACCATATACCATTACGAGATTGTGCTTTCAGTCCCCTTTCGATGCTTTTTGAAATTCGAACCCGCAGAGTAACAGGTTCTTTTTCAAACTCTGTCCCACGTACTCTTTTACCTTTAAATACTTTAACGCTTAGAATTTCTTTGTCCCACGTATTGTAACAATCTTTATACCATTGATATCCTATACACGAGAATATACTTCAGTATATATACCTACATACTTTATAATATCCATACTTTGGTATACACGTGTATAATAATAATAATAACAATAACAATAATAGAGGGACAAGAGGAACTTTAGAGATTAGCTGCTACCGTATGCTTATGTATGTACCGAGGCTTATCAATCTTCCGCCAATACTCGTCGTTGTAGTGAACTTTATAACCGTCTGACAGCCTCGTTACAGTCTTGGAATATCAATGGCTCTTTGTTATATGAGATTATTATCATCATTATATACTGTTCTTAGTTGAACCGTATACACTACCGTATATATGTATATAATAACCTCGGAACTTGACTACAAGCTCTCTATTTCCATAATGGGTTGGAAAAACGCCGAACTATTCAAACGCGATTTTTTTTGTCCATAAGTAAGGAACGAATATTATCATCCCTCTCCCTCTCCCCCTCCCCCTCTCTCTCTCCCTTTTTCTTGTTCTCTACTGCAATGATTTTGGCGGTCATCAGTCATGAAGTATTTTTATTTTCTTCAAAGAAACTGATAACTGCAGCTATCGATCAATCTGAATAATCATTTCGAGAGTGTGATTATAGTATATAAATGCGAAGTTAGCTAGCAGTCGTTTTGATGTATCTGTATAATATAAAGCTCCATAAAAGTCGAAAGAAAAAGAATTTTTTTTTGTTTTTTTGTTTTTTTTTTTTTACAAGTCCAATTTTGGTTGGCTTATTATAGAGCTAGACCGTACAAACAGAGAGTCAAACTTTTGGAATAAAAAAGAAAATTGACGGATCGATTTATCCTTCGGTTATAATTTCGGAATATATTGCAGACAGCAAGGTGTAATATTTCGATTGATGGATGACAGAGAGAGAGAGAGAGAGAGAGAGAGAGAAAAGGAAAATATGAAAAATAAAGGAAAAGAAAAGAGAAATATCGTCTGGACTCGATAATAATTGAAAAAATATTTCGATATTATGTCTATATAATCTCAAAACAAGCTCCCGTATTTTCAAGTACTTTTTTTTTAATCAAAGTTCTCGTGTGTGTGTGCAGAGTTTTTAGATATGTTACTACAATAAAATTCGAAGAATTGATGATCTCAGCAAAGCTTTACCGTAACTCTGGATTAAACAAAAAATTTGTTAAAAAAAATTTCAAAGAAAAAGAAATATGTCCCCAAGTTTTATTGCGTCTCAAGTGTTTGTGTCGGATACCTATACTTGATACATAATACTGTGTATCTACCCACGCTTGAAATCAGTGATGGGTTGAGCTAGGTTAGTAATATTTTCTATATTTTTACCTCTCTCTTTATTATAGATATGGTTCAGACATTTTTTTTTTTTTTTCTTTTTTTTTTTATCATCTCTGTTCTTTTGCTCCCTATATTTGCAAAAAATAAGAAATTTCATTTACGCATACAAGCCGTACAAGTAAAATTTCGTTCCCAAAAGGAAACGAAGAAAAAAAAAAAAAAAAAAAAAAAGAAACACGAAATGGTTATATGTATACATATACGCATATATACGCTTTCAAGAGATTTTATTACAACATGGATTTCGTACAGCTTCGAACTCGCACCTGCTGTTCAATTTTTTTCTATGTATTCCATTACTTCACTTTTTATACATAAAGAAAATTAATTATCAACATTTTTCATCATCATACAGAGAAGCTCTCTCTCTCTTTCTCTCTCTTTCTTTCTTTCTTTCTCTTTCTCTCTTTCTCTCTCTCCAGCCAAAGCTCTTTAAAATTAAAGAACTAATATTGATTTGAAATTTGTCAAGTATCTATATTATCAAGTTTCATTCTCAAGTGATCGTTTTTATTCACTTTTATCTCGAGTGCAGTGCAGAACTTGATTTAAAATTCTGTTAAACAATTATACCAATAATTTTCCCTCTTACTAATATATATAACCGAAGGAAAAATAAATGTGAAGAAAGAAGATGAACTGACCTACGTCCATTATACACATACTGCAGTATAGTTTTTTTTAGATCATGCAGAACGATTCATGCAACGAAATAAAAAAAATCTTAAAAACTATTATCCATTTGAAACCGTTTGTGGTTATGAAATTATTAAATGCTACCCTCGAAGTGCCAAATACAAAATCCCGAACAACAACTGGCTGTAAGTATTTCAATTTCTGTATTTGATACAGATCGTATAGAAATTGAAAAATAAATCGCACACCAACCCCACCTCACCCCTCCACACGCACACATACACAGTAGAGTTTTTATTGAATATTTTCTTTTGTGTGAAACTGGGATAGAATAACACGTTGAATATAGAAAAAGCTCGATCATATTCTACGAAAGAATTAAAAAAGGTTTCTCCCGATGTCGGATATGGACGTACCAACCTATATACGCGTCAGTTTCTAATTTGATACAAATTTTTTTTATACTAAAACGAAAAATGTCAAGTTATAAGGGGGAAAAAAATGAGAGAAAAAATAAAAGTATATAAATAAATGAAATGATATAAAAATGAAATAAAATCAAAAAAAAAAGAAAAAAAAAGATGAGACTACACATATCAAATTCACGAGAGTGGATATCATGATCCAGACAATGGTGTATATAGGTATACGGTGAAATGGAAAAAAATTAGCGCTAAAAGTTTGTTGAGTGAAAGTCTGGCCCTCGCATAGCAAAAAAATAAAAAAGAGAGAGAGAGAGAGAAAACGCAGCCAAAAACTCGAACGGTAAACAGCTGTTGTCGAGGTTCAGTTCGGAATGGGGTCGGGTATGTATGACACACCCACGAGGATAGAATCCAAAATATATTTATTTGGTAAAAGTCACGAAAAGCAGCATTGTTGACCGTCACTTTTTGGCCTCATATTCGAGGTGGCATATTCCGAGGATAATACAACTTCGAATGTGATCGTTTCTATCTACATACATACATACATACGTATGTAGTATCTACATACAGACATACGAATCAATATTAATATATTGTGGGTGTGTTTTTTTGGTTTCCCGTATTCCACCGAATATATAAGCTCTCGTATTTAGGTAGATATACGCATGGTTATTATACCTATACATATGTAGATACATTGGCAATAAAATGATGATATCCGACTGCCCGCTATTGTTTTACTGCTTCGTTTTTTGTATCTTTCTTCTTTTTTTCTTCATTTTTTATACCTCTTCTCGCAGATATTGTATTTATGAGAAAATTTCATGGTCGATGACCCCGCACAGTTCATTCTGGTCAATAGGTAGAAAAATTATTCACAACCTAAGAAATATGTACATTATGTAACACGAAATTATACAAAAACAATCATCAATTAAGAAATGTATGTACAAAGGTTTCTGTTTCAAATATAGGGGAGAGGCAGGCAAAGCGGGTCATATCGAGCAAAGTGGACCCCCCCAAAAATTTATCGTATTCTTTCAAAATTTTAAAAAGTGATGAATTTCTTTATTTACTTGCCTTAGAAACTTTAAACATCAAATTACGTGTATATTAAAAAAAACTAGGGGAGAGGTGGGCAAAGTGGGCCCCCAGAAAATTTTAAAGAAGCAATTTATATCGGACATTTGAAACAAGGATGTAAACGCCTGTCAACAGTCAGGCTATTATTTTTAGCTAAATAATTTCGAAGATATGGTCATTTATAACGTCTGTTTATTTTTTTTTTCAAAGATCGAGAAATTTTCAGAGGCGCCTACTTTGTCCGCCTCTCCCCTAGTTTTTATAATATAATATACTTGATTTGATGTTCAGAGTTTTGTTTTTTTTTTTATAAGGCAAGTAAATAGAGAAATTTACTACTTTTGAGAATTTCGAAAAAGTACGAGTAATTATCGGCGGTCCAACTTCGCCCGCAACTTTCGAACCTTTGAAGTAAGGGCGTTCAACACTCGTCATCAATTTGGTTATCGATTTTCGGCCAAAATTAGAAGATCTATCGATTCAAATCTCCATTTGGAACCTTACTTCCTTAGTGGGCCCCCTTTGCCCACCTCTCCCCTATAACTTATAAAAACCTGAGATTTTTGTAAACGACGGAAATAAATCCCTTATTTTTCTTCCCTTATTTCTTGTATGTAATTTATACCTATACACAATATGGAATTACCAGCTATTCCAAACTTGCCTCCATAAGGCTTGAGGAATCGATGTAGTTTCGAACCGCAGTAATTTGTTACCATGAAGATAGATACGAGTAGTTATATTGTGTGTCAAAAAAGTTCTGCCAATCATAAGGAACTCGAACTTGTTAACCTAATGCGATAAAGCAAGAAGCACACTTGTATATAGAATCCGAATAATTTATTACGCGAATCGATCGGAACTAAGAAAGCAATATAACGAAATGAAAGAAGTAATCAAATCAATGACTATACAGGACTTCTAAATGGATTAAAAAAAACCATTTGATTCCAAAGTCTGTGATTTCTTTTGAATTTATGAAATTCCGGATAAAGGAAACTCGCGATTATTATAATCGTAACGGTTGCATTTTTACTTATTTCTTTCCTCTCCGTCTCATCCTGGTCTACAATTCCGTATTCTTCGATTATTCCATACCTGTATGTGAAGTGCAAAACATACTATAGAATAAGTTTACGATAAAAGAGCACACAG
This sequence comes from Macrophya annulata, assembly GCA_963924015.1. Classification (NCBI taxonomy): domain Eukaryota; kingdom Metazoa; phylum Arthropoda; class Insecta; order Hymenoptera; family Tenthredinidae; genus Macrophya; species Macrophya annulata. The sequence continues at coordinate 430,478 of OZ001257.1, read as the reverse complement.
GATACACATATACAGGGTGTTCATTCGAATAGTTTCCACCATAACATTTCGAGAACCTAGAAAAGATTTCAAAACGCGGTTTAAGAGGGAGGTCAAAAGATATCAAGATGGAAAGAACACCGTCCAGCATCATTTTCAGTAGGTAGATACGTCAAGACTAGGGGAAGATCACCGGATGATTTCACAAAAAAATATTTCATGCAAAAGTTGTTTGATTTTTGATGTACAAAAATCTTATACAATTCTCAAGATATTATAAGGTGAAAACTTTTCAAATGAACACACTGTACATCGTCTCATATATGGCCGAAGGAAGTATCCAACAGATAAATATATGTATTAAACACACGACTGAAAGAGTTATGCTAAAAAGTTGTAGTAAATATAGAAATTTTCACCATACATACCTATTCCATAAGGTGATATTTATCCTTCTCTCATACCGTATATATTTTCCATCAATCACCATTATCACACCCATCATGATCACCATATTCATCCTCATGCAGGTCAAATGTCTCCATCGAACAATACGCTGCTGCTGTACGATCATACGTAAGTTTTTACAAAAAATTTCATCTTACGGTCCTTACCAAGTTTTCGGCAACTTATCACAAAAAAAAAATTTCGAGGCAATGGCCGCTCGGTTATAGCTGGAATGCCTCATATATAAACCGGTGGTGTAACAGTACGAAATTTGCATCCATGATCGCTAGTCTACGAAACTAACAAGAGCAGAAATTGGGACGCTTGTTAGTTACGCTATACGTCCTAGATAAGTATATTTGTTAATCAAGTTAGCTGGCTGATTCTACCAAATAATACGAAGCTAGGGGTGACTTGATTCCATTTTATTCTCGTTAGCCGTTACGTGGACACCTCATGTTGCCAAACGTGCAAACCAACACGCGGCACCTTGTACTACATATACATACGTGATACGTGTGACACAAGGCACCAAATCTCGCGTATATGTCAATTTGCCATTCCCCTTGTCGCTTTGGCACACATACATATGCATATTAACATATAGATGCATCCTATCCGCATTAATCTTGCTACCAATTGAGGTTTATCCCTAGGTTGTATTCAAGAAGTATACGTACACTTGGAATCATCCCCCGAAATAGATATCATTTTACAAATCACCGTTTTTACTCAGTTTATCTTCGTAGCTGATTACTCGAATTTTTATATGCTAATTAGAAATTATTTAATTGTCAGATTTTATGGTACATTACGAATCTTCAGGGTTTTGGCAATTACTGTAGGTGGAGGGATGATTATAAAAAAAAAAAAAAAAAAACCACGAGGGATGAAAATAAAAATAGCTAATACTAGTTTAGGGATGATAAGTAGTACCTACCCTCGAGTTGACTTCGGGTCGCCAAATATTCGGATCGTAGAACCAGAAGTCCTGACCAACTACTTTCAACTCGTGGATATACAGGGAGAGTTTTACGACCTTTCGATTCTTTCAACTCGTTCGTCGACCCTCCCTAGGGGCTATGGGACAGTAGTGGCTTTCTTTACTTCTTTTGCTTCAGTTTCTTTATTTTTTTTTTCTTCTTCTTCTTCTTCTTTGTCTATTTCGTACTTTCCTAGGTTTTTCAGTATCTTCGCTGGACGACTGTGGGGGCTTAGATGCCTTTTTACACGTTAATCTTTGTCGTCTTTCTCATCCTTCGGTAAAATCCAGCGCAGTTTCTTCGTCGCCTCGAGCAATGGTAGCACGTGCAGAAACGTTGGAACTTTCATTGGTCCGTTGACAGTAAAAACCTGGAGACTATACCCTTGCCCTATAATACCCCTGTTCCTTATTCTTCTACTTCTATATCTTCTTCTTCTTCTTCTTCTTCTTCTTTTTTTTATCATTTCTCTATATTATTTTTTCTATTTTTCATATCTACACCTTTTCTCTCAAACTGACCATAAACTGGCACGATATCTGGTTTTTATAACCACGATTAGTGATCGTGTCGATGTTCTAACCCTCCGGAATACATACGAAAATTTATACTTGCTCTGACATGGACTTGTAATTTTTTGTTTGGTTCACCGATTGTGGCCATGCGTAAAAAATTTTTTTGTCTCTAAAACGAGTGGTTAGAGATATACCTACCCTAACCAACGAGGGTGTAATGTAAACGGACTATATTTCATCTCTTATATAACGTGAACAAACTTGAAAATAACAAATGTTCATTTCATACGTATACGAAGAGATTGATACGCTGAGAACTAGTCTCGAAATATTATATGTACAATTTTTGGTGAATTTTCTCGAAACACGTATGTATAATGCACGTTCAAACTCTGTAAAATATATCTTTTATACAGAGCAAAGCGTCAAGTCAGGCAAAAAAATAAAAATAAAAATAAAATAAAAATTACAAGTAGGTATACACAGATAAATATTTGAACATGAAAAGGGTTTAGGGGACGTGCACTTCCCCCAGGGTAACATAATCGTGCTATTACATATCGTTCCCTGAACTTCTAAAGACTGTAAAAATTTCCATATAGATTAAGATAATTGTCTAAATTTATTTTTCAAGTTGGGTCTGCAGTTAAATTTCTTTCTTAATTTTTTTCTTTTCATTTTTTTTTTTTTTCTTCGGTATCATTTGTTATGATAATCCAAAGGGTAAATGGATAAAAAAAATAAAAAAAAATAAAAAAATAAAAAAAATTACATTAATCAAATAATCCCTTACATGATAAAATCTCAAACTGTCAACTGCAGCACGTGTAAAGCATCTGGTATCTGGCCAGAACTGAAAAGGGGCGAACTTTTTTTTTTGCTTAGGTATAAGGTATAGTACCTACTACGCCCTTCGTTGCCTTTAAAACTGATAACACACCCTTGTTCGAATTTTAAGAATTTAAACTTTTTCACACCCTCAGGTTTTCCGAATTATTTTTTTCCCTCTTTTCGCTTATTATACACCTCGCGAAAAGCGAGGCAAGGAAAGAGTGAATTATACAATTCACGGCGTATAAAGTTGGCAATCGAGTTAAATGGTAGGGTTTTTTTTATTTTCTTTTCTTTCTTTTTTTGTTTCGTTTTTTTTTCGGTTACCACCAGCTTTTCACGGGGTATTACGTACAGTCTTCACGTATCTAAGGTGATAAATTATCCAGAAGGTTACTTTCCATTGCTTCCCGCAGTTTTTAGTTCTCATTTTTTAGTCAGTTCCTTTTTTTTCTTTACTCCTTTTTTCCCTTCTTTTTTTTTTTTTTTTGTTGTTGTTGTCTTTTTGGTCTAGCTGGCCCTATGCTTGTAGGACGATATCAAACCAACCCCACACGATCTGTCTTCCGAATTGTACCGATCGGAAACTAAATGTTTGTCGCCACCGAGCCGCGAAGGGTATAAAACTGTAAAAGGATTGAAATGGCCCGGGAAGAATGTAGGTATACCTACATGCGCATGAAAAACGGCAGGGGATTCTCTATAAATTAAATATATCCCATAAAAATGTATTACAGTACAGAATAGTGCTACATGTAATTTCCGAAATTAAACCCCCTGCAGGTACGTTTTCAGAATTGGTTTACAGCAAAAAAGAATTACTTTTCCTTAGATTAAAAGCTCAAATTTTCTATGTGACGGTCGAGCTTTTTTCAAAGGTTCAGCTTACACAAGACAGAGTTAGAATCCTTAGCCCAATCGTCGGAGGTTATTCAAGGACAACCTAAGAAGTCCTGCCATGATGAGTTTTCTCATAAAAAAAAAAAAAACGAAAAAAAAAACAGTAAACAAATATCTGCAGTGGCAATTCGCACGATTAATTTCAACCAAAGTTGAGATTCCCCAGGGTTCGTTATATACAACTCCCACGCTTTGCTGAGGTACCATGACCGTGTACGTAGTTCAACTCGACGTATATAGCCGCGAGGGCAACGGACATATAGACAGATGGACCTAGGCATTGGGTTCAGTCTTAGCTTTCGAGGCGAAAGTTTACCCAACGACGATTAACTCGCCCCTTGAGATGAACGTTAATACCTACCACGTACCACATATATATGTATATACGACTGTGGTCAACTGCTTAAAAGGCAATTCTAACTTGGTAACTATCTCCGGTGCTACCAGCAGCTGCTCCACAAGAGGCTAAATAAGATTTCTCGCAATTTATCTTCGACGAATTAGTTCTCTACTAATTTTGTTTCATTAAATTTTTTCTATCCAATTTGGTTAAGAAGGTGTGTATAATATATACAGTTTTAGGATGTGTATAATATCTATTTACATATACATACATATAGTTACAGAACGTAAATATTAGACTGGGCCAAAAAAATCGACTATTTTTTTTTTCTAAGTATATCGAAAATATTGTTTGCGGTGACAAAAAAAAATTATTGTGAGAATTTGAGTCCTTAATATTAATATTAAGAGGTCTATCATCGCAATTTTAGATTTTTTTTCCTGAGCGGGTTTTTGTCTCAGAACTTCCAAACCATTGAGTTAAACAAAATCGACTCGAGGATATTTTTTAAAGGAAATTAAATGCTCTACAAAAAAGGTCTGATTAAAATTTTTCGTCAGATGAACCGTTTCCTTACAATCATGCCTTAAAAATTGGTATAATTTTACAATTTGATCTTCCAAAGTTGAAAGATCAAATTGTAAAACTGTACCAATTTTTAAGGCATGATTGTAAGGAAACGGTTCATCTGACGGAAAATTTTAACCCGACCTTTTTTGTAGAGCATTCAATTTTCTTTAAAAAATATCTTTGAATCAATTTTGTTTAACTCAATGGTTTGGGAGTTCTGAGACAAAGACCTGCTCAGCCAAAAAAATCTAAAATTGCTATGATAGACCTCTTAATATTAATATTAAGGACTCAAATTATCACAATAATTTTTTTTTCGTCACCCCAAACAATATTTTCGATATACTTTAGAAAAACAAAAATAGTTGATTTTTTTGGCCCAGTCTAGTATATATATCTATAATATATAAACGGGAAGGATGCAGTTGGTTTGGCGAGGCTATAAACCGTAACGAAATCCCATATAAACGATGCAAAGCACTGATTGGAAAGTTAATGGAAACATTTGCCGAGGTAATGAAACTTTATCGCAAAGTTTCCAACGGAAAAGATTGCGGCCATCGTTCAGTTGCCTGAAACCGTATATATATATACCATACCATACCATACCATACCATACCTTATACCTACCCGCCTACGTGTATAGAGTATAGTAGGTAGTGTTGATGGTTGTCTGAGCACCAGCTGTATACCCACTAGCTACACAAGTATCTACACAAGTACATTAAGGGTTCGCTGGTATACGCGTCAAGAAACTCGAATTACTCAGAATCCCTTTCTCGTCTCACAATCAGACAGAGCTTATATCCTCGGGACAAAACCCGAACGCTGTGTTTCTGTCATCTAAGGACATTCGTTATCTGAAAAATGTTATAATCTGTGACGATTGTCACTTTTTTATATCATCAAGATATGCCGCAATATCTTATGAGTAAACAAATTGAAATTGCTTCGGAAAGAAGGTAACTTATACCTACATCTACCCAGCTTCAGAGCATTTTCAATGTATAAAGTGGAGTGATAAATGCAAGTGGATATACACCCTCAGTGAATAACGTTATGATCCTGACTGCACGTACTCTTGCCTATATAAGTAGATAGTTATAAGGGTAAAAGGCGATAGGAGATCACCTCAGTAATAAGATATTAGGTCCACCTTGAGTATGCGGGGTAACGTGTGCAGTAAGTGGACCGTAACGATTGCCTGAAAGGAAGGGCTTATGTAGTTATCTTCAAGACTCACTACGAGCTGTAGGATGGTTGAACGTATGAACGTAGGTATATATACCTGCAGCGGAAACGAACGTTAGCGTTCGGTGATATTGGCCAATAAAAATGCTAATATAGTATTACCCTCAATTTATTATACATGTCCACATACATACATAATGTGTGTATGTGCATGTAAGTATATACACCTGCACGATATGAATATCGTAAATTCACATCCAACAGCCTCTCCTTCTGTCCCTGTCTCTGTCCAGGTCTGAATCGATTTGTAAATTAAAGATGGCCGTATGTGGACCGATGCGATTAACGAATTGCCAATATACTATACGTATGGATTATTGTTATGCTAAATATACGCGGTATCTGAACGAGATGGTAAAATGTCGGGTTTGGAAAGCAATTAGTAAATACGTGCTTCTGTGACTATTTTCGTTTTTTTTTTTCAAATTTATTTCTTTAAACATTGTCTACAGGATATCAGGACTATCACGCACGTGACAAGATCGAGATGAACCAATTCATTTCGATAATAATATGGCAATGAAACTGGAGGGTGGTAATTACCTCGTTTACATAATATTGTTAATTACTAGTTACTCTTCGATGTTGCAGAATTGTTACGGAATGAGCCCATAAGTTTTGGGTCATTAATTTCTTGATGTCATAATTATTTAGATAGTCGAACGTTACAACCTTGTTTAACAAATGTGCAGTACCTAATATGTAATTACAACGTTTCGGATAAATGAGATTTTAATATTGCGATTTAATATCACTTAAATGTCAAATGAAAATTGCGGCAAATTTTCTTGGAAAAATTTCTCATTCGCCACGCGTACGTTTGATGAATAAATTAACACGTTTTAATACGGTTGGTATACATGATTATATTGTAAATTAAAAGAGTCTCATGAAATTAATCAAATTACACAACGAATGCCACGGGAAGAGGACAAAAATTATTCCGGTGTCAGAGCGACAGCGGGATGTATGTGTATAGTCGGTTGACGAGGAATTTGAAGAAAAAAAAAAAAAGAAAACGAAATAAAAAAAAAAAAAAATTCACATCACGTTTGACCGCCCTTTTTAAATTTTATTCCACAATGTACCGCAGACTATGGTTGAATAAAATTCGCTTACTATATGGAAATTAGGTCTGTATCAGCGAAAGGCAAAAACCAGCAAGGATTATCCGTCCAATTCAAAGCACAGACGTGATTTTAATATCGAAATACGATACAGATGATCAAATTTAAAGACAGATGCATATCCAGACGTCGCGTCGCGGTCGTGTCGTCTCGTGTCGTGTTGCATGGTAGGGTACTATATAACAAAGTGTCAATTATACTTCTTTTTTTTTGTATTTTTTTTTTTTATTGGACTCTTACGATCTCCCATGAGTTTTAGATACGAAATACTTTTCAGCTAGAAGTAGTTGAGAAAAAAAACTTTGATGAATAAATTTAGAAATATTTTTTTAAAAACTCGGGGGTGTGAAATCTTTTGAAATTCTTTTAAAATATATAAAATACTCTGAAGTACTTTTCTCAGGAGAAGGAAACTTGCCAAAAATGTCGAATCCTCTCTTACAATGAAGATTAATAACTACCCAACGTATTACGCCGCATGTCACTATACGTGATCACTTGTGCTGGTACAGTCGAGGAACAGGGTATTATTCACCACTGGCGTATAACCCGATGGCGATGGGTCGTTGCCTGGGCGACTGATAAATAGACCCGTGGACGTGTATGGTATGAGTAGATATATACCTACCTATAGTATACATATACCAACACGAATAGACGATGTATCGAAGTAGGTACCCCAACAGTGTGCCAAAGTGTGGTAATAGTATGTTATTCAAAACATGGTTCCTTCATGGCTGGACGTGCGAGGGTTGAAGCGTGACTATAGGTGTGCCTTATCCAGTTTATATACACATAAAGTATAACATGTAAGTACGTTGGGTGGGTGAATACTTGCCCTACGTAAGGATGAAGGGTCACGCGAGTTGATAGAAAATTTTGTTGGAAATATGTCAAGTTCAATTATCTCAGTAAATGTCAATTTTGCATTTTGTATTATTCTTCGTTGGACCGTGCAGGATAACGTCACGCGATCTAGTCACGCGAAAGGGTTGACCCCGTTTTTCCACTGCTCTTGACCAATTCAATAGAACTAAATTAAGATCGAAGGATTTTCAACGGTTATAAGAACCACCTAACAGATAACCACCTAACTCTACAAGGATCGAAGTATTTGATTGATTGAAATTAATTAATTGATTAATTAATACATGGGTGACAATTTTAATTATAGAATAAACTTTGAAGGAGGATGAATTGATTTTTAACGAGGTAAGATGTACCTTGGAAATAATCTTTTTCAAATTACTAGTAGACGTATACGCTGTGGCGAAATATTCTATTGATTCGGTTTTTTAATTTTTTTTTTATTTTCATACCTGATTAACAACATTATGAGATATAATTCAAGATTTTTTGAACTTCAGGATACAGGTCACATCGTTTATCTAAACGTCTTCAAATTTGGAGGGAATATTCTACATTTTTGATTTTAAACTTTTTGTTTTTTCGAAGCTTTTTTTATCAAAAAGTGCGTTATACGTGCTCACAACGATATAATACTGAGCTTATCCTTGTGTATCATTAGTTTACTCCGCAACGACATTATTTTAGAATATTCCTTCCAAATTTAAAAAAGTTTTAATAAACGATGTGACCTCCAGTAGGTATAACCTGCCTTACGAAAACCACTTTTTGTTCAATAAACTCAATCTCTATGCAAAGCAAAGTTTATAAAATCTAAAATAATGTCTAATTACAGTGTCTCAAAAACGAAGTAATCAGCTCTGAAGAAAAAAAAAAAAAGTGTGTGTGGGTGGGTGGGTACACACGTCTGAAGTGAATACTTGTGTTTAAGTCTCAAGTCTTGAGACCTAAGACCTAAGACTTAAGACTTGAAACTAAATGCGACCGTGACGCCTATAATCCGTTGCCGTAAAAATAGGATTCACTTCAAAAAAAAAAAATTTATAGTCAATAGAATAGGATATTACTTCTTCATAGCGTATATAGTACCAATAATTTGGAAATAATTATAGCCAAGGTGTGTATAATAATGACCCCCTCAATTAAAATGGTAAGTAATTAAGATTAATTGAGTCACAAATCTACCCTTTTTGCATAGATAAATATCTCTAACCCTTTATTTTTTTTTTTTTTTGCCTCGTTATAATTATTATAATCGTTATTTTCTAACGTTCGTGGGCTAGTTTGTCAATTTTTATACCTATATACGTATACTCTGAATTTTCATACACAATTCATTCTTATCCGTCACGTCTGTGGGTATAAGGTATAAGGTATAAGGTATAGGTATGTATTGTACAAGTTTTGATTGATAATATATTGGCAAAGTTGATTTTATATAACTGTAAATTGCGAAAAGTTGGAAAAGCAGGCAGGTAGGTAGGTATAGGTAGGTGGGTACATGAAACGATTTTGAAATAACAAGTAGTCTCGCCCGTATCGGAGTTCTGTTAGTAATTTGATTTCCCATATCTGGCCAATGCGGCACGGCGTTTCGGTACCAATATAAAACTTGGTATAGGTAGGTATGTACCTGCAGCCAACATGGCATCCGAAGAAAAATCATGTAGGTATATATATATATATATATATATATATATATATATATATATATATATATATATATATATATATATATATATATATATATATATATATATATATATATATATATATATATATATATAAAAGTAAATTAAAGTTTATACTTACAGCTTCATTGTATTTCGATGCCCAAGTTCGTATCGCCTCTGCGTAAAGTATAAAGCAAACGCCTTATATACTGCAACGTTGTCTCCGTCACTTTATCGTCGCTTTATTAGCTTTCATTATTATTATTCTTTTTAACAGCTCCCGGTGGTACCGACGCAAGTACCCACCCCATCCCCAACCCCATCCCCATTCCTCTAACCCCCAACACACACACACATACGTGTACCACAGCTAGCTGTACCATTTACCTCAAAGCTCAAGCTTTATCCTTTCCCATTTTTCCAACGGTCCGGCTACGAGTTGGCTAAGAAGTCAATTTTTCATAATAATTTTCAGTCATCGCTTCAGCTATCGGTCATATATTTATTATTATTATTAGAAATCAAAAATTTACTATACGTTATAAATAATTTTTATTTTCAAACAAAATTTACCTACTTGGGACAGATAGAGGTCTAGAATTTTCTCCATTTTCGTCGAATCAAAAGAGGCGAAAAAAGAAACGACTGCAATTATATAGAAACGTAATTTTTTTGCTACATCGTGTCTGAACGAAAAAGCCCCTTCAAATGATCTTCGGAGTTTTGTTTTTTGTGCTTCGGAATAACGAGACTTGACGGTAGGAGTAGAGACATAAACTCTCCAGCATCGCAAAACCTCGGAACCCTGAAACGTACGGTAGGCCTTTCTTTGTACGCAAGCAAATGTAGTCGTAGAGTCGGACAGATCTCATTGGTAATCTCCTCGTAAGATTGGAGATATTTAACGGACCATATCGACTCGGGAATCGACGGTTCGATGGGTATAAAGTAGGTAGATGTTTAGATAGGTATAAGATTGGTATACCCTTTCCTGTAATACCTGAAGTAGACGCGTATAATATAAACGATTTGTCGTAGGGACATTTTGAGGAAAATGTTGATATTTTCTTTTTTTTGTTTTTTCTTTTTGTTTTTTCAAATTCATCTTGACGTAGACTTAAATCATGTGGGCTTTATTAGGTTGGAGACATAAATATACCTGACATACCTATTACCTATGTGTATATATATACATATAATATGTACATAAAGCTCCAAGGCTCAAAGCCCAGCCGTCTGGCACGTTTTTAGATATTCTTTAAGGAGCGTAAGGCGATACGATTTGGCAAAGAACTGTGTATATATCTCTAATTTATGTATCGCATATAGATACATACGTATGTACAGTTGCCTGTGCCTTTACCATCTAGCTAACCATTTATGAATATTAATAAAAATATAAAATTTATACACGAAGCTTATTTCACAAAAGAAAAAAAATTTCAATTCGTGGTACCAAAAGCTCGTATACCTACTTTAGAAAGTCTTTTTAAGGGTATTAACTAACGAAATAGAATGGGAGATGTTGAGTCTGACCCTACGACCTCACGTTCAAAATTGATTTGAACTAATATCTGGGCGTCGACTGTTAACCAATGATCATTTATGTATCAACCCTGGAATATATTAATATGGAAATTTATCATACGAATGTGTAGGAGGTCAAATCAGGTCGCGTTATACGTATGGATGTACAATGTATAGTCGATAAATAAAGTTCATCTAGGGTTGAAATTAAGGCTCAAGTGTTTCGGTGTCTACGCTATTGAACAGGCCTCTTCGCTCCGCATATCTACCCCATTCATCGAGAAGCCGAATCGGGCGGACTAGCTACTCAAAGTAAATTAAGAACTACTTCCAAAATGTATGTATATAATAAATAACAGTTGAAAGATCGGCCGTAACGCATCGATAGCTCTGCTCAACAGCGTAGACACTGAAAACGCCTAACCCTATATTTCGACCTTATGCTAGAACTTAATTGCCTGACTGTACACAGCCACGACTTTATCAAATTTACTACTCATTGTTGTAATTAACGTTTTAAACATAATTATGTGTAATTTTCATAATTATATGTATATACCTAACAGTTTCACCTACGCGTTATACAGGGTGATACATTTTAAACGAGTCTACTTAATATTATTGAAACTAAGCAAGATACAGGAAAATACCTGAAACAAAAGTTGTACGATTTTGAATGGGACATTTGACAATGATAAGGGGTTTTGAATATTTATACGGTTTTATGGGGTTTTTATGCGGTAACTTTTGTTTTTTAAATGAGAACTACTATTTTTTAGCGCAGATTCATAATCTACAAAAATAAATATATTACTTTTGTAGGAAATTTATTTTTTCTAAAATTTCAATTTCTTATCTTTTCTTCTTTTGATTTTTGGGGTTGAAGGATTTTTTTCTTTCTTGTTACAATAAAAAAATCGTTTTCCACGTTTGCCAATGTTAATCTGGTTCGTTTAAAATGGGCCACTTTGTATAAGTATTTCTACACGTTTTACAAATACCGTATTCCATACTGTACCCCATTGAATTAATTTTGACAACGATAAAATTTCTATACAGTCGGATATATATAACCTACGCTGATATGAGATTGAGAAAATTACTCAGAAGCGTAGTTGACAAATTCTCTGACCTGCGTCAAATCCGCTTTCGTATAATATTCGCGACTAGCGGTTGGCTATTGATCAAAAAGTTTCTCTGCACCAGATATCGCTAAGAATTCGTCAAAGCGTGGGAGAGTGTTGGTGACACGTGTATCTCGAAAAAAAAAAAAAATAAAAAAAATAATAAAAAATGACAAAAATAAAAAATGAACCAAAATAAATAAATAAATAAATAAATAAAAATTTCATTTCCATCTCAAGGTGGGTAAACATCAAAGAAATGTTGACGACCCCTCGTAAAATTCCATGTTTTTATTTCCGTATATCTATTATGTAACTCCAAACCAAACAGCAAAACTTATTTATTTCTATCGATCAATTTTCTCCTTTCCTTTACTTTCCTTTCCTTTCCTTTCCATCGCCTCTTCAAATTGGACAAACAGTGGCATCATATGTACGAAGGTTGAACAACGGCGCGACGAATAGAACCTCATATAGAAAAAGATTTGGGACTTATTGTTAGACGGCGATAGCCACTTTTGCCATTCCAGGCTCCCTTTTGTACATACATACATATAAGTACGTGGCAATAGGGACAAGCTCCGTGATAAATATCAAAAAATACAATTCCCTCTATTCTTCATGGGTAAAATAGTGATTGCAGCTGTTATGGTATTTTACGAATAACCGTACCTCGGTCTTCATCCCCATCGTATCACATTTTGTAAGTTAGAGATCGGTCTGAGTCTACGAGCTAAAGCTCTCCGTTAAGTTAGGCGAAAACTTGAGGACCCTGAAATTCTCCACATTTCGTGGCTTAATCACGGCTCAGAGATCTCCAATTCTTGTTAAGAACCATCGGCTTTTAGTCTTCGTATATATATAAAGTACACAAGAATTTCTATGTAGGTATCTCCTGTTTACCTACCCTTTATTATAGCAATGCTCACCAGACCGGTCGCTGATCAAGAGAGCCTAGACTCTAGACCTTAGAATGAAGTTAAAAAAAAAAAAAGGGTTCATCATCTGTAGGGACGATTTAACATTCTTAGTAACAAATACCTTAAACCAATCTAAAATCCCTCGAGCTATTTGGCATTACGTTGATATAGTGATTTTTTTTTTATCAAGGATTTATATCTGTACTTGTATATAACGTATGTACATGTACATACTCGTGGTTTTATACATATATACCTGAGTACACGTAGGTAGTAGCTAGGTTAAATAATCTACTGTCGTATGGATTTTCTCCGAGTGTCTAACCTCGTAGGTAGTTCGAGTTGGCTTGAATCTCTTGGGTAAATCTTAAGATCTCAGCTTTTGAATTATTTATACCTAAAGCCAGTTGGCTGCACCTTGTCCAAATGCAAATGCAAATGTATAGAAGGAAACGCAAGCACGATGCCATACGGTTCAGGAATGCTGTAGTGGCTTGTGTTAACTTGGGTGCTTTGTGTACCAATCGGTTTCCGGATTAAACACGGATTAATTCTTAATTTTACAAGTTTTCATTCATTGTTCATTCATTCGTATACATACACGATAACTATCTTTGTCAGATCAGGGTAATACTTTTTCTTTTTATAACCGTATAGGACATACGAGATCATAAACACGTATCGTAACGCGTCGGGACGTCAGGAAAAATTGAAACGTACGTGTTGGGAAAGAAATCTTCACTTTGTCAAAATTACAGACGTACTGCACGATACTCGTGGGTGTAAAAATGACATCAAGACAGTTGAAATATATGAGTATATGGTATAAGTATATACGGTAGGTATAAATACATCGAGCTGTTTTTCGTGATAGTCATATAACTTCTTCAGAGCTCCAGTTGCAAGTTTTTCATCCTAGTACAAGAAAAGCCTCGAGTATATTCTGAATCTCTTAAACGTTAATGTACTTTGGTCATAGACATTTTTATTACTCTCTTGAAAGCCATTCCCCCCACAATGTTTCTAATAACAACCCTCTCTCTTTCTATCTCTTTCTCTCCCCTCTTATACTTACTTTGCATTATCCTAATTTACGACTCGTGTGTCAAATCTAGCGTGCCTATACAACAAGGACAATGAATTACACCGATAAATCCTATGACTGTCTCTAGAAAAGAGAGAAAGTGTGGAAGGAAGTGATAAGAGATGCAAATATCTTTTTATCCTTGACCTGGATTCGCGAAAGTTTTAATAGATTCAGGAGAGAGCGGGGCAAAACGGGATAGAAGATCGAAATGTATTGATAGGACAAAATCGGACACCCAAAAATTATTGGAAAATTTTCTTTCTACAATACAATTAAATATTTAAAACCATAGGTATGGTTACAAAGGAATTTTTTGCTTAGCTATCCCGTTTTTTGCCCCAATTTTTCTCACAGATGTTGTTATATCGATTAGAATGTGAATTGCTAAGGTATATGTTTATAGGTATGTGAGAAAAAGGTTGATTACATTATCGTTGACGGTGAAAAAAATTACTGAAAACATTTATTCAACCCCCTTGGCTAGTCAAACCATTTCATCCAGAATATTAGCTCAAAGAAGTTGAAAGGATCCTTCGTATAAAAGGATACCTACCTCGTGTGCCCTGCAGTGTAGAAGGAGCTTAAAGATAGCAATCGACACCTGGAGGGTCATAAGACTGAACCAATCCGATTCCAATTGAGGTAAAGCTATATCCAAGGTCGGGCCAAAGGTTGAGGATTTGTGGATTGGTCAACGCCGTTGGTCATTACGTTTTCCGTCAATACCGTCTGTACCCTGGTAATCCTGATCGTCTATTTATAGAGATCCGTTGGCCATTAGATATGTGTAAACGATTGAATAAACTTGAGTAAATTACTCTACGATTATAATGTAATAAATGGAGATTTTGATTGTATTTAAATTGACCACTCGATCGTCAAAGGATGAGGATCGCAACTGGCACAGGCTATAGTTCGTAATTCATAATAGCTGTACTCATATGGTGATAATATGTTACATCGTATTTCCCAAATGTATATAAATACAATCGAGGTACAGATATGGAGATTTCACGTGACGACGGGTCCAGTTGACGTTAATTTGCTGTGGACACTAGACCAGTCATTCTACTTACCGAATTCGAGCGTATATGAATGGAGTTTGGAGCTTGCGGACATACATGCGTTAGGGAGTGGGTAGTCAAAATTTGGACAAATTTCATATCTTGTTTACAAGATGCATAATTAGAAATTACAACTCACGTGTCAAAACTGAGAATATAAATTCACAAGAAATGCTGGACATCGTGTAATAATACATGAAAATTGTACGAATTCGTCGAGGCCGTTGAAACAGGAGAAAGATTAAATGGCCGGTGGTCACTCACTGGAGTGGAAAGGATAAAAGGAATGGTGGTTTCACAGTGGTCACGCTAGTCTGCCGTGTGATGATACCAGTATACGGATAATATTGAGCTGGTACAAAACACGTGCGGGAAACGTGGCGCGGATTAAGGTAGCCCAGGGAACAGTTTTGATGCTCTGTATTCCACGTGACGCCCACTGATACAGCCTGCTAAAAAGCCTCCAGATTCAGTTATGGAATTACTAATTTCGTTTTAATGGACGCGAGGTTTTCTCTCTCTCTCTCTCTCTGGCCTTTACAGGCCCCTTCCACGTGACATGGAATCACAATTTATTTTTCAATTTTTTCTGTTCTTTTATTTTTCGATTTTTTTTTTCAACCTGGCTTTGGCCGTTCGATGTGATAAAAGGCTTTGAATTTTCATCTCCGGCTTTACGTTTGAGCTTTTAAGTGATCAATGATTGCTATCTTGTCCCCTCTTTTTTTATTTTTTTGTCGGCAACACCGATCAACAATACCGAAAAAATATCCTCGTTAGGTTATCGGAATTATAGCTCTCATCGTTCGCAAACACGCAAAGAGTATTATTCACTCCGCTATTCACGCGATCCTCATCCTGATCAAACTAAAGAATTCATTAACTACCTACACTCCCCTAGTTAATTTTACATTGGGCTAAAGAAAGTCACGTTCGGACATAAAGGTTCGATTTAAATATTTAAAAGTGATAAAAAAAATATTCCCCTTTTTTTTTCAACCAACCTCGAAAGCTCTGAACGATGGTAATTCAGGGCGCGATATCGACGGTACATCTCGAGCTTTTATATATCTCGTAGAATTTCACGTTACCGAGAATTATCGACGATAAAAGCACCCGAGCTTTTTGCCAAGGGTAATGTAGAGATCATGAAGTGCTTCAGTCGCGCCCTTTAGGATTCATTCACGTTATCGACTGAAGGAACATGAGCTTTAACCATCTACGGGACAGTGGGCTTTATATTTTCCCGAATTAAATAGTATCGAACGAAAATTATTCGACGTCTTTAACGGTGTCGTAGGTTGAAACACTCGACTCAGTTGGAGTTTCTTAACGATTCAGAATTTAATTTGACAAAATTCATCAAAGCTTAGCTAAGTCTATGAAGGCACTCTTTTGAATTTTCGTACAGCTTTATGAGCCTGAGAAAAATCTCGCGAGTTATTTTTGATAAATAAATATAATAAATTTATTAACCAAGGATTATACAATCCAGAGTAATAATTTTTCATTATGCTAATGTGGACAACCCCATTGCGCGAAATCCATGAACGAGCTTTTTCATCCCTTAGAATCTAGATTTAACGTACCTCTGGGGGCTCGAGAGGTTTACGGTAATCCACCTTTATCTGCTTGAAATCATAGAATGATCTTGAAGAACATGTAGTAACGAGAAAACGAGGTGCTACAGCAAAATTTCCTTTAAAAAATCTCGTTGTAAACAAAAAAAGCGTGGAAATTTTCGTGATTAAAAGAATTAACGTTTTGAAAAGAAACAATTCGGAGCAGGAGATATCGGATTGAATTTATTACCGTTTACCTACTGTGATCTTTTCTACGTATATTGAGCTACGGTGTTATCATGTAAAAACATTGCTTCAGCAATATGTGTAGGTACAGGGATAAAGGCGCAGCCAAGGTCGGGTAATTCTTCGCTCTAAAACCCATAAATCTTACGATCCCCTAGCTTCTGTCGATCCGCCAATCTCCTCACAAGACGTAACGTAGAGGATAAAACAAATGGCAACAATTTTAAAGAAAATTGACACACGTCCAACGATATACCTATATACGTTCTAACTAAAAGTGAAATTACATGCCGCTATGATATGGGTGTTGAAATGATTGAGAAAAAAATTGACTATTTTTATTTATTTTTTTTTTCAAAGTCACACATTTCAAAATACATGGGAAATGTTCTGGTGGAAATTTTCGATTGTTATATCTCTTGAATTAATCTACTCACCCTAATGGGTGGTCGTTTTAAATGCACGTCACGATTTCTACTAACAATGAATATCACTCAAGCATCAAGAAAACGGGATCAACTTGCTTCAACCTTTAAATACCAATTTCATAATATTTTTTCTTTATTCCAGGATATTCAGCGGCTGCTTTACTGGCCATACTATTCTGCATTCCATTTGCCATGCGGGTTTTGATCCACAAGGAAACTGGCCGATGGAGTCACTGGCCTCAGGCATTTTATCACGCGCATTTGGAACTATTTTTGGGAAATGGTTGCCTCGGTTAGTAAAGTACCTATACTAACAATTACATATATTAAAAAGTAAAGTTAATTGCCCGAATGTGTGAATATACGCGTAATAAACCATACACATAGGTATATATACCGTACGGAAAAGTTGTTCGCGATTTATTTTCATCGCGTTAACGCGTTTGTCAACAGGAGTTGGAGTTATGATGCTACTGGCACTGACAGTGGAAAGATACGTGAGCGTTTGTCATCCCGGTCAGCACACCAGGCCATTATGCGGACCGCCTCATCTGACAGTCGTCCTAATACCTCTGGCCACATTCGTCGTATACCTACCAAGTGTTTTTCGAGGCGAAGTAACCAAGTGTCATGTGGCACCAGGAGGACCATTGATTTATCAGAAACGGGAAAACGAACAGTTTCTACACTCGTTATTTTACCAGGTAAAGGTCACGATTTCTTTTATTCCGATTAATCGGTTTTTCCTCTTTTCATTTCATTCCTCCAATCTCCCTGCAGGTCTACAAAGTAGTATTGGAAGTGGTCTTCAAGGTAGCACCGACGATTCTACTAGCCGGATTTAACCTCCGTATCATGATAGTGTACAGAAAATCGTGCGAACGTCGTCGGAGAATGACACTTTCAAGAACAGTCAGCAATGACGAAGATCCAAGAACATTTGCTGAGGAAAGGAGACTCGTACTCCTGCTGGGTAGCACCAGCATACTTTTTCTAGTATGCGTTACACCCATGGTTATACTGAACGTGACATTAAGCGAGCCGAACCTGGTCCATTACCCTTATCAGGTGAGTAAAATTTTGAGAAATATAACTCGTGTGTTTATTGTTTACTTTTTAATGAATATAAAAAATTATAGAAATTTATGAATAACGAAATGATAAACTCCGATGATAAAATAATAGATTGTATATTTAAGAAAATAAAAATGACTCAGGTGTTCCGAGCGCTGGCCAATCTTCTCGAGGTGATCAACTATTCCATCACCTTTTATATTTACTGCCTATTCTCTGAGGACTTTCGAAACACACTTATACGTACTCTGCAATGGCCTTGGGGTCCTGCGGGAAGAAATGGACGTAATGTACCGATGAAACATTCCCCTTTGCCAAGGCCCACGACGACAACTACACCTCCGACAACGGCAGTTGCTACACCAGGTCACGTAGCCAGAGCTAGTGTATAGGGTTGTCGATCACCGGTTTAACACGGTTACCGGTTTTTTTTTTTTTTTTTTTTTTTTTTTTTTTTTTAATATGAACTTTTAATATCACTTAAATATCGACGAGACTCGAGAATTAGAGAAATGTTTTTACATAAGTTATAATAATATATTTCAAGATGTTATAATATAATACGAAAAAGTTTCAAGAGGTATATTAAACAGTTGCAGAGGATATGCATTATACCTATAATATTATTATTATTATATATAAAGTCAATTCGATTATACGTATATTGGATGATGTCTCCGTGTTTAATAATATGGCGAAGAGATGCGATTACTTTGAAAAGTATCTGTGATCATATTTACGATGTAGATTTTTTATTAGATATTAATTATACTCATACATTGCCTATTGTATAATTATACGAATGATACTAATATGATTAATGATTTTAGGTAAAATAAAAAAAAAGAGAAATTTCTGTTATTTTACTTTTTTTTTTTCATTTTTTTTTCGTCATCTTTTATTCACGCCATATACCTGTAAGTATAATTATTATACACATATGCATATAATATGCGTTTGTCATAATATATAATAAGTAATGTAATATGTATTGTACCTATATAAAGCTACCCAGAATTCGTACAGTGAGATGTGTTCGAAATTTTTCTAAATAAAAAAAAAAAAAATATAAAAAAAAAAAATAAAAAAATAGTTGTGTAAAATGAAGAAAAAAAAAAAAAGGGGGAAAAACCCATCAAGAAGCTCGAAAAATATATAAATAATTATATTTGCGGTATATAAAAGCTTCGTAATACTCAAAAGTCGATAGTTTTTAAATGGTTTTTTCATATGTACTTGTATAGAAATGTTTTTGAGATATATACCATATAAATATATAAATATATAATATTTTTATTTTGTAATAATTATGTATACATATTGATGTATATTGTAAACTCTGGCTTCGATCTACCGAATTTCACAATTATGTAAATCGAGGCTAAAATTACCGTTAACTATATGTATGTATACCTACATACATACATATATCGAGATGTTCTCTTGAAACTATACAGTCGACAGCGCATGCTTCAAATGATTCGATTTTATTGGTCGGCGAGGTCGTCTCGCGACGATTTTTAAGCCTGTGAGACAGGTGAGCCAACTTACACGAAATTCTAACCACGATTCTAACCTCAACAATTCAAATTAACCACTTGCCCACCTGAAACACAGTTTGACAGGTAAAACTCGCGCTTGCCCTGTCGATTGTATAGTTTCAAGAGAACATCTCGATGTATGCATGATATAGGTATAATCCTGCATCTGTCCATGTTATAAAAAGTATCTGAATACTGTGCACGTACTCACCCTGATAAGTAAGACAAAAAAAAAAAAAAAAAGAAAAAAAAAATCAATTGCAATCACAAACTAGTGAACTGCATTCAATATCCCATCTGATTGCAATTATGTAGATATCAATTCATCGAGCATTTTCAGACAAATGAAATCGTCGTTCATTTTTTTACTTACACAAAAAAATTATTACGTACTACTGCAGTGATTAAGGCGCTTCTTCAAATCTAAAACGTCGTAATGGTATATACCGTGAGGTTATGAGGAAAGGAAACACAGGATGCAGGCAACCCAATAGTCAAATTCTCGAAGATTTCCGAAGACATTGTATTTTTCATTTCAACCACATGGTGGGGGTTTCCGTCCCATGTTATTATTTGCGAATACAATGACTTCGGAAATTTTCGGGAATTTGACTATTGGGTTGCCTGCATCCTGTGTTTCCTTTCCTCATAACCTCACGGTATATACATATAAATAATAATATTGTATATTTAATATTATCCCTCGATATGTATAACCCCGCGCCATATAATAAGAGATCGTTAAATGTTGTGTGCGGAAATTGAGTGCCGTTTAATGAGAAGCGGGGATATCGAATAAAAATTCATCGTCATTACGCGATATATTATATACATAAGTATAGTGTTATGGTTATAATTACTATTGCTAACACAGCTATTGCTACATAGGTATATATTATTATTTTGTATTACTATATACATAAAATATAGATATACATAGATGTATATATATATATATATACATATACATATATACGTTATACGTATAGGTATATGCCTATATTATACTACTTATCACTGCTTACAATTACCGAAGATAAACAATTGTTAATTATATATATTGAGAGTAAAGAGAATTATATTATAATTATACATATGGGGAATTCCATGTGTTTTCACTCAGCCTTGGACCATCACCATTTCAAATTTCGTCGTAACTCTGGTAATTTCTTCCATAACTAACTATCAGATAAACTTACCCAGAATTTTTTTTCTTCTCATTTCTTACCTTTTCGAAGTTATGCATCATCGAACAATACTTGTTGGGGCCAATTTTAAAATTCTGAAAATATATACAGAAAATCCTGTATGTTAAAATACGAGAATTTTGAGATCATAACGATAGTGGTATATTTTTCAATTAAAAAGTTATGAATTATTTTAGTTGATAGATCACTTTTGAAATTCTGACAAAAATAAAAAAAAAAATACTCCAATATTATAAGAATACAACCATAACTCGCGGAAACCGGATACATTTTTACAGAGTATTTTTTGTATACTTTTTCAGAATTCGAAAAGTGGTCTATCAAACAAAAAGATCGAACTATAAACCCCCGCCAAATGTAGACACGAATGATTTCATATATCTACGAATTATATAATATCTTAAATAATTCATAACTTTTTTTAACTAAAAAAGATATATACCTACCACTATCGTTATAAGATCTCAAAATTCTCGTATTTTCTGTATTTTTGCAGAATTTTAACAGTGGCCCCCAACATATTTTGTCCAATGATGAATAACTGAAACGGTGAGTTTATCTCATCTAGTTATACTACGTAAGGTGTACCAGAGTCACGACTAATTTAGAAATGGTGATGATCCGAAGCCAAGTGAAAACGCATGGTGTTCCCCATGATATGTGTATACCCCTAGATGATCGAAAATACACGATATAAATGTCGGATTATTTGTATTGTAATAATATTTTTACTTTATATCAATGTATACCTACCTGTATACCCACTTATATACTATATATACATATAACCATATATGATGCAGCTCTATGAGTAAAACGCATTCAATAAATTATTCATTTGACTTCGATCGATGTTACAGGCATATACGGGAGTTGATTCAACATCGCTATATTATTATATTCAACGGCAAGAAAAAAAGAAAAAGAAACCAAAGAAAAAAAAAGAAAAAATTCATAAAATATTTAAATCAAGATAATAATTAATTAACTTGGACAATTTCCACGTCTCTTTCTCTCCTTCCTTATTTCATTTTTCCTCACACCTAATTCCACCTGCAACAATGTATTAATTATTTTCTCACAATCGGAAGTAAATTCAGGTTTCTGCGAACCCAATTACTGAGGCCAAGAAACTGCAGTTAAGTTAGATCCGTCGAAAGTATCTACAGAATTGAAACCTTGAGGGGAATCATCGACCTGAGCCATATAAAATAAAATGTCGATAAAATAAACAAGCGTTAATTATTCTCAACGAGGAATGGATACGTAGTGTGCCCAAAAGTCAAGAAAGGCAAAAAAAAAAAAAAAAAAAGAAAAAAAAAAAAAAGGAATGAGAATAATAACGATTCCGGTACATATACACAAGACATCCTCGACAGGGGATCCTCAACCCACTGTAAATCTTCGACCTGTTCAATTCTGGATCAGGTATGTAAATGCAAATTTAAATAGTAGGTACGACTAACACAGTGCGCAGTGCGCGTTTAATGCTTGAAACTTCGAACTTGTAACTTACCTGCAACTGTGATCCCAGAGATATGGTTGGAATACGCCGGAAACTCGCGCGCTTTGCCTTACCTACCTCACCGACCGTTTAATTTACGGTTATAACGGATGGGTTGAATTAATATGAATATGATAGGAGTCTGGGGGATCAAGATGACATGGGGTTTCAGCTGTGTACGACTCCTGAGGATCTTCATCGGCGTTCACCGCAAAAATAAATGTACCGTTTAATCATCTGCACATTTTCCTATATACTTATTGTATATATATATATATATATATATATATATATATATATATATATATATATATATATATATATATATATATATATATATATATATATATATATATATATATATATATATGTATATATATATAATATACAGTACTTTGCCAAAAGCCAACGTATATAATATAAACGTAATACCAAATTCCAGGATTGCAGAGCGTATCGATTAACCTATTTAAAAATACTCGCTACAGGCGGCTGCGTGCGCTGGCATGCCGGTAGGTATGTAGGTAGGATAGTATACCTACCAACCTACACCATATACATATTATACCTACATACATATCGTTCTACGTGCTTTCTATAACATGCATGAGACAAATCCACGCGTTCGTGACACTTTGAATACTGTCGTTAATTAAATTCGAGAGTAGATTCGCGGTGCGCATTATATATCCATACATTTCGAGCTATGACGATGACTGTTAATTAGAACAAAAAAAAAAAAAAATAATAAAATCTTACAAAAATAATCCCAAAAAAATTCTCGAGAAATTGGGATGTTTAAATATGCATTTCGTTGTATGTATGTACGAGATCTTGAATTTACAAATAATTCTTATAATAAACCGTAATTGGATCATTTAATAAGCGCAACAGCTTTGATAAAGCTTCAAGTGCAGAATTGTTCATGCAGTTATAGAAGGTCCTATGATAGACCAATTAAAGATCGCGTCAGGCTAATGATATGAAAAAAAAAAAAAAATCCGATTATAAAAGCCTTGATGATTATATAATTTATAATTAAACGATCTAGCATTAAATTTCAATAATTTTCACTTTAATTTCAATTTTCAATTCAGCTGACATATGAGTGATGACAATATTCTATGATTAAGATGAAGTTCACGGCTGTGTCTAGCCCTAGCCTCCATCCCCCTCTCCCACCCCCATCTCCGGTCACGATCTTCCTTCTCCACCTCTTTCTCCCCAACCTTCGAGGACTAGTTATAGTAATAACGGAGGGTTCGGGGTGGGTCGATACGGACTGGCGTTGGCGTTGGCGTTGCGTTGGCGTTGGCGTTAGCGTTGGCGTTTGCGTTGGTGTTCGCTTTCGAGAGAAAGACACCCTGTGGGAATTTCCCCAATTACATTAAAGCGCAAGGCGGTCGAGTGCAACAAACAGATCGATGCTTACGCTCGCTCTCGGTATACCCCCCGGAGGTTTTACCTCGTTGTTGAAGAATTTTGTGTCATTTTACTTTCCCCCCTATCACCACCACCACCACCGCCATCCAACCCCTTCCAGCCTCACTTTTTCTCTCATCTCCCTCACATATTGTATCCCTTCACGTCTACATTCTATTTCTAATTAAAAATAACAAAATTATATTCATTAAGAATACACGAAAATTAGTATATAGGTATATATTTACATATGTATTTGTCAATTTGAAGAGATAAGTAGAAACAATAATAATAATTATAATGATGAAGAAAAAAGAAAAATTCTTGACGATTGTTACGTGACAAAGGTCGAAGAGAAACTCGAGTAGAGGCTCGCGTGTGTCGCGGGTCCGTGTTGCCGTATTTATTTTCACCTTGCCCATATATGTATATGTAATAAGTATATATTTACACGTAGAATGCAGAGAATAGTAGATAGAGGAAACTATTGTCAGAATTCCTCGGCTACTGCACTCACTGCATGGTATACTTAATATTGTTGATCATAATGTGCACACGACCGGACAGTGCAGCAGCTATACGTATACTAGGTATACCTTATACTCTCATACATGAGACATGAAATTGTGCAAATGTCGTGCGAAAGATGCTTATTATGTATGTACATACATACGTATGTACGTGCCGCAGAAATGTATTTGGGGATGGGAAATATGTTAGAGGACGAGGAAATTGCGTGGAGGAAATTTCATTTTCTTTTAAATTTTTTTGTGTGCATTTAAAATTGAGAAGAATAAGGCAATTACTAGAGATTTGTTGACTCATGAAATGCGTAGAGATTGGTTGACTCGTACAAAATCAATATTGTTTGTCTTGTTGTGATATTTTTTTTTTTTTTTTTTTTTCTTTGTAGAATTTTATTTGTTGAAATCGCGTTTCTCTTTTGGAAACATTTAAAGAAGAGGTCATACGTTGAACCGTTACTCCTTTCAGATAGGGTACGAATAAGAAAAATAATAATAATAAAGTTCCGAAAAATTTTTCACTCTGAATGTCGATTTCAGAATTTTTTGAGAGAAGAATTTTCGCGGATGTAAGATTCTAACGAAAAGCATGACTGGGTTACATTACAGCATTAAGCATCCACCCAGCAGTGAAAGGGCAATATAAAATGTTATTCTTTGCTTTGTAATCATAATCGGGCCTCGGTGTTTCAGCTGGTTTAATTAAAATTTAGAGTGCAAAACCACGCGCTGGTTCTATGTTCCCGTTTCTTCGCGTGGTTAAAAGCTGTTCGCATACTTTCATCTCACTCACTTTTTAACATAACCTTATACCACATAGCTTCCCATACTATAACGAAACTCTTCGCAAGCTCAACCATGCATCTCTATTGCTCTTTCACTCTCTCACACTCTTTCTTTTTTTTTTTTTTTTTTTTTTTTTTTATCGCACTTTATATGTATCTGAGGGAAGCAACAGCCTAAGTGTAGATATATATACACACACGGTTATAATACATGTAGATATATGTATACCAATATGTATGTACAATGTATACGTATATAGATATATACCTAGTCGTAAAACCGTACAAAGTTAACGCGAACTTTATCCACTCGTGTAACTTAGCCTGCAGCTATGAAAGCTTCTATACTTAAATATATAAACTCGAAAAAGCTTTGAGAAAACTTGTCATCGATCGTATATATGTATACATATGTATAGATATATGTATATACTGCAGAGACTAAATGGCTTCATAAAATATGCAAAAAATTCGACGTTCTTGATATTTTTTTTTTTTTTTTTTTTTTTTTTTTTATTCTTCTTCTTCTATTTTGCTTCTTGATTTATCATATGACTTATATTTTTTGTATAACCAGAGATACTCGATCGATCTAAATCCATCATACAGAGGATAATGTATTTAAATACAGCAAAGAGAACGAAATTTTTTAAACAGCAAACTAAAATATATATATTTTTGGTATAATCGAAAACCCCGCGGATCCGATAATGGTTGATATTTTTTATTATATTTTCTAATTTTTTTTTTTTATTTTTTTATTTTTTTTCATCCTCTCTTCTTTTTGCATACTAGCTAAACTTCGTCGTACAATTTATTTGCAAACTATCGGAGGACGAATGGGTTGGAATTATATAGAACGTAGAGAAATAAAATTTGTATTCCGGAACGGCAACCGCCTACGTTTCTCATATTATGTTGTTTTTCAGGAAGAAAAATTATCCGTGTCTGGCCGGGTTTCGCAAGGGGACGAAAAACAAAAAAAAAAAATGAAAATAAAAATAAAAAACGGGGGTAACCCTATGTAATATATACCTACACCCTACGCACCCTATACGCCAATACCCTATAGTTATACCTACTTGTATCAATCGAAGTGGAAAAGTTCGAAGCTGCAGCTGGGATTAAACGAAAGATATGAAAATAATAAAATACTTATTATTAATTGCTACAGGGTGCCGAGAGGGGGTGGTTATAGCTGAAGAGCGTATAGCCATAACCGAGACAAGAAAAGAAAATCAAAAAAGAAAAGCGAAAAAAAAAAAGAAAAAAAAAAGCAAAGGAAAAATAAGAAAAATCTTTACTCTTAAAATATGATGTTGTTTTATGGTCCAATTTCGAAACAGAAGTTTGGAAAATTGCCAGCAAAAGTTTGTCAAGTAGAATAAACAGAAGTTCGATCGCTACCCTACATATACCTATATCTACACATATACATCTATACTTGTACGTTTTTCTCTTTCAGTGTCCCGTTTCTGTTCGATCTTTCAGAGTGCAGGGAGACAAGTACAAAGAATAGATACATCTATGTATATACGTGTACATGTATGTACTTTTATCGTACCGTCGAGGACAGATGCGAATATACTATACACATGTAGGTATGCATGATATCTATATACATATGTAGTGTATGTGTACATGCATAGGTATGTATGTACAATACGGACTGCGATTGGCCGTTTTGTTCGAATACAAAAAGCACCTCCTTGGAAAAACAAGTTCAACACAAAACTGTACTATACAATGTATACACGGTGCAGCAGTGTACCATGTACAGAGACAGAGGAGTCAAAAAGTAGATAAGAGAATAATAGGTACCCAGAATTGTATTTTGTACATTTTTCAAGCTTCCACCAAAAAAAAAAAAAAAAAAAGAATGGTTTCCATTTGATTAACACGCGAAACCTCACGTCGTGTTACTAACGCTCAAACAACTAATATGTTAATATCAGGAATAAGAAGTACGAAAGTCTGGTTTACAGTATATGGGATTTATTTTGGATCGCTGATTCCGAATTCGAGATCTAATATCCCAAATTCAAAATATCGGATCTAATCTAAACATTTGAATAATTCAAATATTGAAGACGAAAAATTTGCGTTCGAAATTTTGGAACTAAAAATCTCAAATTCCAATTAAACGACTCGAAAAAAAAAAAAAAAACAGAAAAAACTCCCGAATAGTACAAAGTCAGATTTTCGTACTACATTTGTTACGGTCGGGTTAAACGTGAGGTTTCGCGTGTTATTAAAATGGAAAACCTTTTATCGTCGATCGAGGAATCGCTTAGAGTTTAATGACAGCTCTGCCCTTTTGGGATATTTATTATCGGGTACACGTAGTTCTGAAGACTTTTGGACTGGAAGTTGGACAAAAATCAAGACGTCGATTTGTTTCGGTACATACATACCTATATTGGTATACAATACATGAACCGATCCGCAATTTGTTTTCGAATAAAACTAAAACAATCATAATGATAAAAAAAAAATGTGCGTGTAGCGTATCACGCACGCTAGAAGTGAAACTTTCCACTTGAGTGAAACTTCTCACTTGAGACTTGAGAATTGAAACTTGAGAATTGAGAATTTAAAATTGACAATTGACAATTGAGAATTGAGATTTGAAACTTGAGACTTAAGCATGGAGAATCGAGACTTCAGACTTGAGCATCAAAAATTGAGACTTGAAACTTGAGAATTGAGACTTGAGACTTGGGACTTGAGAGTTGAAACTTGACATTTGAGCATTGAAAATTGAGACTTGAGACTTGAGAATTGAGACTTAAGAATTGAGACTTGGGAATTAGGAATTGAGAATTGAGAATTGAGACTTGAGATTTGAGACTTAAGACTTACATGTATACGTACATACATTTTATACAGGCATATGTCGGATCTTACGCTTTTCGTTGCACTTGAAAATTTTCGGTACCCTGCCAAAATAAGTTTCACTTCAATAATAATAATAATGATAATAATAATAGAGTGTGAAAATGTTAATATACGAGTAAGAAGATATATAATATTAGGAATAAAGCCGGGCATGGAGGGAAGAAGAAGTATAAGTAAGAAGAAGGAGAGGTGGTATATGGTAGGTATCAAGAGACTCGGTAGAGTCTCGCGCCTAGTTATATAAAAAAAAAAATCTGCACCGCGCGAGACTCGACAGAGTCTATATACCCGAACGGGAGCTAAACGTCATATTCCGCAATTTACAATTGTTGATTTCTTCCGCCTCGCTGTATATACGGAATTGTAATATTTATCGCAGGGTGTGGCCAAAAAAAGCTTTCATTTGAGCCCAATTACAATGAAATCGATGAACGGAGAGCTGAGATATAATTATTTAACGTTTTAAAATGCCCGTTTTCATCACAAAATTTTGTTCACCTTCTTCAGCCACACTTCTGGTACTAAACCTATGGGTATAAAGATTATTATAGAATGCCTCCGCTAGGCTACGTACAGAGAAGAGACCTACCAAGTACGGGCGTCAGATGGCGTTTTGCTTGGCGTATTCTATTCGCTAGCATACCGCCAGTTTTCAACATGCGATCAAAAATCAATTGCATACAAAAATGAAAAAACTTTTGATGTGAAATTTCATATGGTACGGTTGGCGTGAAATGAATCTGGATGTAACGAAATTGCGACAGGAAAATTTGTGATCTATTTATTAATCTATGATCAATGACACAAAAAAATTGAAAATATACCTAGATCGAATTGGGATAAAATGAACTGTATAAAATTGTTTTTGTCAATAAATAGGGCGTTCCTTGCCAATGACGGACAAATTGTAAACATACCCAGACCGAATTGGAATGAAATACACTGTATAAAATTGTTATTTGTCAATATATAGGGCGTTCCTTGCCAATGACGAACAAAAAATTATAAATTGTATACCCAGATCGAATTGGACTGAAATGCACTGTATAAAATTGTTGTTTATCCATGTATAGCGCGTTCTTGGCAATGAAGAACAGAAGATTGTAAATATACCGAGATCAAATTGGAATGAAATACACTGTATAGAATTGTTATTTATCACTATATAGGGTGTTCCTTGCTAATGACGGACGAAAAATTGTAAATATATCCAGATTGAATTAGACTCAAATGCACTGTAAAAAATTGTTGTTTGTCCATATATAGGGCGTTCCTTGTCAATGACGAACAGAAAATTGTAAATACACCCAGATTGAATTGGAATATAAGCACTGTCTAAAATTGTTGTGTGTCAATATATAGGGTGTTCCTTGCCGATGACACGAAAAAAAATGTCAATATACCCAGATCGAATTAAAGTTTCACTTCTGCGGTGCGGAGCCGTGCCATGCATCAGTTTAATGTTTTTCAATGTGCAGCGCGAGATTCGACAGTCTGTTACCAAAAAGGTGATAGGGAGTGAATGGATAATGTTTCCCACAACTTCTCATATTGGATCATTAATTGATAACAGTTTTCATAACTATAGTAAGGGCCGTCAGTGATTCTATAACAACGTCTTCATCTTTAAGAATTACAGTATACGGTATCAAATCTGATAATTCAGGCTAATTCAATTCTTGGTCGTAATGTTATATAATTCAGCACACGATAATTTTCAATACAGATAGGTATATCTTCATAAGATACATGGTTAAATGATAATTGCACCACAGAAGAGAAGAGAAGCGAGTGGTACACAATTCATACAGTTCATTATAAACAATGAATTCTATGATTACTTTACTACTGATAATTGAATGAGTACTAATCGAATTCTACGGAAAGTTTTGAGTTCTGAGATAAGCACGTGGTACTTATTACGGTTCTACATATGCCTTTGATATTGAGAGTGGTTGACAATTTATGCAATTTATCCTGAACGAGAATGATTATAGTTATTCAAATTTTACAAAAAGTAGTGATATCCCCATAAAAAGCACCTCTGGTGCAAAAACCTTTCGCCTAGTTATATAAATGTGATAGTTATCCACAAAAAATACCCTCGTGCCAAACAAACATCATGCAATATGTTATACAAAAATTCCTTCCTCGTAAAAAAAAGATCCGAAATCAGATGCTACTGCCTAGTATGTATGTACTACATCACATTGACTTTCTTTCGAATTGACAATTAGTCCTTCAATAACATGGTATTGACAGCCTTCCTGTCTTGCTACGTAGAACCATAGATATGACAATAGGCGGATGACACCTACATTGGTTCAAACAGAGAGAAAAAAAAAAAAAAAATTGGAGGTAGTGGTGTACTAGGCGGGCCTTTTGTAGACAAGTACGAGGAAATGGCAATTGAACCATGTCAATAATCTTAATATAGTGATACGAAATTTCGGCCCGCCTAGTACCACTACCTCCAATTTTTTTTTTTTTTTTCTCTCTGTTTGAACCAATGTAGGTGTCATCCGCCTATTGTCATATCTATGGTTCTACGTAGCAAGACAGGAAGGCTGTCAATACCATGTTATTGAAGGACTAATTGTCAATTCGAAAGAAAGTCAATGTGATGTAGTACATACATACTAGGCAGTAGCATCTGATTTCGGATCTTTTTTTTACGAGGAAGGAATTTTTGTATAACATATTGCATGATGTTTGTTTGGCACGAGGGTATTTTTTGTGGATAACTATCACATTTATATAACTAGGCGAAAGGTTTTTGCACCAGAGGTGCTTTTTATGGGGATAAGGTATAGTAGGTATAGAGGCGAGGAGAAACGATCGCAAAGATATAAAAGCCAGGTCTAAAAATAAATGGGCCGGATTGGCGTCGCGACGCTGATTTTGTTTTCGTGAACGCGAGGCGAGGCTGCACGGGCTAGTTCCTCGGATATAGGGGAGGCCATGCCACGAGCTCCCCCAAGTTCGCCTTCCCTCTTCGGGAAGAATAACTCACGAGTGAGCGAACTGGGGCACGGGGAATTCGGTAAGCGAGAAAGTCATCTGGCCAAGGTCGACTGTATTTTCAAAATTGCTATTTCATTTATTTATAAACTGGCCCCACTGCACGCCGAGGGTCGACTGCAAAAGCTCGTTACGTTTTCCACATACTCCACTTCTTATGTGCGTGACGGATATGTTACGTAACATACATACATATATTCGTACATATTCCAGTGGCAAAAAACAAAGAAAATAAAAAACATAAAAAGAAAAAAAAAAATACACCCACGTGCACACACCCGCGTTTCATCCCTTGCCATAAAACGAGATTTGGGACGTCCGTCAGCGCTTGCCAAATAATTTTACGTAAGGATTTGCCGATGCTTGTCCCTGCAGGATGGATAATCTTGATGCATGATCATCATTTTCGAAATGAAATACGCGAATTTATTCAACAATACATAATATACCTATATACTTATATATGGGGCATTCCAGCTATAACCGAGCGGTTATTGCCTCGACATTTTTTTTTTTTTTATGATGCCAATTGTTTCTCAGGTACTTTTTGACAAAAAAAGACATACGTATTTCTCAAAAAAAATTACTCCTCATCCGGCTCCAGTTTATGACCTTTCAAAGCAGAATAAAAATTATTTTCGACCAGAATACATGCTCCGATTTTTCTCAAATAAATTTACTGAAAAGTACATTGAAAACCGCATCTTTTAGTAGCTATCTCATCGTGGAGATACGATTTTTCGATTTTTTCTATTTGAATGAAACTGTGAAAAATGTGTTTTTATTCATAAAAAAGGAGTAATTAGTACTGGTAAGTACACGTGTTCGGATATGAATTCTTTTGCAAATCGTGGATGTGTTTCCATTCTTCAATTAGTATTCTTACTGTCAAATTTACGGCAAGGGTTACAATTACCGACAAGTAAGCTTACTTACTCCTTTTTTACGAATAAAAACACATTTTTTCACAGTTTCATCCAAATAGAAAAAATCGAAAGATCATTTCCCCACGATGAGACAGCCACCAAAAGATCTGGTTTTTAATGTACTTTTCAATGAATTTATTTGAGAAAAATCGGCGGATACACTCTAGTCGAAAATAATTTTTTTTTTCTCCTTTGAAAGGTCATAAACTGGAACCGGACGATAAATAATTTTTTTTGAGAAATACGTATGTCTTTTTTTGTCGAAAAGTACCCAAGAAAAAATTGACATCGAAAAAAAAAAAAAATGTCGAGGCAATGGCCGCTTGGTTATAGCTGGAATGCCCCATATGTATATGTATGACAGGCGCAAAATTCAACATAGAAACAGCGTAAATTATTCTATACTTTTATTTCTAGCTCATAAAATTCTACGAATTAAAAGAAATTCCAATATTTTAACTACTGTACAATGTACATACATACATACGATTTTAACACTCGGGGAATTAAACCCTGCAGATATGCATTACATGTGTATACCTACGTATACCTTCATACGTTAAAATTTTCCAACTTGTAATTCATTTCGTCTCTCACGTGAGTTCTATATATTCACGATGAATGTATGATCTTCCCAAAGGTTACAAAGTATATCTATCAACGTGACTTTGACCGGGAATACAATGGACCAATTTTTCTCGGTCTTTAATCTCCAACCCAGAGCCGCCGCGCCATGCCGTGCCGAGGTGGAGTAATACGTAGAGTTTGGGGAACCCCCTGAACTCGACTCTGCGTCAGACACTTGCAATTCATGTCCTATTAATCGCCGTTTGATAAAAGTGCGGTTGGCACGCGCAGAGGCAGAGAAAGGTGCCTTTTGTGTGAACCAGACTCGGAGTTTACCTACTTCAAACGATTTCCAAATATTAGAAATCATTTAAAAAACTTTCCAACAGGATTTGAACGGTGATTAATCTTGCCACATGCCTGTACAGTTGATTTACACTAATCGAATCCCATTTTGTTAAATGTAAGAAAATAGTTTGTCATATTTGATTATCGTCCATAAGCATTATGGCACTTTGGCCACGATCAGCGGGCCAATTTCCTTCGTTCCCAAGAGTTGAGTAGAAAGTGTAAAAGCTAGGGAGAGAATATTCGGGGGTGTGAGAAATCCCAGAAAAGTCGACTCCGAACTTGGAAGGGGACAATTGCAGTCCGAACTCAATCCGAAAAGCTATACGGCAAGCTTTTTCGTCGGAATTTTATCCAACGGTATCTTTTTTCGCTCGGTTTCCCCCTCGCCCGTTCCCCCTGCAACTGGGGATATACGCAAAAGTTTCTAAGGTCAAATTTTCGCAATAATCATTCAAGTTAACGTTACTACATAAAATCGGTAGAGACCAGCAGACGTGTATATAAACGATCAAAATAATCACAATTGTTTTCACGAAAACTAAGTAATTTGAAAACGATTCAAAGACTACGTATCTCGTTATATAGGTCTATAAGTCAATTTGCATTCACCAGACTCCGCAATGTTTAAAATAGGCTCGAATACTGAATAACAAGTATCAGCTGGGTACCGCGCACATAGTCGCCATATATACTTTATACAAAGCGAAAATTCCCTTGACAAATCCTATAATATATGGTGTATCGTAATACGTGTAGATCGTTAACCTTTTAACTTGTTAAAAATATACTTTTAACCTGCACCAAAAGGCTAATGACTACAAGATAATTAATGACGAGTATATATATAAAGGACAGGTAATAAACTAATCCATCACAATTATACATCAACTTGTTTGTACAGGCTATGTTATCTATGCTCTGCGTGAGACTTTTCCATCCCCTATTCCCGCTTCCTTATATTATTTTCTCCCCTTCTCTATTTCTCCTTCTATTACCACCCTCGATTCCGCTGTGTTACGCGCATAACGTCGTCAGCTCAAAACACGCAAAACAATAGAACCTTCAACGGTCGCTTTGTGCCTACGTAAGCTTTGGGTTTTCCTGTTATTACTATTATTCCTATTATCCCTATTATTAACTCTTCACGCCCGGGTTTATTCCTGCCATAAAGGTACAGACCTCGAAATCCAGGATCACTAATCACCTACCAATTATAAACAATCGATAGTCGGTTAGTTTCCAATACAGATTTGGCAAAGATGATCATGAGACGGAGTAAAAGAAAGTACAGGAAAAATTGGAACTGGTCGAGTGGTTAATTTTGACATTTCGAAATAAAATAGTGTCGATGGCGAAATGGGACAGTCTCAAATTGCTCCGAATTTCTATGCCGTAAATTTTTGCTTTTCTGTAGATGTTCCATTTATTGCTCCGTCATTGAATTCTGACTTTAAGGCTCTCTATATTCGTTCGAAAATAAAATATTTTCTAAAGTTATGAAGTACCGAATGTCAAGAATTACATTTTTCAAATAACTTCGAAGTGTCCCATTTTGCCCGACTTGAAACGGATTCAAAAACGTTATATTCTTAATGTTTCCGTATAATTGTTAATTTTTGAACGTTCCATTTTTCCCCATCACTTTTATCCCGTTTTGCCCCACTGTCCAATTTTGCCCCACTCTTCCCTATACATATACATACATATAAAACCGTTTTGCAATACAGTCGAGCTTTATACGACCGCATAACTCTATTTCTGAGTCAATCATAGAGATACGTCCGTCCCATCAGCATCCTTCTGGAATTTATGCCCCTTAATCCTGAATTTCCAAGCGCCAAGTCGTCGCGAAAATCTCCACATATATATGGATAGATGAATAAAGGAGAGACAGTTTGAAGTGCAGAAAGCAGTATTATGAGTGAAATTTTTTGTTTCTTTTTTCAAGTATATTGTATTTTTATTCTTGAAAATTTATAACGAATGGATAGAAAACGTGGTATGGATTAGAATTTGGGATAATAGGGTAATAAGCACATGGAGAATAGACTACGGGGATATATAAGAGGGTCGAAGGAGCGGACCTACTGAGGAACGGAGAATAGGGAGTCGCAGAAATTGTTGCAAGGAGATCCGGGACTCTATATATTATGTATAAACCTATGTATACATCCAGGATAGTGGCGCTTGCGCGTTTGAAAATTGGGGGGGTTGGAAAAGGGGTTGAAAGACGCTACGACGCTCGGAAAATGTTAGCCGCAAAGCAGTCAGACGTCGAGCGCCGCGACGCGTTGACGTTACTTAACAAATTCGTGTTAATTAAACGGGTTATGAAAATTCTGTTACTGAAACAGCACAGTGGCTTTGACTTGCTTGAAAAACTTTTAACTTATGAATGAAATTCTTGAATTTATAAATAGCGAGAAAATATATTTGTGTTAAAAAAGAAAAGAAGAGAAAAAAAAAAAAAAAAATAAAAAAAATAAAAGAAAATTATGAGGACATTATTTGTTATAAATTTTTTTTCTGCGAACGTCGAATCGAATTCTTTCGTACATGGGTTGATGCTTTCCTAATCCAGTTTCGCAACATCAATCGCGAGATTCTTTCAACCGAAAGCCAAAGGTGGCGTTAATATTAATATTAATTTTTTTTTTGCTTTACATTTTCATCAGATGATTCGTTTTTTAATTTTTTTTTTTTAAATCAAAAATCTACTAATTCAGTGACGTCAAAATTAATCATCAAAGAAATTAGCTTCTTGAAAATTAGTTTTGTCAGTTAACACGGTTTTACTCTCTCTGCATGCCGATAATTATCTGTCGTTTAAATTTAGTGACAATTTGAAACCGTGAAAATCAACTCCTTGCCGTTACAGGATCAGAAAAATTAATCACAATTAGAGGAAACCGCGTGATTATGTAGATATAGCTAATTGAATACCGCCGGATTTATGCTTCAAGCTTTCTCCCCGCAGAGCGCAAAGTGAGGAGTAGTAGGATGAGGTAGCTTTCGAGGCAGGAATTTAGGATGGCTTTATATATAGGTATATAAACTATGGTAAACCGCAGTATTTGCGATTCGACCGACTCGCCAGTTTGCGGTCGTCGAAGAATATACTCGATAGGTACTGTAGATAGATTAAAAACTTTGCCTGTTATATCTTGGGTATAAAAACTTTCGTAAGTTGAAACTTTGAGTTTAGAAACTAGACTAGATACCCATAATCCTACATATATTCTTTGAATGTTCATTTTAACTGAAAACTGATAGAATTACTCGACTATTTTATCTCACTTTTTAATCTTAACTCGATCATTTTCTCAGTTCGTTAATTTCGATTGTAAATTAAATTGGTCATTTTATATATTCCCAAGTTCTATAGAATTCGTTTTATAATAAATTTTTAAATAGAATATATACACACCTCGCCTTTCAGAGGTGGAACAAAAAAAAAAAAAAAAAAAAAGATAAGTTTCTTAAAGAAAATAAAGATAAGACGTATTTTATATCCATTATCTTGCCCAGGGGAGAGAGGGGGGAGGGCAGGACGAAGTTACGGGAATTGAGATACTTTTTAAACTCTAATATTCGCTCAGCTAGGTTACTTTGTTCGTTTGACAGAAAGCAAAGTGAGATAGATGAGCTGATATTATACATATAGGTAGGTATACATAAAGTTCGATATTAGAACAGAGTTACGAAAGGTGTGCAGTCGGTTAGAGAAAGAGAAAAAAAAAAGTTAAAACAAAGAAAGTAAAGATCTAATAAGGAAAAAAACAATAGCGTAAAGTAAAACAGATATTACGATTTACAGGATCTGCTAGAGACTATGATAACGTGATGAAAAAATTCCTTACATACCGACCGAGATATATTTCTTACCGATAACTGTATTTGGTGAATAATTTTATATACGACTGTACAGAATTCTGAAAGGCGTTGAAAGGAGCCACTTTGGTAAATTGGTTGGAAAAATAGAATAGAGAATAGAAAGAATTGAGTAAATTGCAGTAAACAACAACGGAGGATCAAGTAAAGGAAAATGGGGAAGAAGAACAGTAAGCTGAAACAAGACACGATCGACCGTCTTACAACGGACACATACTGTAAGTTGATATATGGCAAATTTATATTAATCGATATTTCCTTTTTAATAAAAAAGAAATACACACACACACACATTTCGATATGCTAATTAACGAGAGAAGAAATAAGAAACAACCACAAACGGCGGAGGGTTGCAATTATACGTCTTCGTTCCTTTACTTTTGCCTTTCATTAAAATCAAGGTACAAAGATCCGTTTCAACGACATTTCAACAAGCCAATTCTCTCCGAGTTTGTGATATCGGATCGATCACCCTACACGGTCTGGCAAAAGCCACTCTACCAAAATGAATCGTTTCAAATTTATCCTGGGCGAAGGGGGATGACAGTTAGGTTTACCGATAAAGCGAAAAGGAAAAGCGAGCTAGCCGCGGGTGCTTTTAACTACCCCTAAGTTTACCTTCACCGAGTCCATTTCGCACACAGAAAGAACAAAAAAAAATAAAAAAAATATCTGCTCTTTGGTAGATCTTCCGCCAAAAGTTAGAAACAATAATTAATGCATGAAACCGTTTGAGATTTATCACGATCGATTCACCATCTCGATTTATTGGCAGAATGTGAAGATAAGGTAAATCTAGTACGCGCATTGTCATGGAGCAGCCACGGCATGCAGATATACCTATAAAAGTCGAGTAACTCTTTGAATATTGAAAAGGTAGTGAAGAGGTGGTTTCACGGAGTATAGACTTCCGCGGAAATAGAACAGGAAATGTACAGAGAGTCGAGGGTTGAACAGTTCGCAATTGTCGAGGGTGCAATACCTGCTGCAAGAAGAGACGTTCACGTTCACGTTCACGTTCACGTTCACGTTCACTTGTCCGCATGCAAAGTGAAGGGAGCGAGTCGTAATACGTGTCTCATAAATATCGAATTTTCTATCCGCTATACCCGGCGTGTCTTTGACCATATGGTGATTGAGGTAATAAACCGTAACTCGTTCTGACTAGATATACATTTGAAATTTTAATAATAATACTACATCCACAAGCACGAAGATCCAGTTGAATTCGTTGCTTACATGGACAACGAAACACGTCCGTGAAAACAATCGTGGACAAAAATAAAAGGAGATAAAAAAAAAACTCTTGGAGCGAATATACAAAATCAGAGAACAATTTACATTCTGTAGGAAAATGTGGTATGCGGTTCAACAGCTGGCGACAGTTGGTCTCTTCAAGATGGAATAAAACTGACAATATATATATATATATATATATATATATATATATATATATATATATATATATATATATATATATGTAAGGAAAAGTAACTTATTTTTTGGTCTGCAAACCTCTGCTATCACATGAATATGGGAAAGACGCGAAATTTAATGAAACATCCCTCGTGCATGTCGAAAGATCGGTATGAGGATCGCGAAGCTTTTCAGTAGAACCTACAAACCTGTCCAATACTAATACTGTATAGGTATTGCTTGATATCATGTGGCACGTATCTGTAATATAGTTAGACCAAGGCTACAGTAGGTATGAGACCGTGAACTGAATAAACGGTATTACGGTAGTGGAAATATTCTCCTCTTCGGATAATAGGAAACTCTTCGAGTCTGGTATTATTCTGAACACTTTAGTTAAGGTTGGCATAAGATCGACCCTAGCTACCCACTGAGCCTTTTCGGCTACGATAATGTCCAAGAAAATGGAGCCGTTGGAAAAGTTGTCGAGGCGTGTCTGGCGACAGCTCGTGGTGGCGATGTCGGTGGTATCGTGAGCTGCCTTTCGTGCTCGGTAAAGTTTTCTCACAGAAGGTGGGCATACATACATATATACAGTTGGTAGAATATAAACGGTTCAAGTATTTTCCGACATAGAGACGCGTGGCAGAGAGAAGCGTAAAGCTTCTGCAATTTCCTCCAGATTTTAGAAGACTATATTTCAAAGGGCTCTCTGCGGTTGGATGTGCCAAGGAGAGATGGAGTCGAGGGTAAAAATGGTTTAACGGTACGAAGAGAAACAGATAAAGTTAACCAACGTCGACACCGACGTGAACAGTAGTGGGATGAAGCTAGCTCTGATACTTAACAATAACCAAGTACCGAACAAATTTCCGGAGTCGGTTGTTACCCTCAACTCTCTAGTTTCCGGATATATGTATATGTATGTTAGGTGTGTATCGTTTACACACGTATATGACAATGTATGTACGTACATACATACACACACACATTATACGCACGGGTAGATATAAAGTTACAGGGAAAGTTCATACATCTGTAAATAGATTGCACGTGGTTGAGTAGGTAGATGCGGGTTCACGACCAATAGACCGAACCGTGCAAGTGAGACGTATATCGTAGAATGAGGGGTGTTAAAGCGTTTGAAGTTGAGAAATGAACATACTCCTGTACAAGTATGATCAGGGTTAACTTTAGGGAGAGAAAATCGTGTCGTAATGTTTCGCTTTCTGTTCAACAAGGGTTTTCCGATCCCTTTCAATACGGTTTTCCTTCTCAAGTCGAGAAACGAAGTTTATATAGATCCAAGCAAAGCCCAAAAGTTTTAGAAACTACGAGAAAATAAGAAGGAGATGTGTTCGAGTTATCCCATTGATGATGATCACGAGGGTCGAGGATATCAGTATGTTAAAACGCATACGTATACGTACGTTTCAGGCGATCAAAGATAAAGTTATATCTGAACCGTAAGTCCACGTATCGCAACATCCGTAAGTATAATTTCAGTTAAATGTCTGATCATGTAATAGTCGGCGTAGCCCCGAGCGGAGTAGCGATGGCGTCGAGTGTTTAACTGATCCTAGTATTTTGACAAATGAAATCCAAGGTGGACTGTTAACGAAGCTAGTTAGGCAAATAAGCCCATGGCCGAGACCTCGCGTTCCTCTGCTTTTCTCCACTCCCATCAGCTACTTGTGCAGGTAATCGCCGTCGATGGACGCGAACAGGGTAATATGCCCGGTAATTTACTTAGGCAATCAAGATTTTCAACCCCTAGTTATATACTGGCTGGTCTCTCGTCTCGCCTCGCCTCGCCTCGCCTCGCCTCACCTCGCCTCACTTCACATCGCTCGCTCTACGCCCTTATCTGCATCTCAATTTACCCAACTTTCTGCCTCCTAAAACTAAAGGGTTTCGTGCAGCATACCGCTCGTCCAAACCATATAGGTATATTCACGTAGTGGTAAAAAGTAAGGGAGTAAAGCTTTTGCCGAAAAATTTTCCATCGACGTTACTCAACCTGGGTAGTTATAACAGTATAGTAATTCAGACCGTGATTACAGAACAGGGAAGAAAAAGGGATGAAAACGTGAACGTGGGCGTAGACGTGAGTGTACTGCAGGGTTCGTACTACAGCGATGTTTTGTCTCCTCAATGTATTCCTATGTATTAATCAAAAGTTTAGAAATTCTAATTTCAAATAGTAAAAAATTCTGTGCATATCATCCAGCTGAAGGAATCATCGTGCAGTATCAAATTCATCTTGTGAAAAATAACTGTTTGAAGAGAAAAATCAAGCTTCCTCACTGCCTCCCTGCAAGGTTGACACGGTGATCTTCTCGAGTCGACAAGCATCATGATCTTACAGTTGAAAAGTAAAATTCTCTCGACATTCTGAGACGTGATTGTTGGCTTCATTTTACGTTATGTCTTGTTCTGCAGGCGAGGTGGATTTTGAACAATAAGAAATCCCGAGATTAGCTTGGAATTTTTTAACGTCAAAATTATGAATTTTCAACCTCGTCCAATATTCTACGGGTGAGTTTACTTTTCGCCAGTCTCAAAATATGTATCGTCGTGCTCACAGATTATATATTACGAATAATATCAATGGGGGAATTTCGTGTTAGATATACGATCATGAATATTAATATTATACACCAAGCGCGACTTTGTCATTAATTTTACTTTCGAGATTATTGTATAACTTATGTATATCGTGATGAAGTTCGCGTACAGTAGCCACAATATACATGAAAAAATATATAAAAAAGACAAAATAGCCAAGCTCACATTTTCCACACGCATGAATCCATATTCAAACTTCACATAATGTCATACGGAAAAGTATTATAACAAACCCTTTGACCATTATAATCGAAAAATGGTACTACTGACATAGAGTGACCGTCACTGTTGGACTCTTTGCATATTATATATTTTGTAACATATTTCCATCATCATATTACTTTATCTGTGTCCAAGACCTAATGCAGCAGAGTTCGTTTGATCTCTTGTCGCACGTTTATTTTAATATTCAAATCTCGAAGTATTTGAAGAAAAAAGAAAATGAAAAATTTAATAAATATTTAAAAAGAAGATGATGATGATGATGATGAAGTTAAAATTGAGCCTGGAGTTAAATCGGTCGAAAATACACTCCTCTCTACGTATAATGCCTCTCAAAGACGAGAGAGATGTTCAACATCAAGATAAACGGTACCTAACGAATAGACATTTTTCCTTTTGTACCAGCTCAAACCGAATTCTATTCGAACCTTTTGTTTGATACGATCGCAACGTCACAGGGAGGGATGAATCGGTTATCGGTTAATTAAAACGGTTACAAATACACACATATACCCCTCACCGGACACATCCTATACCTATAAACGAGATATATAGAAACGGTGAGTTTATGTTACAAGCCAGCTTATCAGGGCGTTATAATTTACGATACCTACACAATTCACTTCCTGTTTCTCTACGGTAAGGTATAATACCTACAGATATATGTAGAGATATATATATATATAATGGTACAGCGAACAGTCTCGCTACTTTAAGATCCGATGATACGGAGGCTGAATCAGAAGAAATATATAGTCGGTATGTATAAGGTATGTATACATACATAAAATTGGTAATGGGTACTAAAGAAATTTGAAATATGGCTTTCGGACAGTAATTTGTAACAGTAAATGCAGTGACTCGACTTCTCAACGTTGTATACCTATCTCAGTAATAATTCAACGATTGTTTACTTAGCCAGGACGTTCCTTAATCTCCTCGATTTATCAGTCAACACTTTCCAGCTTGTAAAGTGGAATGACAACATTTAGAGGATTAATGTTCGGGCTGGTAGTAGAGACAACGTACACACGGCTGACCCTATCAGTTTTGTCATTTCAGAGATGCTCAAGCCTCGGTAAAAAAATAAAAAATAAATAAATAAAAAATACACGATTAGAATCCAAAAATGCGAATTTCAAATTTGCGGATTATTCATGCATATATAATCGGGAAATTTATTGTCACTTTGTGAATACTAAACGAAAATCAACTTCTGACGGTATTTTTCGACGCAGAATTTTTTGGCCTCTACCAATTTTGTTTGAAACATTTTTTTTTCGAAATTCCCTACCCTCGCCGAGATAATCACGAAAAATCCAAAACTTTTCGTCTCAATTTTTCATCAATTTTCACCATTTCTCCGGAAATTTTTGACTCTGAAAATTTACTTATAGTATTTTTGACTGTGACACGAATATAAAAATAAAGTTTAGAAATTCTATGACAATTTTTAGATTCAAATCTTCGCTTTATACTGAACTATTATAAAATTGATAAGCGCTGCCACTTGATCCAGAAGTAAAGTTAAACTCTTATTAGAACCTCGAGGGTTGGTATCTTTTTCCTGGACGACACGAGATTTGGGATAGAAAACAAAAAAAAAAAAAACAAAAAAAAGGCAAAAGGCAAGAGGTTGGACAGCTGAAGTACGTAATAGGAGATAGGAGGAAGAAACATCGTAAAGTCTGTCGTGAGCGGAGCTTATAGCATGTACAGAGAAGGGTCTAGGACTCGAGCAAGGTTTTCGGACGGATTGTGGCCGAGAGATATTTGAGGGTTTGCGTGGCGTGGCGTGGCGTGGCGCGTCAGGGCGCCATGCGGTCGGGCGTCCAAAAACTTTGCGGACCCCAGTACCAGCCAGAGCTGTTATTACTTCGATACTTCAACCCCCGGTAGAGCCTCGCCTTAAGCTCTCTGCTCGCGCGAATCTCGACCTCGCTGACCTCACGCTCGTTTCGTTTCTACCACCGGCTCACGGTCTCCTCCCTTAATACCCACTGAACCCACTTGAAGATTAATAGTCGACACGCTCGGAGTGGTCCCAATGCTTCCTCGCCCGAGCGACACCATTAAGGGGTTGAAAAAAAAAATAATAATGATAATAATAATAATTGCTGGTCCACGTACTCGACGGAAAGAAAAAAAAAAAATAATGAAAAAGGTGTGAATATACTCCGTTAAAAAATAAAAAAATAAAAAGAATTAAATAAATAAAAAAATTTACCCTACTAAAAATCTTCCGGTTTACCAACATCTCTTTCATTCAATACAAGATGAACCTTTTTTATTTTCGAGTAAACGAGTCGTTAAAATTAACAGAATTTTGTACACAATGTACAGTAACGACAGTTCGAAAAGAAAATTCGGTCAGTTTGTCCGGAAGACTTGCTTAATATTTCTGGAAACGGTGAGAGCAAAAAGAAATCTCAAAATTTACATGATTTTACAATCGAATAATGAAAAGGAAAAATTACCTCATCTTATTAAAAATGAAACGTTTGCTTTTACCGTAAAAAAAGTTCGATTTACATTTTTGACCGTCATCAATCTAACCGTTTTGCATACTTGATAATATTTCCACAAATAATTACACGGATTTGTATGTATAAGCTGTGATAAAAAATAACGTGAAAAAATCCCGTTAGTAATTTTTTTTTTTTTACCTTTTTTTATTCCATGATAAAATTTTTTTTCGTAGCCAACAATAGAAATCACACGCGTATATACAGGGTGCACTGCTCACACCCCCCCCTAATTTTTACAGTAACTCAACACGGTGTACTCTGACAAGTAATCGATTCGCGAAACGCTGCAGCGATGATGAATGACGATGAAGTTTTTCGCCCTAGTGATTAAATCCAGTAACGGATTTAAATTCGATTCAAAAAATTGACAAAGGGTATTTAAAACTTGACCCCGTTGTTCAGTCCCGTTAAATATGCATTTATATGTTGGTCCAGTTCCGTCACTCGGTCTGAAGCGTCGCGGTTGTTTGAAACACGAATTTTGTATCGATTACAGATAATGTCGCGAAACTGGGAGTCAGTTTACAATAATTAGTGAGAAAATAGGAATTATTGATGGGTAGAAGAAATTGAGTCTTGAGACTTGAGACTTTGTGGTCCTT
Source organism: Macrophya annulata (assembly GCA_963924015.1). Lineage (NCBI taxonomy): Eukaryota > Metazoa > Arthropoda > Insecta > Hymenoptera > Tenthredinidae > Macrophya > Macrophya annulata. Next base: position 385,926 of record OZ001257.1, on the reverse strand, counting down.
GACTTTGCTAAACGAGTTTAAGTTATCCATAGTATAAGGGGGCAGTAAGAAAACTTCCATCTCAGGCAACCGGAACTTGAAAACTTGACGGTTAAACTTTAATCGTCCTGTCTTCAACTTTATGTAGTTTAGTTAATTGAACTTCAGACTTTGGACAATTTTCTCGATATATACGAGGCCATAGATTGCTGCCTTAACAAGATCCTGTAACTTTTCATATAAATTGTGCACATTTGAAACCATAAACCCATAAAAACGAACTGTCAATAGCTCGAGAATAATTTCTTTCGTTTTAAACATGATGTAATTAAAAAAAAATAAATAAATTGAAAACTTGGAACAGGTTGTGGCAATTCGAGTTTTCGAAAATATCCTGAAAATATCTTTTCGTGTATCTTATATATAGGGTTCAAGGAAGTTTTTTATTTTTTTCTTTTTTTCTTCCTCTTCAAACCGTATATGGAAAGATTCGATAAATTTATACCCCGTTACGGAGAGACGGTAGTCGTTGGGGGTGAAATATTAAATCGAAAGGCACTTACTTCGCCAGTTTGATTCACTTGGCCGTGATTTGAATCGATCATCGCCCTTCTAGGAACACTTCTCCACTTTAAATCGAAAGAAAAATGTAATTCGTTCAACTAAAAGTCTTACTGACACCCGGTATACCCGGTATAAAACGCATTACGAATATGTATTTTATACACGTATGTCCTGCATCTACGTATTCACTCGATCTTTCGTTTTATGGACAGCAAAACGGATGGCTGAGCCCTCCTTAACGGCTATAACAAAGTTTTGGCACAGGTCGTGTTGAAGGACTATTTTATTTTTTTTCTTTCTTTCTTTTTCTTTTATTTTTTACGACATTCCTGTGGTGATATTGATATTTTTTCCCGTTAGAAATATATATATGTCCAGAATTACGTGCTACGAACGTAAAATTGTTGCGGGACCCTCTCGTGTTAACGCCGTAAAACCCCGAAGGCTAAGAAAACGAGAATAAAGGCTGACGTATAGCGACAAGAATTTTCATCTTCATGTAAAAAACAAAAATTTAAATAAATTGATGGAAATGTCTACGTATTTTTCGAAAATGAAGTTTTTCTAGCACCCGGATCAGACGTTTATCGACGATCGTTTAGCTGCAAGTGTGAATGTCAAAACCCCTTAAGGAATGTGATTTTATTTTATGTTTTTTTTTTCCTGCTTCGATATTTTCTCTGTAAAAATCAAAAAAAAGAGAGAGAGAGAGAGAGAGAAAGCAAAAAGTAAAGAAAAAAAAAATCTCGTTTCACAATCAGCTTGACAGGTTGCTCACGTATTTGAGCACCAGGCGTAATATCCATCGAGGTCTTTAGGCTCCCCTAATTGAACGGTTCATACTTCTAGATAAATTGGAAAAATTTTTTGATAAGAATATGATCATCATGACGAGCTAAAAGTTGGACTATTAGTCTTCCCTTAACCATTTCTCCGTGTCAATTTAGTTTGATTTTATATCTCTTAGTCAGGTAACATTAAGCCTGTGTCTGTAGGTACAGAACGACCTGAGATTTTCACCAAAACTCATTAATTCGTAATCTTCACGTAGCTTCTTTTATTTCCTTGATTAAATAATCGACCGTTGTTTATACGTAAAAAGCTAGGCCTTTTGAGAAAAAAAAAAGGAATGGAAAAAAAAAGAAAAATCTTTGCAAAGAACGAAACTTGATTTTTTATTTTTTTTTTTTTTTTTGTTATAATAAATGGTAAAACTCATAAAAGAGATGGTTTTCTTTACCCCCACTTCCCCGTTTCCTCCCTCCTTACCACCGCCACTTGAGGGAAAATTATTTTCACTCTACAATGAGAGTACAAGGACGTACGATATTTAGAGACAAAGCTCGCCCTATCTATATCCAACCGTTTCTTCCCTTTGCTAAACGAGACAATGACGATAAAGCTAAGATTCAGGCGTTTGAATAAAATCTAATCTGTTATATCTAATCAGAATTTTTCCATCCCCATGATTCTAGCTGAGCTCAGGTTATATATAGTCGAGATTGAATAAACCTTCACCATCGTATCGTGTAGATACATCGACTGCATTTCCTCATCGCAAATCGAAGCCGATATATTGTTGACAATAATCTGGGACTCGATTTTAACGGAATTATACGGGATGATCTCGATGATGCAGTTGACCGGGGTATTAACCGTATAGAATCTCGAACAGAGGCTTAGGGATTTACTCAGTAACGACCTTAACGGGGAACCAGGGCGAGTTTGGTCCTCCCTCTTTCTCTCTATGGTTTACCTATACTTTCCCTTTCTCTCTTATATTCACTTTCGGTTTATTCGTACCCGGTTATCGCTCACCGATTCTCCCTTTTCTCTCCTTCTTCCCTTACTGACTGACTGCCTGCCTGCCTGCCTGCCTGCTTTGACTTCCGTTCCATTTACCACAGTCGTAAAAAGCTTATGTAAATTCTGGACTTATTTTCGCTAAATCAGATAGTAAAATTGGTTGGAAAAACAACTCCTTTTATCCGAATTCGTATCTACATATGGAGTCCGTTGCACGAAGAGTCTGCAACCTACACATTCAAAAATCTCTATCGAAATTACTCAAAGCGTATAAAATCCTACAAGATGATAAAATTTATGTAGAAGTTAATCGAGGTCGTTCAAATATCTGCGAATAGTCACCGTTGATTATAATCGCTATTCGTGACCGGTAAGGTCCTAAATTTGACCGTAGGAAGCAACGTTTTGTGTTTCGAGATCGTGAGGTATATGTAACCGGGTCACAGCTGAGACCAGACATCGCGTCGCGACGCCTGCACGATATCCAAAGCGTGACAATACCGAGAACTTAGGATTGTGTCGGGTATAGTTTATTGTGTACAGTTTGTATATAAAGGTTTTTGTCAGTGAGAATAATATTAATTGCGGTTAAACGTAGCGTGATTTCATCCAGTAGTAGGTACATACCTATAATCTACCGTCAACGTTCTCGCGCCCATAACTCTGTCCCGTTCGAATCCCAAAACGGAGATTTGGTTTGTGCTACGGAAGTGAAATAAATCGTCACCTCGTTTACCGATTCCAATATTACACATCTAGCCTTGGGATGGCCGTGATTAATTCGTGGCGTGACTAAGCCGGTAATCCGTGTTGCATGCCAACTAGGCTTTAGAAAATCCAACCTCTGTTACGATAACGTTAAATTAAAGCTTCGGGAATCGGCTGCGTTATACAACTTATGTCAAAACAAATATAAAAAAAAATTTCGCACGTATTTCGTTACCCCTGAAGTTAACGTATAGATATAATATAGTATATGAGGGTCCGTATGTAAGTTTGGCAATTCGAAATGATAATAGAAAAAAAAAAAAAAAAATAAGAAAAAAAAAAAAAACCAGACACTTTGATCTATTTGCATCAACTTTATCGGCGACATCGACGACGCGACGCCGCCGTCATAGTTTCCGAAGGTCACTAGAGGAAACTAGCGATTCTATATAAGCGAATAAATTACCATACTATGTGAATATATATGTGAAATGTTCATGGTATTTACATGTAGACCGTGAAATATTCGAAGGGTTAAGAAAAACTAGTGGACCACAGCCAGCCGAGTTTGGCGAGCATCTCGGAGGATATTTACTACCCCTGTGTGTCCCGTTATGATAGATGATGAGAAAGGATGAGATGAACGAGGAAGTTATTTTTCCAGGCGATATACGCGACTCGAAATTACGAGATAAGAAGACGAAAGAATAATACTGTGAACGACAAATTGGAAATTCTTGTACACATACAGCCTACGAAAAGGATAAAAGTATGTAAACCTGCCCCTTTGTAAATGATAAATACCTTCCGTCTACTGTAACGAATCGAATAATTATCCACGGCCATGATAATTGGATATCATCAGTTTTAATTACACAGCAGATGATCCTTCCTCGAATTATACAGACTTTGTCTTAGGGGGAAGGATCACGTTAACGAGTAGTCGATAATTCAAGTTGAAAGCCTCGGGAGTGAGGGAATGTTTTACAACTGGCAGGTCGTTTCTTCTTTTAAAGTTAAAACTTCTACTCGAGCTGGTATGTACATACATACATACATACATACATTGCGGTACATGGGGGTAGCTGCGGATTGTCGGAATCGCAACTAATTTTCACAATGAACACGAACCTCGAATACGTACTTTAAATGTAGAATTCCTATGCGAGAACACGGCCAGTATATCCTTACGGATATTAACTTCATTGAACAAGGGTCAAGGCTCAAGTGTGCGGTTAAACTGCGACAAGCAATCCCATGTACCAGCTACGCCGTTAATAAGACCCATTCGATATACCGAATACCGAGGCACCATCTGGGTAACAGACCGTAAACCTGAAATGAATCTCATCTCTTGATGGTCATAGGCCCACGACGTTATCCAGCATGAGGATTTCGGACAGGGTATTGGGGTTTAACGGAAACGAGTTAACGTCCTCAGGTGTGCACCGCGCGGTAAACACGAACGATATACACGAAGAGGGGCTTGAACTAGGTAGCAGTGTCATCCCACCCGTCCCCTTAGCTGTTGGTAGTGATGAAATAATGATGCCACATGCGTCTTACTCTCACCGTGTTATACCCACCCTGTATTATTCATTTATAATTGGTCGGTATAAACGTCGTGGGGGAGGGAAGAATGACGCTGCAGAATTTTACCTCAATCAATTATTTATCCGTTTTCTTCTGTTTCAGTTACCGAAAAGGAGATCAGACAGTGGTGAGTATGGGAATGATGACTGAAAATCGCATGGTTCGAACGATATTTATAATTAAAAATATTTATCGTCCTTTTTCAGGCACAAAGGATTCCTCAAAGATTGTCCAAACGGCCTCCTCACAGAGCAGGTGAATAAAAGTTGGGATAGTATCGAAGCGGGGGAATAATATACGAAGAACTATTATATTGTAGTTGTTCGATGTAATGTTTGAATTTTTCGTTTTTATTTGGATATGATTTTACTTGTATAGAATCTCCAATTTTGCCAAAGCTTTTCGTGGCTCCTAATCCGTGGTCTTATATAATAACGGAATATCGCGTTGTCGAAAACAGAGCTTTCCTTTCTGGCCATAAAGAAAAGTTGCTTCATCGGCAAAACGGTATATCGATTCATCCGATGACATATTATTCCCTTTTCTCCTATTTCAGGGTTTCATCAAAATCTACAAACAATTCTTTCCGCAAGGCGATCCGTCCAAATTCGCATCCCTTGTATTCAGGGTCTTTGACGAGAATGCCGTAAGTATATATCATTTTTCATCAACATACCTACATACCTACATACCTACAAATTTTTAGCTGTTAATATTAATATTAAGACGTGCATAATCCCGATTTTATATTTCCTATTCATTTAACATGGGAAAAACGATTGTTTGCTTCTTTTAAATTTTATAACTCACCAACGGATTAGCGCACTGGAATGGTTAATACATATTCTTGTAGAGGATGAATTGATCTACAAAAAAGGTGTTGTGTCATTTTTCGATAAACTTACTAGTTCAAAAGTTATTGTATCATGTGAATTCAACTTTGACCTTAAATAACTTTTGAACCAGTTGGTTTATCAAAAAACGACAGAATAATTTTTTTTGTAGAACAATTCGTTCTCTACAAGAATATGTATTGGCCATTCCAGTACACTAATCCGTTGGTGAGTTATAAAATTCAAAAGAAGCAGACAATCGTTTTCCCCATGTTAAATGAATAGGAAATAGAAAATCACGACGATGCACCTTTTAATATTAATATTGAAAGCTAAAATTTTGAAAGAATTTTTTTTGTCGTCATCTTAAAAAATATTCTCGATATAATTTTCGAGAATAAAAAAATAGTCGTTTTTTTTTTTTACACAGTCTACTAAACGTATTACATGAAATTACATATTTCACCGCAATTTCAGCACGTCAAACTCTAAAAAAGTATTATACATATCATTATAAAAGTTTTCGCCTATAGATATTAAAAAACTTGGTCGGTATTCAGGATTGGTTATATCCCAAGTGGTGAAGATACCACATAGAACCGTTCACATCACTGTACGGATTTGGGAAAACAATTTGAAACGAACAAAAAATAAAAAGTCAAAACTCTGCATATATAGAGACGAGAATTAATTTATCAATGTCAAAAGTCAAATTAAATCTATAATTTGATAACTTTTGACGAATAGTCATTTACTAGGTTGAATTTTATTAATTAAAAAAAAAAAAAAAACAAGTCCCGAATACCCATCATCATTATTATTATTATTAATAATTTTCGTTAAATATGTATTATACATATACATACCGGTTTATAGTTGGATTTTAATGAAGAAATTGTGCGAAGAACGAGAAGGATTCCCTGTCCTTTCAAATTCGTATACGAGCATAGATACATATACCTGCTATTCATTCCATAAGTCATAATAAACGAAAATTATTCAGATAGTAGTTATATGATATAATATATCATGTCGTCTCGACGCTCCAGACGAACTAAATTTAACGGCTGACTCGACGCGGTATGAGACTCCTAACGCGTCTGACGCTACAGACTAATCACTACTTAATACTCTACCGCTGTCCTCCTCGTTCCTCGGTGCATTGGACTGCCGACTGAACCGTGGTATACACCTTTACGTAGTCGGGCGGGCATGTCTGACCCTTAAAACCGTAACTACTTGCTATTAGTGATGCCGTTCTCGCTTGCAGGACGGGACGATCGAGTTCGAGGAGTTCATAAGAGCGCTATCGGTTACGTCCAGAGGAAATTTGGATGAAAAATTGCACTGTGAGTTGGTGATGTGTTTTTTTTTATTTATTTAATATTGTATATGTATATTCATATTTAGTTAATATTTTTGATAAGATGTTTAATTGTAAATCTCGTTGCTTTGTTTTGCATTTAGCACAATACTTGATTTCGTTATTAAAAATTGTCCTCCGCTTCGTTCTTTTTTTTTTTTTGTTCTTTTCAAATCTTGGAATGATTTTTCATTTAAACGTCATGGCCTTAATCTTTTAGTGCTTATTCTTAGACTGCATGTGGGATTATTTCTTTTTTTTTTGTTTTTGATTAAAACAAAAAATGTGATAAAAATAAAATATCGTAAGTGTTGAAACACGTCAGGGGTAATCCTCGGTGGTGTTATAAATCTTTTGGACATATAACAACGTTTCTAGAAATTCAATTGAAGAGATGTATCGCTATACTAAAGTCGAGCCACACGCAGACACATCCACTTTCTCGTGAAATCACTAGAAACAGCCCATATCCACTTTCGACTCCTCGATAACTCTTCAACCTCTCCATTGATACATATATACCTATTCTATAACATATATATATTCGCCACGGAACATTTCCGCGCGGTTACATGACAAGTAATTAGATGAAATTTACTCATGCTATTAGTGAATTAGTATAATATCAGTATTCGATATAATAAACGATTTTGAAAAGTAATATCAAAAACGAAAACTTTGACAAAATCGATCTGAATATGGAAAATTTTTTTTTTCTGCATATATAGGTATACGATTCATATTGAATAAAAACGCAAATAATTTTAATTTTTTAAATCCCCAAACTCTTTTTTATTTTTTTTTTTTTTATCACATTTTGCAACGAAATATGATTTGCTGGTGTTAATATTACGATTTGGTATTTGGTATGTATCGAATATTTGAAAAATATTTACAAAGCTTAATAGTTCACAGTTAGCTTATAATTGAGAACTGCAGACAATGAATAAATATACACATATTTTTTCACCCCGAGACTACATATCACACAGAATTTTAGATTAGTGATTTACGAAGTTACATTTGCCCAGAATTTTGAGTTATAACATAAAAACTCCACAGCCACCCTGCTACTGTTTGTTACGGATTATTATTTCAATTCATCGATGGTTCTCTCTGCTATTTTTATTTTTTTTTATTTTTTATTTTTTCTATTTATTTCTATTTTTATTTTACAGCCGCAAACGTATTTCGTTTTTATTAAAATATGGGGGTGGACACTGACCAGCCAACAACAAGCTTTGTCACCGTCACGATAACAGCAATAATCATATAGAATTAAAAGTTTAAAGACAAATATTCGACGTCGAATCCATTTTATATCATACCATCTGTATACATCGATCAATTTCTTATCGAGTTTAAAGATATGGCTAATCCGTTAATTTTCCAAAGAATAAGTAATAGAACGAAAGATGTAACGAAAAAGAAAAAAGAAAACGAAAATTAAAAAAAATTACAATCATAAATTTACGGTCAATACTTTCGAAATGCTTTCTTCCAGATCGTAAAACTTTTATTTCACAAGAAAACAAAAAACAAAAAAGAAACTTTTTCCTATAAGCATTATTATTATTATTATTATTATTATTATTATTATTATTATTATTATTATTACTATTATTCGAGAAGTTCGAGTCCTCGGTAGATGAACTAGGTATAATAAATATATATATATATATATATATATATATATATATATATATATATATATATATGTATAGTATAGTAACCTTATTTCCATAAAATTATTCGGAACAGAATTTCTTCTCGTTCAATGTCGTCGTGTCGTTGTCATCGTCGTTTAATCGTATCAAAATTCTGTTTAATTTTCAGGGGCATTCCGTCTCTACGATGTCGACAACGACGGTTTCATAACGAGAGATGAAATGTACAATATCGTCGACGCGATATATCAGATGGTGGTAAGTTGGCTGCTATTTAAATAGATATATACACCTATATACGTATACATATAGATATATACGAACACCGAGGGGGAGCCGTTGATATTATATTACGAAATTTACTGTAAATTTTCATTTCTAAAAATGAATTTCAAAAAATTCGCAATATATTCAATTAACGAAAAAAACAAAAAAAAAAAAAAAAAAAAAAAAGACATACCTACTCGCGTGTGTTGAGGAAAAGAAAACGTAAATCTAAGCCGTAAAGCGTTTACTTTAAAGCTTTTTCGCTTTCCCGTTTTTGATTTCATATTTTTCTTTTTTATTATTATTTTTTTCTTTTTTTTTTTTCTCTCTCTCTCTCTCTTCTCCTCTATTTTCTTCATCCGTCGATATTATTCGGCTATATAAATACCCCCGCACATATGTGACGTACGAGATAAGCATATACGTGGAAAATATAGTCAATGGTGTGCCCGCGCCTTTGCCAGTTTAGCTACCCGTATATATACCTATCTATGTACTACGTTATGTGCCTCTGCGCCAGCTCGCGGTTGGCAAAGGGAATCTCTTCTATTGATTTCAAACCGTTTGAAGCTGCTGATTGTGACTGAAGTAGAAAATCCCGTAATATATGAACCACGTATATATATATACGTATATACGTATATACCTAGATACATATAATGTCAAAAATTTCAACGACCGTATACCTATATACACAGTCCTGATAAGTCTTGCCTTATACTGATACCCAAACCCACATATTAACCGTAAAATATCTCAAGAGGGACAAATTTCAATCGAAGTGTTACGTCAGGCCGCCAAGTGTCTAATAAAAAGGACCAAAAAAAAAAGCTCCACCAAAAAACACCGACAATGTAACACAATGATGCTTTAGACCGTTTACAGCCTTGTGTTCGATTGTCCTATATACCGTTCCTAGTGGAATTGAATTTTCAAATTTCGAATACTCGATCCGCGGGTATGCTAATCCTCCACACATCCTGCGGATAAAACAGAATTTTAAATAGAGGCAGTGCTGCAATTTCCGATGGATGTTTTACAAACAATTTTATTACGGTATTTTCTATTCACCGAATAGGTTACAGTGATCTTTGTCACTCTAAACCATAATTTTATTTTATTTTATTAAATAAAGTTTACAGATTTATAAGTTTCATTATTGCATATAGGACCAAGCATTTGGTGATTTCGTATCAACTAGGCTTTCATGTTACCAACTTGACCATCCAATGGCACAGAAAACCATAAGACGTCCCCTTCAGTTGGATGGTTGTTATGTTATCATAGTTATTCATTCTACATACAACATACATACGTGGCATGCATAAATGGTGAATGAGCGCAGTCCACGTACTCGTTCAACGAACTCGTTGACAAACTTTTACCACTGCTAAGACGTGTCGAAGTGCACTGTGTACGTGGTCGTTTATGCAGATCGTCCAAAGGGTCGTAGAATATGTTATGTATGTACGTACATACATACATATACATATACATAGCCTGAAGAAGTTTAACACAACCGGTTGAGAATTTCTATCTCCTGCACGTAGTTACATCTAGGTATATGTATACGTATGTATATACATACCTAAAATCTTTGTCCGCATATATACGCGTCATGGCTTGCCCATGGCTAGATCGCTACGTCGTAAACCATGGTGGGGTAGTAAACCTCGGTATATACAAAGTGGGTAGGTATAAGATAAATCACTTCGCACGCAGGATGGGATATGTATAGGGTGTGGCCCCGGTGCGGTATCACGATCGAGTAACCAAAGTCAAAGTGCCGTAAGAAAATTGCCGTTTATACGCATATACAGTATAGATACCTACCTACCTGCAGCCCTTACTCTGTCTTTCCCTCTCGATCAAGGACGAGGAGGATTCTTATATAGGAGGAGTATAAGGTGTGAGGTGCTGGGAGCTCTGACGATCGTGATGAGTAAGCGAATCCACGAACTGAGTCTTTAGATATATAAAATCGAAAACGTTTGTATATAGATCGGCTTTAAATTTTCTTGGATATTTACGTCCTGGGAAATTCTACGAGATACGAGATGTTTGGATATGGTAGATTCATAAACAGGGATTAAAATGCAAAACTTTTTTTTTTCACGTGCTGTTCACGCGCACCCTACCGTTTCCAATTCCTTTTTACCTCCCACCACCATCTAGCCATCTTCTATCTTCACTGTCCTCCTCATACTCCAACTCTGAAAACTCTCCGAGGAATCACTTTTACGAGCAGACTGTATATCTGCATTTTTATATTATACAGAAAGTAAAGGTGAGGGGAGTTTCGGATGAAGAGAAAAAATAAAGTACTTCTCAATTCGAAAATAAATTAACAAAATTCGATATATACGTACTAAGCGAAAATTATATCAACTCGAATCAACTTGACTCAATTAAAACATTAATCCTACTTTAGTTAGATCCTCTGCTTTGTATACTATAAAAATGTGTGCAAAGCGTATTATAGATTCAGTTTGAATTGAGTAAACTCAGCATCTTACGGCCGAATCTTTCTACTAAATGTTATCGAAACTTTGCTATCCGCTTAGGCTGTAAGAAATTGAGGATTCAAACTATGATACGAGTTCCGATATACATAGGCACACGTATATGTATATATACGAGTATGAATTCCTGCGTAAATAACGACGAGGAAAAGTTTGATGGTTTTTTTTTTATTTATTTATTTTTTTTTTTTTAATAAGAATGTATTATTTTTGGAAATTTTTAATATCAAAGTTTTTGGCCGCGGATTGTGACGAAATTGCGAGAAAGATTCTAACAAATTGTTTGACATCGTCTGTTTCAGGGTCAGCAACCTCAGGCCGAAGACGAGAACACCCCTCAGAAAAGAGTCGACAAGATATTCGATCAAATGGATAAAAATCACGACGACAAATTGACACTGGAAGAATTCAGAGAAGGAAGTAAAGCAGACCCAAGGATTGTCCAGGCGTTATCCTTGGGCGGAGAATCGCTAGGCCCTTAGGTCGAGCTTCAGGTAACGAAGAGATTGTAGATCTGCCGAATCTCCGGAACCTGGCCTCTTTAAACATTCTCAGGTATTTTTAACCGATGTCCAAAGTGAAATGAAGGGAAAAAAAAAGAAGAAGAAAACTAGATTCAAAACAGATTGGACACGGATAATTTCTAACCTCTCGACGAGCCTGACGTAAAATTGTACAAAAATTCGTACGATGAAAGAACTCGGGAGTTTTCAGCCTGGGGTTAAAATAATCTCAAAAGAGGTCACTCACTAGCTCGGAGAATCAAGATGTAATAAAAATAACACCTCTAACCTCCCAGTGCCAAAAGTGTAAACGATTGAAGCCACCGTTTAATTCAACTTTCGACGATGATCCTACGCCTTCGCTTTCACCTCCACCTCCGCTGTCGTATCCGCCTATCTCTTACCACCACATAGTCAGGCTTAGTCGATTAAAGGTTAAAGATTACCGAGGGACCCTCCGGCTGAAGGGAGCCGGTCCGACCTTCGGCTGACCCTATTAAATGGCAATTGAAAGGTGAGCTGGCCAAGATTTGAAGAACTGGTTGAAGCATGAAGAGCTTAAATCGATCGATAACTCGGTGCTCCGTTGGATATATATATGTATATATATATATATATATATATATATATATATATATACATACCTAAATGATGACAGGGATGGAATTGGGGGTTAAGGACCGACGAAGAGGAACTAAGAAGAAAAGTTTTTTGCCTCTTCGTAGGTACTAGCTACGACTGGTATAGGTCGTTAGGTAGTTCAGGCCTTCCGGTAATCGAAAGCCAGATGGTAAGCGGTCCGAAACCGCGAGTAAGAGGAGGAAGAAATGATCGGGAATGGCAAGAGAAAAAAGAGAAAATAAAAGAAAAAAAAAATCTACTGTATAAGCGCGTGAAAGCTTCTCGACCTTGGCTCTAACTATGGGGTAGAGACCAGCTCAGGTCACAGTGGAGACAATTTACCTCTACTGAAAGAGGGGGGAGGGGACTTATACTTTAACACCGCGTGAAATGGGAAGTGAGTCATCTTCTTCCCAACTACCGTCACATCCTATGTCTCTGATATTCGCGCCCTACTATATCCTCGATTCTTATACCGACTTATTACCTACCTTCCTTTTTCTTATATATTATATTCTCACTTTCTTATACGAGATGCGAGATTTTTTTGGTAAACGCTTACCGATTTAACCCTACATCTAAAATTTAAGAACAATTGTTAAACAAAAATGGCCACGATCAAGTCATGGAACAAAGATTCGACAAGTCTTGGTTCAAGAATATCGAAACTTTTATATATATACATACGTAAATTCACACCTATATATGTATATTAATTAATTAAAAAAAAATGAGATGAAGTTCGGACACCGAGTCACGCATTTTAAGAGGCTATGGCAATCTCTTTTCTACATATTTAACACCATTGCGGTATAAATAATATTATAGAATATAGGTAAACTATAATTGTTGAAAATATAGTGATTTAAGCGTTATAAAAAAAACAAATTGTGCATGAAAGGCGAGGATGTGTAAGTGCAGTACGCATGTTGTGAAAAAAATAATTTGATAGTAATAAGAATTTAGGGGGAGATTACCTTTTCATTAGTACGTATACATATACATAAAATTATAGGTACAGAACGTAGAGGATTTATGTATAGAAGCATGTAGTGCAGAGTGAGTTTTGTTAAAAGGTTAAAAAGTAATTTCATCTCTTCGTTTTTCTTCTTCGTCTTCTTCTTCTTTTTTTTATTTTTTTTTTTCATTTTTTTTTTTAGATTAAATTTCATTTTTAAAAGGATGATCTCGGTGAAGGGCTGCCGCGTCCCCTAACCTCCTGGGTCACACGCACCACGAAATCCCCTTTCCCTTTCCCTTTCCCTTTCCGATTCAAAGTAATCTGGTAAACATAAATTTCGAGAGGATCCCCGTCTTTGAACCAACATACAGAAGCGCCCGACTGTGTATCGCTGAGGGCCAGGGCTTTTCCGCCCTTGTGTACCATTCACTTATATACATCTATATACCTATATACTGTACACATTATACTATTATATATATATACATAAATATATATATATATATATATATATATATATATATATATATATATATATATATATATATATATATATATATATATATATATATATATTTATATACGTTTGCGTAGATGTATATAGATGTATATGGTATTATATACGCCTGTTTGTATGCATTTGATATAGAGATATGTTTATGCGTATATATTGGCTGATGATAAATCGAAGGAAAATTCTCCGGGAACCCGTAAAGCTATTGAAAAAATATTTCTAACGGTGTACCAACCTACCTACCTATACCTTACTACCCCGCTACGTAAATAAGAAAGCTTTTCATTTTGTATAGTGAAAAAGATATATTTTCTGAACTAAAATTTGAATTTGGGTATAGAATTCTCGCTTATACAATATACTTCGGCAATTGTCCGGCGAATAAAATTTATATTGCAAGTATATACCTATACATACATAAAATATACATACCTATAGGTATTATATGTATACATGTATAATTAACGAGTTAATGTGTATATATATATATATATATATATATATATATATATGTATATCGATTTGGAAACTCTGATTTCTCGTTTAAAATAGAAAAAAAAACAAATACAAATTTCACATCCGCGATGGAGTTTAGGGGATGGAGTTGGGTTAAGGCATCTATCTGTCTTTGAGACTCTTTCTTTCATGCTTTGTTGGGGAAACAATAGAACCAACAGGTAATGGAACAATGAAAAAGTACGTGGTGCAGCCAAACGGGGGGGAGGGGGACAAAGGCGGAATACAGAGAAAGGTCAAAGTAAGGGACAAGAGGGACAATCGCTGAACGTGTATAGTCTGAAGATACTTGAGAAGAAGAGAGAAAAAAAAAATAGAAAATGAAAAATTTACCTTTTATTCTATATTTGGTATTATTCACAGCTACTATACACGCAGCTAATTATATCAAGTACTGCAATTGAATATACCCGCTATAGATATACTTACCTTTATAAAAAAAAAACAAAACAAAAAAAAAATTGACAGTTAACAGGAATTGAAATATCTGCACATTTTTTAAAAGTCTGGCAGTTTAGTAAAATAAAGAAAGAGAAGAAAGACAAATAAAAAAAAAAAAACAAAAATAGAATAAACTTTCTCTCAGATCTTTAGAATTTTTTTGTTTCAAACAGACACTTTTTGTTCATCGAAATTATCTGTATACAAGGCCGCATAAATTTTTTTCTTTTTTATCTTTTCAAAAATCCGACGATAAGCAAAAAAAAAATACATACATATATACTCAAAGTCGATAATTCGGCATATATTAGCAATAATAAAAATTTATGTATACAAGATAAGGTACGTGCAATAATTGTATAAGAATTAAAGTTGACGATCGTAATGTTATGTCGAGTTTGGGGGTATAGTTGGATAATAAGTAATAATTATCTGTCGCCTAATATTAATAATAATTATGTAATTTCTAAGTAATCATCGAAGATATTGAAACAGTTTTTTTTTTTTTTTTTTTTTTTTTGCATTTTTTTGCATTTTTATTGTATTATAATAACGATGAAGATATAATTACATAAGTACATTCTTATATATTATACATATACCTATATGATATGTAAGTGCAGCGAGTAGCTGTATAGAAATGATAATAAGTGGATAAGATGGAAGGAGGTGAAACTTACTCGAAAGTTTACCCTATATTATATCCCGCGTTCACAGCCCCTGCAGAGAATCTCTCAACCGAAACTGAAACCAACCGTTTGATAAAGGCAAAGGCTAAAGCAAAGGCAAAGGCACAAGCACAACCAATGGCAAAGGCAAAGGCCATCTCTACGACTGTAGCACACATTCAAATAGTTATAAGTATTTAATAAAATATCTCTGTGTGTGTGCGTGTGCGCGCATTACACGTGAATAATTTAGATCTTGCGTGAAATTGATAAGACTCCTGGACTCGGGGTGGATTTTTAGGTCCGTATTTTCCTGATTACATAACTTTTTTCAATTTAACACTCAGCGACGCTGACGCCGCCCGTACGGGATGGGAAATCCTCGGCACGATGGGCGATGCTCTTAGCAAGGGTGTCCCAGACGACGTATGAAATCCCAAAAAGACGTCGGGAACGATGCCTCTGCACGCTTCTCCTCACCGCAGTGGCACAGTTATGTACCTTATACCTATCTCCTCTCTCTTAACTTCCCTTGGGACTCTAAGGACTCGGGACTTCGCGGTAGTTGGCCGAGTTTTCAGTGTTACTAGAATTACCCGAATTAACTGAGTTTGCGGGGACGTTGTCTAACTTCAACTACGGAAAATACTTACTCGGGTCTCAACTCCGCGTCTGCCTCACCCATCTTATACGCGTCTTTTTGCCTAGCAGCTATAATATTTGATATCATACTACACGTACGTTCTAATTATCAATTAACAACAATTACAAACGTTTTGCATTTCGCTTCGCGAACTTCTAGAATCTATACGAAACAATGAATACATGAAATGGTTTGAAAATATCATATTCTCTTCCATTCTCGATCTCCTTCGAATTCATTCTTGAGCAAAACTATAGAAATTATTCGTCCAAAAAATTTTTCATGAATCATACGAATACGCGTAACAAGATTATACCTTGACTACAGTATTTATAAAAATTTATAACTGTGTATAGTATTACAGCTATAACGTACTTATACTCGATCTCTTCTCCTTCGTGTCGTCGATAAAAATCGTTTAATTTATCCGGTATCTCTCGTCAACTGGTACAACATTCGCGTGGTATTATATTTTTCATTGTTCTTATAGTTCTCCTTGTATAGCTTCGAAGAACTCTTTGTAAAGAAGAAAAAATAAAGGTTAGACATTTAAAACGAGATATTCCAATCCAGATCTGATATACCTATTGGGGTATAGGAAATAATTAGAATTGAAAAAAGATCGGGTGCAGCTGGGTAGGCATATAAGGTCAGGAAACTTTCATTTCGATGAACTTAAAATATTCATTCAAAATTTACTAACTTGATGATAAAAGAAATGACAATTTTCAACTATTATACTTACACCGGTGATATAAGTTAGAGTCCAGGATAATTTATATGAAGACAAACGGGTCAACTGAAAAGTTTTACTTTATATACGATACGGACTTTTCTATGTATACGTGTGTTATATGTATTTGATTTAGTTTTATTGTCTTTAGTTCGAGAGTTTGGCGTTCATTTTGAAACTTTCGAAAGAATTCAAATTAAATGGGGTATAATAAACGAAAAAGGAATGACGATGGGAACGGCGAAGAGATAAAGAGGAAAATTGGAATGGGTATACCTATATACCTTACGTAGCAGGAGGAATGGTAAAAACTACTTAAACTTCGAGTAATTATTTGTTCACTCGAGTATATTAGTTCGTCAGTATTTTCAACTGACAAATTAAAGAAAACGGCCATATTGAATTCAGCTGAAGAGAACGAGATAAGAAAATTCTTTAACAAGATTGATTTCTTCGTAGGTACTTATTAAATTTATAATACGAATTAAAAATAAGAAGAAGAAGATCAAATTAAAATTATATAAACTATATAAGGTATATATATATAATATGATGAATTCCTATTGAGCACGTTACATTTTTCAACGCCTTTTAATATCACCAACCCATCTAATACAATTTAATCTTTTCATATTTTCAAATAATTACGCAAATTCCTACTGCATAACGTTAAAAAAAATTTCTCTGATATAAGTATCGGTATGTATATGGGGTATTCCATCTATAACCGAGCGGCCATTGCCTCGACATTTTTTTTTTTTTTTGATGCCAATTTTTTCTCGGGTACTTTTCGACAAAAAAAAAAAATGCGTATTCCTTAAAAAAAATGCCCCATATATGTACCCACCTATCTTGAGGGTAAAATTTTTGAACGGGAAAATTCGCCGCATCAGTTCACCTTAACGCCTAAAACTGTTGGCACACACCTATAATGAATATGAAAATTTTCTCTATACTTAAGAGTCTTAAAATAATTATAACAATAATAATAATAATAATAATAATAATAATAATAATAATTATAACAATAATAATAATAATAATAATAATAATAATAATAATAATAATAATAATAATAATAATAATAATAATAATAATAATAATAATAATAATAATAATAATAATAATAATAATAATAATAATAATAATAATAATAATAATAATAATAATAATAATAATAATAATAATAATAATAATAATAATAATAATAATAATAATAATAATAATAATAATAATAATAATAATAATAATAATAATAATAATAATAATAATAATAATAATAATAATAATAATAATAATAATAATAATAGGTACGATACAACACATTATTATATACCAATGTTAACCTTTATATATATATATATATATATATTATATGAAAATAACGTCAGGTAGCAATAATTGAACGATAATTCGAATCTGAAAAAGAGAAGAGAAGAAAGAAAAAAATAAAAGATATTTCAAATTAAAAATGTATAATGTAATGTGAAATCTATTGATATGGATATGTATACCTACGTTCAGGTATACCTATATATGTATACATATAGTTACGTACATATATAGGTGGGATGTTATCGATAAAATTGTTAAATAGTTATATACATATACCTATGCATATAGTAATAATATTATACATGAATAAAAGTGAAATTACACATTTATATATAAGGATAAAAAACAAAAAAAATGGATTCAAAACAAAGAAAAAAAAAATAAATAATTAAGTACATAAAAAGAAAGAAATTTCCATAAATTTTGAATCAGCCCTGAAATATATAATTGTGTACATATATACTTTCGGCTGTATATAGGTAATAATATAATATATATCGTACAGTAATGTGAAATCATTATTGTATCCGATAATTCGCTGAATCGATTTTAATTCACTATAAAGTAATTATATGGATTTTTGTTGTTGTTCATTTTTTGTATTCTCGTTCATAAAACTTTCCGAATATTGAGTATAAGGTAATGATAATGAACGTTTACAGAGGCACTTTACATACATATTATATGTATAACTGACCGACTATGGAATTGGAATATTTGAAAATAAATAATTATTATTGAAACTAACTAAGATTACGTTCGATTGTTACAAAGTGAGTCACCCCTCGTATCTGAATTGAGTTTTTTTTGTTTTTTAATTTTTTTTCTTCTTCTACATTCGCCTATATCATACCTATATATGTATAAAGGTGTGATAATTTCAAGGCAAATTATACATATATTAACGATTATGAATATTATAATCAAGAGTTAAAATTATACACGTCAAGAAACAAGGGAAACAAGGTTATAGAAAAAAAGAAGAGAAAAAAGAGTAAAGTAAAATGAAAGAAAAAAGCCAAGGGGAGAGTTGAAAGTGTCAATTTTGAAGTCGGTCAAGCAGGGTAGGTAGGTAGGTACCTACTCGGTGCTTAAGGTACACTCCAGTTGGGGTTGAAAATTAATTTCAGAACGAATTCCGTATACCTATATACTCGTACATATATAAATTATACGTATTATATATAAAATAATAGAATTGTTTAAAATTATCATACACATCAGATATACGTACATACCTAATATAACGTTACGTTATGAAATTATTAACAAATTATAAAAAACAGTTTTGATAAATCGATGAAATTCCTCGTAAATGGCAATAATTATTATATCGGAGTGGTAATAACGAATATATGCGATATATATGATGTTACAAAATTAAAATCGAGATACACGGGTGACTTTTATACTTTGAACTCGAACCTGATCAGCTGCAGAGCGACTGAATCGATTCTATAAGCTACTATCGTAATTTTTAATTAAACCTATTGTTTATCGATCAATTATTTAATGAAAATCATATGTATGTATATCTACATAATAGTTTAACGCACGTAAATTATACACATATACTAAAATTATACATACATACGTACCATACATTATAATACATTATAGATATATAGGGGAGAACGGGGCAAAATGGGACGATAGAGCAAAACGGTACAGAAGATCGTGATGAGTCAAAATGGGACGCCCAAAAATTATTTGAAAATTGTGTTTCTAAAACACAATTGAACGGGATCATTGACAATATTACATTTTTGAAACCATTTTTAGTGTTCGAAGCAGCATGGCGTTTTAATTCAAAAGCTTAGAACAGGGTAAAATGGGACACTTCGAAATTATTTGAAATATGAAGTTTTTGACATTCGGTATAATCTTATATAACTTTTGAAAATATTTTATTTCCGATGCAGTATAGAACTTTGAAGTCAGAATTCAATGACGGAGCAAAATTGGGTATCCACGGAAAAGCAAATTTCAAGCAATTTGAGACTGTCCCATTTTGCCATCGACGATATTTTTTTTTCCGGAATGTCAAAATTAACCATCCAGTTCGAATTTTTTTTCATTCAAACATAACCACTTATATAGAATCATAGGTCTAGTTACAGCGGCATTATTCGCTTAGCTGTCACGTCTTTTCCCACTCGCCCCTATATATATATGTATGTTACGTTTAATTACTATTTACCATATGATAATTAATACATAGCGATATAGTATACATATATAATATATAGGTATACCTAATATAGGTACATAATATATATCACTGAAAAAAAAATTTATCGTTAAGTCTATACTATTAAACAATTTTAAAATACAATGCCATCTCATATATTATATACTCTAGGGATTTTCTGGTGCGACGAGTTGGCTATCCTGATAGAATTCGTATTATTCGGCGCCTGCGCCGTACGATCGTACAGTTTCACGTGATTCTCACGATATAGTGAGCAGAATTATAATATTTTGAATTTCCTTCAACTATGGACGTTTCAACTATATGCAATGTATACGTTACACTTGTTTTTAGGATGGTTATTTTTTCAGTATTATATATATTATATACCTATATAATAATCATTATGAATATACAGCTAATTTTTACTATTTTCGATAAAACATATATATTATTATAATGAAATAACCTGGCGTAGTGAAAATTCTAGCTGCTTTATATGGTATATTATAATATCATACGGCCTGTTTGTTTCTATATGGTCGTCGATTTAACAGTTATAAAAATAATAATAATAATAATAAAATAATTATTATTCGTATGTATAATAACAATTAAATATAATACATATACCTGCACATATATATACCTTGTATATATGTATGTAAATGTATTATATATATAATACATATTATATTGAGAAATTTCATAGCAATAAATTCAATGATAAACATTAAGCTTTTATCAGTATTTTATATGTATATTATAATATATACTGCAGCGCACGATTTTCGCTTATATATATATATATATATATATATATATATATATATATATATATATATATATATATATATATATATATATATATATATATATATATATATACATGTATAGATATATATACGAAATAATCATCAAGTATCGCGCCTGTTTTCAAATTTAGCAATAACTATTATACCTATATTATAATAATATAAATATATATAAATATATTACATCTTCGTTTTTATACTCATATATAGGTATATATTATACATGCGTATAATACATATTATATTTATATTTATATATACATATAGATGAATGATATCTCCGCATACTACCGCGTCAGCATTTATAATTTCATTTCATTATAACTGAACCTTAAAATTATAATTATGTATACGTTCACCTTTACTGCAGCATACATATACTGTAGTATATACATACATATAGGCAGGTATATATGTATAAATATGTACTGCGTATATAATACTGCCATGCCGCCTCCAAATTCGTTATAATTCCGAGGAAACGTACGTTTTGAAATTTCATAAGTATATATACATAAAGAGTAAAGTAAGATGTTAAGTAAAGTAAAGAGTTATAAGTTAAGTGAGGTAAAGTAACGTAAAGTAAAAGTCAAGTGGCCGTGACTTAACACGTCAAACAATATAAGGCTCTGAACAAACCCTGCAGTTAAGTCTCTCTTGCTCGGTGAGAATTCCCTACCTCTATACATACCTGTACAACATATACATATACTATATACACTATATATAGTATATGTATATCCGGTTGCGTGTAGCACCCTAAACGTCTAAAATGTAAACGGGTCTTTTTACACAACCATTTCAGTGTATAGTATATCGACTCGATTTTTAACCTTCACCTACAGATATCCCGCGCCGGGAAAAGAGAAAGAGAAAACCAAAAATAAGTAAAAATTGAAGCAATCTTATAATAATAATAATAATAATAATAATAATAATAATAATAATAATAATAATAATAATAATAATAATAATAATAATATTAATAACAATTAATGAATGATGGTATGTATATATGTATATGTATATATATATCATCGCCACAGAATGTGAAAAACGATGTCGAAATATTTAAAACAGCGTCTGTGACAATAATATTTAAGAGCATACATATAATATGTATATGATTACATTCCTATAATGTAATAAGGATTAATAATGATTAGGTATTAATAATATTAGTAATAAAAATAATATTGATATTGTATAATTATATAAGAATGATGAGAAGTATGACGATATTTATCTTCTAATAATATTATAACTGTCTAATACTATCTTTTACCTATATCCATATATGTATACATATACCTATATACGTGGGTCGACGGTTATAGAATAGCTGCGACGTATAATAACGACGATATGGAAGGAAAGTTTGAGAGTGTATTTTTGTAAGGGTGAAATTAGCTGTGTGTGAGATATATGTTGGAATTTTTCAATAATATATCTTATTTGCAACCGTATATATAGCATAGATAATTGTCGGAAATTTTTTAATGAGTCGTATACATATGTATAAGGTATATTTGACAGAAGTTTATTTTTATTTTTTATTTATTTATTTATTTTTCTTTTTTTTTGTCTTCAACAATTAGCAAGAATAATGCAGACTTCTCTTTTCCCTATAAATCGTAACATAGACTATATAATTTTATATACGATTTGTAATTTTAACTCTACTACGTTAACTGATTCGATAAAATTGAAGCTTACTGAAAAAAAATTCTTTCGAAAGATATATTATAATAATATATTGGTACTTTAAAAATAACCCCAAGTATAATTCTAAAGTGTATCATATATCGTATGCAACACATATACCTACAGGTATTTCTATACCTTTATGTATATTATACCCTCTCAAACTTTCCTACGTCTGCCAGTGATCCGCGCCTATTTCCGCTTCTTCCCCCCCCCCCCCCTATTTTATCCACCCCATTATTTCCGCCCCCGCGATCTCTCGCAGTGACCTTCTCTTCGGCGCCTAGAAACCCGTTGAGTCATTGTGTCCTTCGAACGAATGAACGCGATCGAGTGAACGAATGAACGAACGATTCTGGCAAGCACGTCGATAAAGTAAAACTCGTGCAAACATTCTTCCAATCTGTTTTACTTTTTTCTCTTTTTTTTTTCTTTTCTTTTCATTTTTTTTTTCTGTTTTATTATTATTCCGTCCATTCCTTTTCTACGCTATTTCCTTCCTTCCTTTCTTTCTTTCTTTCTATGTTTTTTTGATTTTTTTTTTTTTTTCTTTACCTTACATCGTTTCTATAACTATACGTCACGGTCGAAGACGACGACTATCCCTACGTAACGTAAGAGCTAGCAGCCAGAGAAGATGCGAGAGAAAAACTGCGAGAGAACTTCGCGACGCGACGCCGCGACAGTTTCGGGGTGCTTTCAGATGCAAATAAAAAGTTACGTATAGCGGCGATCGAGAGTTTTACGATAAAAAATTTTTTTCTTCTCCCATTCCATCGCTCCGCATCCCACGCCAAGGATTTTTACTCTGCTCTTTTTTTTTTTCAAACCCTATAAAAACCCCCTTATATTATACCTATACGTTTATATCTCTACAACAACTTTCGGCGCGAGGTAACGCCCTAACGCAATACTGTTTGCTTCTTTCCTTGCCTACCTATATATACGTTATCCGTTTTTTCTTTATTTATTTTTCTTCTTTACCAAATCTAAGAAATTATAAATATTATATAAATTGACCTAGTTCTTCCCTCAATAAAGTATTGAAGAAATAACTGCAGGGGGTGAAGTTCACTATCTATCCTTTTCTCCACTCTCTCTCTCGCTCTCTCTTTCTCTCTCTTTATTTATTTCTTTCTTTCTTTCGCTTTTTCGCCGTTTCCAGTCCCACCTACCCTACCCTGTCGATGGCTGGGTGTTCTTTCCACGTTTTTTGTAACTGCGTCGCGTCGTTGCGTCAACGAAAAATCAATCGCGCGAGCGAAGCTCTAAATTCTCTTAAACGATAGAATAAACCGCGCGCGGTAAAATTAGTATAAGGTATATTAGTATATAGGTATAATATCTATATACCCATAGTTCGTCCAATGAATTATATACGTATATATATATACATATACTGCAGCAGTCTGAAAATAAAATCACTCCCCCACCCCCCTCCGCTGGCCGATAGAAAATAAATCAATATCCATTATTTTACAATATACTTATATATAATATTTATAGATTCAAGGACGTATGTATGTACATACATATATAAATACATATACATCTTGTCAAAATTTACCCTATATACATTATACATATACCTGTACACATATGATGTATATAGGTATGTAAAAAATATCAGATTAAATCAGACAGTAGGTATCTTAAAAATGTCGCATGATAATTATTGTCTTAGATGTATGGAGCCAGATTAGATGGAACTAAGCGAGGCCATAATATCCAGACGTATCGCGTGCATGTTTCTTTTTTTTTTTGGTTGGTCAATAGAAATAGAATTGTGTAATTTTTAATTATTAATTACAAACGAATTTGGAGGCTGCAGGTAGTAAAAAAAGAAGAAAGAAAGAAAGAAAGAAAAGAACCCGAAAAAATTTAACAAGTATTTATTTATTGTCTATTACAAAATTATACATAAAACATATATACATATATGTTATGAATTGTTTGAAAAAAGAAAAAAAAAAGGAGAAAAAAGGAGAAAAAAATTGCAGATTATATTAAATACGTATTTAAATATATATTATATTATGTATAGCGATGATTATATTAATAATAATGAGTATAATTCGTATATAATATTATAGATACCAAACGCAAGTTGATTTAAAGTTTTATTCTCAATTACTATATAATTATCGTAATATACCTATTATATGTAAATTTTAATGAAAAGAAGAAAAAAAAAAAAAACAACAAAAGACGAAAAAACAAAAACAAAATAAAAAACAACACGTTATATTATTATTGTTTTATAAACTTTCTGTGATAATTATTAACAATCAATATTACAAAAAAAAAACAAAAAAAATGTGAAAAAAAAAGAAAATAAAAAGAAAATGAATAAAATGCAATAAGTTAAACGAACGAAGTAATAATAATTGTTTCAAAAAAAAAAAAAAACACGATGAATAAAAGAAAAAAAAATATGATAAGTAATAAATAAAAAAAGACAAAAAAAAAACTTGGAAAAAATAAAATAAATAAAAAAAGTTACCGTGTCTTGATAGAATTAATATAATAATTATTATTATAGTTTATTATATAATTATTATTATTATTATCATTATTATTATTATTAATGCTAATATGTTGATTGAATGTTAAAGCCTTACGATACATATACATACATATAGAATTATACCTTATGTTGACCGTTGTCCGTATTTATCATAACAATAAGTTATTAACTATATATTGAACAACCGCATTGATATTATTAATTGTTATTTTGTATGATCTGATAATCATATGTTTTTGTAAACTATTAACGAGATATATATATACCTATAACTGAACATTAATTAAAAAACAAAAACAAAAAAAATTAAGAAACGAAACTTTTGCAATCCCGTGTATCATCATGACTCCAAAAAAAAAAAAAAAAAAACTATTTCAAACATCATATATAGCTAACGTATAACTACTGCAATCGTCAAATACCAATCCTATTACCCTCCTGACAAAGAAATTAAATAAAGAAATTAAATAAAAATTGGAACAAACGATGAAACTAATTATATAACTGTAATAAAATCCATCCATTTATGCTAATTACCTATAGACGTATAATATTTGGTGAGAAAAAAAAAAAAAAAAAAAAAATTCAACAGAAATTATCCCACCCATGTCTTTCTTTACATGTTACAATATACGTATTCTTTACTGAAATTCATCGTGCATTCGTTTGGGTATTCGGTATATCAGACTGTTGGACACTTTTGAGAATTCAACCAAAACAAAAAAAAGGAAAGAAAAAAATCTTGACTTCAAAGTGAAGCAACGATCGGGTGTGTCAAGTCACAGATATATCAATTAGCTGAATCGGTACGTATTACATAGACAAAAATTTACTTAATATAATGTCCGCGTTGGTCAGCACCATACGTTTCCCGTATAAAAATAACTTAAACATCAAGCCAATTTATCCTACGGTTGATACTGTTTACACTTGACACCGCAGTTTCCATTATTCGCATTATTCGCACCGATACATCGTAGCTGCATTTGGTAAAAATTTTCAGAACGTTCACGGTCTCGTTCGATACTGTTGATCCGGGCACGACCCTCTGCTTTTGCTATACACGAGGTGTCAATCCGAGCTGCATGTTCTGCTTCGGATCGAATCTGGAAATAAACAAATATGATATTATTAATACTTCATCATCGCCAGATATCAATTAAGAGCTTTTCAGACTGTTCAAAGTCTGGAAACTTGTTATTTTCACCCCATTAACGGAGCTAAGATTCGTAGTCAACTTTTAGCCCTGCTAATACCCTGTGTTAAGATTTTAGATTTTTTAAATTATCTACTTGTAATGCGTACTTTTTCACCAGCTATCTGAGCAAGACGAAGTTCGTGAAGTTCTGTAGCGCGTAGTCTCTCTTCGACCAAAGCTTGGATCCTTAATCTAGTCTCCTGAATGGTCATCTCAGCTATCCTCACTCTTAGTTCCTTCTCCTCAATCTGTTGAACAGCCAAGGATCATGTCAGTTGACAATAACGTTTATTTTTATGCGTATAAATTTTTTGCAAACCGTTCGATACTTACCTCTAATTTCTGGAGTTTAATCTGATGATCCAGTTCCGATCTTGCAAACTGCAGTTTCGTCTGCACAAGATAATTCATCGTATTCATAGCGCGATTATCTTCGGTATTATCCACTGCGTGAAAAAAACGAAAAGTTATTAATCGATTAATAATTTTATACATAAAAGAATTGTCAAAGAATTTTTCGAAAACTTTTCTGCCTACCGTTTTGCGGATTCTGAACTACTTCAGCGGCAATTTCTCGTTCCATTTCCGTTTCGACTTTAATTTCTTGTAGAACTTCATCCCCGTCGAGGGCTGGTGCCATCAAAGACACCCGCCTAACCCTGAGCTTCGTAATTCCATTTTCCGGGTTCGCATCCTCGTCGACGTCCATACCCTGTTCGCTTTCGGGACGATCGCTGTCGCTGCTTTCTTCCACGTTTTCATTTTTCTTGTTGGTCAATCTCATCGTGGAAATTACAGCTTCGAATTTTTTCAATATTTCAAGACTTCGACTTCCCCCAGATTTTCCGACGCTCCTAAGTACCCTCAACCATAATTTTAACCAAAGAAAATCCTGCGTCGATGAATCCCTGTCGCGATTCATCATGCATCTCATCATATTCAACAATTCTACTTTCTCATCCGACACATCGATCGAATCTAATTCATTTACAGACTTGTTTAAATTCTCCATCATCTCCTCAACGTACTCCTGAATCTCCTTACGTTTTGAACTTTCCTTAACTGCTGAAAACTCTTCCAGTGTTTCATCAAACTCCGAATGATCCACGTCAACTTTCTTACTGCCGTTAGGATTATCCCTGACTCGATCACATCGCGATATTATCGAGCCTCTACCGAAGGGATTCAGAATGCTACCACCCGCGGAGATCTTCGTCGTTTCACCTTTTCCTTTCGTCGTAGATAGTGACCCCGATATTTCCATTGAATCACCGTCTTTAGAAAGACGAACTTTTGCTGTTGGTATTTCTCTAACTACTCCAATCACGTTTCCAATCAATTCCACTGCCGATTGGTTATCGGAGACTCTTTGACGAGATGCAACCAGGCTTCTACCTAAACGATCATCGACATCTGGCAACTGATGATTCTTCACAGATTTCTTGTTCGGATCATCCGGTCCGTCAATCGCTCCTGCAAATCGTTCAGATTTATTTCCCGGTAAAATTCCAACGACGTTAAGCCGATTCCCGTAACTTTTTTGACGCATGGACTTTCCGGATTGCATAGCGTCAATTTCTTGACTGAAAATATCAGAGTTCCCAACTTCGGAACCGACATCATCGAAAACTCTTTCGCTCCCGCTGGGATAACTATTCGATTTTAACATTGGGCCAGATTTTTCCGAGGGCGCGCTTCTCTTCCAAAAAATTGTTCTAGCCTTGGACGAATTAACTTCTGGACAGATTACTGACACTGTGACACTACTGCCAGGAACGTCGGTCGTCGAAACAACCACGTTGCTTTCAGAAATTTCGTTTTTACCTCCTAAGCTTCGAATATTTGAATCTTCTGATCTCACTCTCGATTCACTTGCTGAAAAGAAGGCTGTGATAATGCACGAGCAAAGTCATTCCCTGAATTCATGAGAAACTTTACCACTTCAATAAGAACAGGTGAATCTGACAAGGGAACCAAGATTTAAAAAAATTCTCTACTCACCATCAACAGCAGATGATTTTGATGACCTTTGAGCTGTAGGGGTCGGAATTTTTGGCATTAGTAAAGGACCTTCGCGTTTTCCAACGTTAGAGTTTGCGCACAACGATGGTGTGACACATATCGCCTGACCGGGGGATGACGTCGATGATTCTGGTGATTTTTTTTGAGGAAATGAATTTACTGCAACGTCATACTGCGCCCACTCCTCGGGGTTCACCTTGGCCAACATTCTAACCATTTGCTTCGTCATTGGGCTCAAAGGTTTCGGGACTTCCTGTTATTAATTAAAATGAAAATCGTATTTAGCATAATATATTCTATAATCATAATGAAATCCTACTGCTTTGTTTGTCGATGATTTTTTCTTGTCGTACCTTGTGAACGACCTTGGTACGTTTGCTGTGATATTTATAATTCTGCCAATATTTTTTAAGCTGTGCCGAAGTGCGACCGGAATGACCATTCTCGTTGAATTTATTCTCAATTATTTCCCAAATTTCTTTACGGCTAAGTATCGATATGTTCTTGTCGTCAAGTAACGGTCCGTACTCGGTCATTATAGCCAGAAGTCGCGTACGTTCATCTTTCGTAAATTGATTTCGCAATCTTTTCTTATCATTCTCCATCGCGTTCGACGGTGGCATCTTCCAGTCCAGTTTCTAATGAACAGACAATCTTGTTTGAATTTTGTAAAAAATATTTCAAAATAAAAAAAAGAATTCACAAAATTAGAATTGACTCTCCCCAACTCAATGTCTTACCAAGAAAAAATGCTCCATGATCGATATCATATAACGCTAGAATATTTACTGTGTGGTTAAATCTGGTATTACGTACCTTTTTTGGGAAATAGAATACAAAACCGTTAAATCAAAATTATGTCTAAAACTAGTGAAATTCTAGAAGAAAAGTAATGGAAGTTATAAAATCTCCTATGAATATAATAATATCTTTGTTTGCTTATCTGTAGTATTCGCCATTTCAAGCTATATTTATACGATATGAGTGTAATTCAAACCTTCGGTTCGCTTCAACTTTTAAGCTCTCCCATAAAACTTCAAAGAAGTTTCCGAGGCATGTGAAATAAGCAGAAACTTGGATCTCAACGAAAGAGAAACGTTTCCAAATAGAAAAGCCAAATGCAATCGAAAATAATTAAAAAAAAAAAAAAAAAATGAGAGACGGGGTTGGCGTTGATCGAAATGTAATGGCTCTGATAATAGTTGAGGATTATCGCTATATCTCGATCGTCTCGAATTTAAAAGTGAAGTTCAAAACAAATTGAGGAAAATCAAGAATTTGTTTATTTTTTCATTTATTCATTTATTTATTTATACATACATAGTATACGTATGTATATATTTGGATAAATTTGAGGGTAAAAAAATCAATCATTGGACGGATAGTCGCAGCTGAACGAAGCCTAGATATAATTATAAGTTTCCTTAGCAATAATTGCACGATAAATTATTAGAAAATTGAAAATAAACGAAGCGTATAATAATGTATGTGAGCTACACATACGTATCCTATATGTAAATCACTTGAAGCAATGATCCTGATTTTTCGTCATTCTCTATCAGCTCGTAATGCGTACCGCGGCAGCGATTATAATTCAGATTTGCATTACCTCGAGGTTATGTACATAATTACGACGAAATAATATCATTCAACTTCTTAATAATTGAAAATTATAATAATATGAGATTTCGAGTTGGGGGACCAGCTGTAGAAACAGAACCAACGAATTAAAACAATCTTTCTTTAAAAAGCTTCAGTTTTCTTTCCTATATGACCAAATGTGAGCGCGTTATGGTTTGCAAGTTCCAAGATTTGAACAAGAACAAAAAATAAAAACAGAAAACGTATCAAAGTAACTTGGATCGTAAAATCTGAGGTTGATTTAATATTAAGGAAATTTTTTCAGACCGCATACACCTATACACATATTTCGTGTGAAGAAATGAAAAGCTTCGCTTAAAATTCGTCGGAAAATATCTAGACACACCTGCGGCGATACCTCATTCCTTTACGGAGAAAAAAAAAAAAAACTTCACTTTACGTAACATGTCCCGTTAGTTTTTATACCTACTTGATGAAAAAGCGGTTATAGTAGACCCTCTCGCGAAGCTTTCGTCTTAAATTCTTGATATCTGCGCTTGGCGTAATCCCACAGTTCTGATATAATACAAATAAACGATCGTTATGATACTTTATTAACGATGGATTATTTTTATGATAAGATTAGAGCAGTTAGAGCAGCTTAAATAACCACAAGCTTAACACCAAAGTCCGAAACTGATACGGTATATATAGAAAAGAAAGAATAGATGACTGCAACTTCTGTTGACAGTTTGCAAACAATTAAGAGCTAAACAAATGACGATCTATAACGGGTGAGATTGTCTTCTCTTCCTATAACGTATACATACCGTAAAAGAAATGACTATACTTTGTTATACTATTCCTCGACGGTGGCAATAAAGTAACAATTGACGATACGGTATTATGACTATTCAAATTTTTCTGAACCCAACTGCAAGAGCCAGAGAATTTTAAATAATCATCCATGGAACTATTTTTCGTTATCAATATTATAGTGTTTTATTTTTATGAAAATAATTATTAAAGACACTGCAGCAAAATGATAAAATGCAGACTGCCAGAGGTCACTGCAGTGCAATTATTTATGTATTTATACATATGTAAGTATAATTAATCTCAGATGGGAATTAGATGACAAAAAGAGAAAAAAAAAACCTGGGCCACCCCCTAAATCAATTCTAAATAAATAAAAACTAATTCTGTAATTTTTTCAGATTTTTATTTCAACATTTAACGCAAGTAATTTTTACGACTAAATGTAATTTAGAAAATTAACCGAAGCTGCAATTCCACTCACATTATATGGCACATGCTGAATATATGTGATTATGTTTAACGACCTTACGTGTGAAATGGATGCTTCGATGAGAACAGCGGTTTAGTAAGCGAGTAAATGTTGCAGAACAACTGGTAAACAGTTTTAAATGTTTTCACAGAATTTCAGAACATCAATTTCGTTTCCCAATTCCGATACACACGTATATATATATATATACGTGTATATGCTATATATAGTGATATATACCTAGACGGGTATATCTATATGTTTCTGGATATAACTTTTAGGGAACTTTTAACATCCCTTCGCACCCCTCGTACAATATAAAATATATACGATATGGTGACGTGGGTTTGACCAAATTTTATACGTTGTTCCGTTCATTCTGTCGTTCAAAACACCCTGCAGCTGTAAAGCCCGAGATTAAATATCATTTTATTAATTGTACTCCATACCGGCTGTTCTACAGTTTCTCACGCGATAACAAAGTTAGTCGAGTATCGAGAGAGAAGAAAATAAAAATAAAAAAAACGACAAGATAAAACTGACAAATATCTTCACCAATCCATGTTACTCAAATTCTACCATCATGCAATGCAGGGTACAAACCGGGCTCTTGAATGGCTCTTTGATTGTTAGTAAATTTTTTTATTTTTTTAATCTATTTTCTCCAGAACCTACGCAGACACTTATAGTTATACCGCATGACCAGAAGTATGTCTCCCATATCCCCACCAAGGAGATTCGTGGTGATATGGATTTTATAAACTCGTCATAGACCGGTGGAGTTTATTATTATGTTAGTTGACATCAGTATTGTTCTATACACGCTGCTTTCCGCGCAGTTTGATATCCATTCGTATCTTACCTGGTGCTTTGGTGATTTCTAAAGAAATTGCGAATCCTGTTCCATTCAACAAATTAGCATATATTTACAAGTAATGAACAATTTATCTGAGAATATGGAAGGGGTAAGTGGAATACCAATTTGCGGAGTGCATGGATTGAATTATTGCCGATTTGCTTTATAACTTCATCTGATAATAATTCACAAGAGTTCTATCAGAAATTTAAAATTCGTATAAACCGTGAAGTAAAATATATTTTCGCCCTTTGATGTGAAGGGAAAAAGTGAATCGGTGAAAGTTTGTTTTCAGAATAATCCGAGATTCAAAATCGAAGACGAAATACTCAAAGGTAAGGAGTCTTCCTATGAAGAGGAATACCCAAGCCTCGGAAAATTCATATTCCACACACTTGAGAGCAACTTGGATTTGGTGGGTCAGGTAAATATTGGTGCATTAGGGTGGTCTCTATTTAGGGCTCGGACACCTTCTTAATGTCGTTTTTTTTTACAATTCAGGCAGATTAAGAGGGTGTGCAATTCGTCTGGATTGACTAGTATATTGATGTGAATTTTTTGTCAGATAGTTAGCATTAATGCCTACTAAAATCTTGCAGTTGAAGATTAATTTGACAATTATTACTTTTCCAATACAGCTGAAATCCAACGTGTATTTTAAATGGGAAAATCCACACTTTTGGTGGGAGGGGTTAGAGGTGAGACAAAGATTTGAAGAAAATCAGGGATTGTTTTTGAATTATTCGTAGCCGATTTGAGGGGGCACCTGTTGAAAAATTCGTCCAAGCCCTGAATAAGGACTACCTTGGAGTGTATTCATTTCGGCAACAGCATAGAAACAAGGATTGAGAGATGCGTCTTCTCCTGCGTGAGTGATTTTCGCGAAAATCAGGATCAACGATATTTCAGATTGAATTCGCGACCGGTAAATCGCAAACTCAAAGAATGATGATAGACAGGAGCGTTAGGTGCGCCTTATGGATGAGGTCGCAGGGGCTGCTCGCTGGTGACGTCGTCGCGATCTGCTCTCACAATCAGCTGGACGTCCCGATCGCGTGCTTTGCAACGCTGTACCTCGGAGCGGCTGTCAGTCCTTGGGACGAGGGGTTGAACGCAAGTAGGTTTAACTCATCCCACCGCCGATGCAAGTTTCGCGCAAGTGGAAACATCATTCACGATTTTATGGTCATTTTAATTTACAATTTCATTCCCGTATCAATTAATACGTGCACTTCAAGACTCTAGACTATAGTCGAGTTTGAGATTTGACGACTACTAGCTGTGGCGTGTCAGACCAAATTGTGTACCAGAGTAGTTATCAATGATGGCAATAAACGTATTTATCGCATCATTAGCCGAATACGTGTGCTTAAGTTTTGGTAGTAACAAAGATGCAATGTATAATAATCTACTTTACTTGGATCCGCAACTGATTATCTTTGCAGAGGACTTCCGTCATCTGTTGAACCTCATGGAACCAAAAATAGTATTTGTCAGCAGCAAGTCAGTTAGTGCCGTTGCTGAAGCTGCGCAAGGAGCGAATCTTGACTTAAAAATAATAGTATTCGATCGAGTACCCGGTTTCCTTGAGTTTGAAACTGTAATCGCAGAACCGAGCACCGAAGAGGTCGAGAACTTCAGCTGCGCCCACATCGAGTCGTTGGACCAGATCGCTATGATAATGTGTTCATCTGGGACAACGGGCTTACCAAAAGGTGTTGCACTGAGTCACGGGGCTTTCCTCGGACAAGTTTATTCCTTGAAAAAAATTGGAATGTCCGGAAATAATTGCGTTGTATTTTCGGATATATCCTGGATTAGCGGAGTAATTTTTATGTTCATGAATTTAACCTCGAACATCACCAGAATCGTGACACCACCATTTGATGAGTACTCAGCATGTGCATTGATCGAGAAATACAAAGTAAATCGATGAGCTTCACGATATTTCAAGTACTCGATGCAGGATTTCAGGTACATCATTTGAATTGTATTCATATTCTTTCACCAGCCAAAAGTGATCCTCCTTGGCTCCAGCATGGTCAACAGGTGGCTGAAAGCTGATGCGTTGGGATGGTACGATCTCTCCAGCCTGAAGCGTGTCTTCTACGCCGGAGCACCCTTGGCCATTTCGTCTCACGAAGCTTTTGCCGAGTTCGTTCCAGATGCTCTTGTCTCTGCTGGATATGGATTGACAGAAGTGGGTGGCTTATTTTCGGCACAGACAGCAGACTCGAAGCCTGGGTCGTGCGGTCAGATCGTTGAGAATGCCCAGCTGAAGGTGATCGATACAGTAACCGGGAATAAACTGGGGCCCAATCAGAAGGGTGAACTATTACTGAAGACCTTTTCCATAATGAATTACTACTACAACGATCCGGAGGCTACAGCTGCGGCCGTCGACGAGGAAGGTATTCGTGTGGACGTAAAATTCTACACCTCAAAATCTATAAATTGCGGTAATTTTTATTATAATCGTTAAACGTTCGCTTTCATTCAAGGATGGTTTCACTCCGGGGATCTTGGTTATTACGACGAAGACGGGGAAATTTTCGTGCTCGAAAGATTGAAGGAATTGATAAAGTATCGCGGATACCAAGTATCTCCGTCCGAAATCGAGTCCGTGATACTGTCTCATCCTGGAGTCAAGGACGTGGTCGTCGTTGGCGTTCCTCACCCCATTGACGACGAGCACCCAGTTGCTTTTGTAGTCAGAGCAACGTATCCTACTGGTATAGCGAAAGAGGTGATTTTTTAATAAAACTTGAAGACCGAAACTTGCCGACATCTTCCCTCATCGCACGACGTATTCCAGGTCACTGAGATGGAGTTGGTTGACCTCGTTGCTGCTGAATTGTCCGACAGCAAACGACTTCGTGGTGGTGTCACATTCATCAATAATCTACCGAAAACACCCTCTGGTAAAGTACAGCGCAGGCTATTCCGCGACTTAGCAAAGTCTATCGCTGGAATTGGAGATGATCGACGGAGCGATTCCGAATCCTGAACGCATGCCTAATCTATGGTGTAGAAAAAATATCAATAATTGTCACGAATTGAACAACGTACATGAAATAAATTACACAGATTTAAATCAATATTCATCTTTGACTTTGAGACTAATTTTTTCTAACGACTCGAAGATTCAAAGAGTACCACAAGATCCGAACTATTTTTTGTTTTCAATCTATCTAGTTTAATTTTTCTTTTAAACTATAATTATAGAGACACTGTACAGAAAATAATAAAATGTAAACTGTCAGAGATCGCTAAGCAATTATATGTGTTACACACATTAATTAATCTTAGGCAATTAGATGACAACGATCTAATTACGTACTCATCAGAGTGTTTTGTCCACCTAAAGAATATTATGCTGTTTCATCTTCTGTTATACAATCTTGATATAACGCATGTAATCTAAAAAAAAGAAGAAAGGGGAGATGATCGAGTTGTGTGCAAAATGCACACATCACTTTGGATCAAACCCATACAGAAAAAATTCACCATATCTGTATTCTGAGTATCGACGCAAATAATCTTTAATGACTAAATAACGAAATTGAATGAAATCGCTACTCTCCTCACATTACAGCACATATATGCTAAAAATGGTTTCATCTTTAATCACCCTCGAATGTGTGAAATGGATGCCTCGATCCCAACAGCAGTGTAAAATTAGTAAACGGGTAATCGCGTTTCAGAACAACTTCAGGTAAATAGTCTAAAATATTTTCCCACAAAGTGTAAAATCAATTTCATTTGC
This sequence comes from Macrophya annulata, assembly GCA_963924015.1. NCBI lineage: Eukaryota > Metazoa > Arthropoda > Insecta > Hymenoptera > Tenthredinidae > Macrophya > Macrophya annulata. Next base: position 349,741 of record OZ001257.1, on the reverse strand, counting down.
CTATTCCGACACACATACGTATATAGGTATATACATACATACATACACTATAGTGATATTATAGACGCGTATATGTATATAGGTATTAGGGTGTCCGTTATTTACCAAATTGATTATTTTCCTCGTGACGCCCTCTAAATTTTTAGTTTATCATCTAAAAAAAATATCAGACCATCATAAGCCCTTAATATTCATAACAAACCTTGCCCCAAAGAGAATACATTTTCCATTTAAATTACATGGGATTTTGCCATTTTTTGGAAATATTTTTATTTTTCTTGAACTTGTTTTTTCGTAGCAATGACAAAATCATATTCTTGTACAGAATTTAACGCTCTACAAAAAAGATTTATGAAATTTTTCGAAAATTACAGAAATTTACCTAACTCAATTAAAATTAGTTGATTAAGTGCTGCAAATGGAAACAAGCTCAGAAATGATGAAGACCAGGATTAATTACCTGTCATACAATCAATTATGTTCAATGTATCAAAGTTTTTTTATCATAGTATCATAAAGTTATGTATTTTTTGGAATGAACGACGAAATTTCACAAAAATAATCACAATTTTGCCGTAAAAGTGCAAAAATTTAAGAATTTGCTTAGAGGTTAACTTTAACCTTGAATAACTTTTGAAGGAGTAAATTTATCGAAAAATTTCATAGATCTTTTTTGTAGAGCGTTAAATTCTGTACAAGAATATGATTATGTCATTGCTACGAAAAAACAAGTTCAAGAAAACAAAAAATATTTCCAAAAAATGGCAAAATCCCATGTAATTTAAATGGAAAATGTATTCTCTTTGGGGCAAGGTTTGTTATGAATATTAAGGGCTTATAATGGTCTGATATTTTTTTTTAGATGATAAACTAAAAATTTAGAGGGCGTCACGAGGAAAATAATCAATTTGGTAAATAACGGACACCCTAATAGGTATATGTATCATCGTATAACTTTCTGGGAACTCGTTAACAACCCTTCGGACCACTCGCACAATATAAAATATATACGATTTTGTGTCAGAGGTATGATCATCCATAAATGATGTCACGCAAGTATTTACCTTACCCCCATCACTCTCTATAACCGTGACATCATTTATGGATGACTCCTGACGTGGGTTTGACCCAATTTTATAAGCTCTCTCGTCGTAATTCTGTCCTTTAAAACACCCTGTAGCTGGAAACCCTAAATTAAATACCATTTTATTGATTGTAGAATACCGGTTGTTCTACAGGAAGTCGTTGCTTAAAAATAATCTCATATACATGGACACCGATCCGGTAATCCATGTGATTCAAAGTCGACCATCGTGCAATGCGAGGTACAATTACCTTTCAGATTGCTGGTTGGAATAGAATAATAATAGAACAATGAATTGAGAGAAATGGAAAGAATTTAAACACATCGTAGATAAAAATCATAGGCTTATATACACTTTGGATTGTACAAGTCCCCGCATGTGTGTAATTGCCAATACTCTACGTCTACTGCTATCTTTTATAATTATACCGTAAGTTACTCGTATAATCAACCGCGCATGTTAGCAAAAATCGTAAGAAACGCGTACCCATACCTAGGCGTATTACAAGTAAACAAAGTGAGTGAAATGAATGCGACAGACTTTACGCTAATCAAGCGGACCAGTAGTTGTCGATATAGGTATGCCGATGACGAGGTTACAATATAGTGTTTATTCCATAGTTGGCGGAAGAATGAAATTGCAGGAAGTTGTCAGTACATTTTTTTTTTTTCTTTTTCCTCTCCACAACTTACGTCGACATATTGGTTATACCGCATGACTTGGAATATATATCTCCTATATCCCCGCCAAGGGAATTCACGGTGACATGGATTTTATAAAGCCGTCATACACCGGTGAGACTTATTAATATCTTGATGGACATCAGTGTTGTTCTATGCACGTTGGTTTCTGCGTAGTTTATTAACGATTCATATCTTACCTGGTGCTTTTGTTATTTTTCACAAATTTATGGATCTTGTTCTATGCTGAAAATTAGCATATTTATATATAAATGATGAATAATTTATCTAAAAATATGAAAAGGGTAAGTGAAATACCGAACCACGCCGCATGAACTAACGATAGGTGAATTATATACTGATTCACTTCATGGCTCCATCTGATAATGAATCACAACTGCAGTTCTATCAGAACTTGAAAATCCGTACATATACTGTAAAGAAAATATATCTTCGTCCCTTGATGTGCAGGAAAAAATTTGATCGGTAAAAGCTTGTTTTCAGAATAACTTGGGATTCAAAATCGAAGACAAAATACTCAGGGGTAGAGAGGTCTCATATGAAGACGAATACCCAAGCCTTGGAAAGTTCATATTGGACACACTTGGGAGTAGCTTGGATTTGGTGGGTCAGGTAAATACGGGTGCATTCATTCGGATAACGGCATAGAAAAAGGGATCGAGAGATGCTTTTGCTCCCGCATGAGTGATTTTCGCAAAAATCACGACAAACGATATTTCAGATTGAATTCGCGACCGGCAAATCGCATACCCAAAGAGTGATGATAGACAGGAGCGTGAGGTGCGCCTTATGGATGAGGTCGCAGGGGCTGCTCGCTGGTGACGTCGTCGCGATCTGCTCTCACAATCAGCTGGACGTCCCGATCGCGTGCTTTGCAACGCTGTACCTCGGAGCGGCTGTCAGTCCTTGGGACGAGGGGTTGAACGCAAGTAGGTTTAACTCATCCCACAGCCCATGCAAGTTTCGCGGAAGTGGAAACATCGTTTACGACCTTGTGGTCATTTTAATTTGCAATTTCATTCCCGCATCAATTAATATGTGCACTTCAAGACTCTAGACTATAGTCGATTTTGAGATTTGACGACTACTAGCTGTGGCGTGTCAGACCAAATTGTGTACCAGAGTAGTTATCGATGATGACAATAAACGTATTTATCGCATCATTAGCCGGATACGTGTGCTTAAGTTTTGGTAGTAACAAAGATGCAATGTATAATAATCTACTTTATTTGAATCCGCGACTGATTGTCTTTGCAGAGGACTTCCGTCATCTGTTTAACCTCATGAAACCAAAAATAGTGTTTGCCAGCAGCAAGTCAGTTAGTGCCGTTGCTGAAGCTGCACGAGGAGCAAATCTTGACTTGAAAATAATAGTATTCGATCGAGTACCCGGTTTCCTTGAGTTTGAAACTGTAATCGCTGAACCGAGAGCCGAAGAGGTCGAGAACTTCAGCTGCACCCACATCGAGTCGTTGGACCAGATCGCTATGATAATGTGTTCATCTGGGACTACAGGCTTACCAAAGGGTGTAGCACTGAGTCACGGGGCTTTCCTCGGACAAGTTTATTCCTTGAAAAAAATTGGAATGCCCGGAAATAATTGCGTAGTATTTTCGGGTATATCCTGGATTAGCGGAGTAATTTTTATGTTCATGAATTTGGCCTCGAACATTACCAGAATCGTGACCCCACCATTTGATGAGTACTCAGCATGTGCATTGATCGAGAAATACAAAGTAAATCGTTAAACCTTACGATATTTCGAGTATTCGATGGATCCCAGGTAATTTGAACTAAATTCATCATATTCTTCTACCAGCCAAAGGTGATCCTCCTTGGCTCCAGCATGGTAAATAGATTGCTGAAATCCGATGCTTTGGAAAAGTACGATCTCTCCAGTTTGAAGCGTGTCTTCTACGCAGGAGCGCCCTTGGCCGTTTCATCTCGCGAAGCTTTTTCCAAGCTCGTTCCAAATGCTCTTACCTCTGCAGGATATGGATTGACAGAAGTGGGTGGATCATTTTCAGTGCAGACAGCGAACTCGAAGCCTGGGTCGTGCGGTCAGATCGTTGAAAATGCCCAGCTGAAAGTGATCGATCCGAAGACTGGCCATACACTTGGGCATGATCAGAAGGGCGAACTATTGCTGAAGACCGTTTCCATAATGAATTGCTACTACAACGATCCGAAGGCTACAGCTGCGACCGTCGACGAGGAAGGTTTGTGTGGCCGTAAAATTTTGCGCTATATGTAGAATCTGTGTATTGCGGTGATTTACATTATCCTTAATAAACGTTCGCTTCAATTTGAGGATGGCTTCACTCGGGAGATCTTGGTTATTATGACGAGGACGGGGAGATTTTTGTGCTCGAAAGATTGAAGGAATTGATAAAGTATCGCGGATATCAGATATCTCCGTTCGAAATCGAGTCTGTGATATTGTCGCATCCCGGAGTCAAGGAGGTTGCCGTCATTGCCGTTCCTCACCTCATCGACGACGAGCACCCAGTTGCTTTTGTAGTCAGAGCAACGTATCCTACTGGTGCTGCTAAACAGGTGATTTTTTCGTTAAATTTTTCCAGAAAATGCCAACATATCTTCACTCATCGCACGACGTATTCCAGGTAACTGAAAAGGAGCTAGTTGACCTCGTAGCTGCTGAATTGTCCGACAGCAAACGACTTCGTGGTGGTGTCAGGTTCATCGACCATCTACCAAAAACACCTTCTGGTAAAGCACTGCGCAGAGAATTGCGCGAATTATCCAAGTGCATGGCAAGAATTGACGACAATCGACAGAGCAATCCCTAGACTGGAAACAATGCCCTTGCTGCGCGAAGGAAGTTATTATAATTGTCCTGGATTGAAGTATAAAATTTGGTAATAATTTTTCTATTGTTCTGTTTGAATGAATAATACCGAATAAGTACAAAAATATTTAATATTCAGCTTAAGAATTATCCGAACCTTATAGCTAGTCACTTTTGGTTGCTGACCATCAACATACATTAAACAAAATTCCCGACGCAGAATTTTAGTTGATTAAGAGCCGAGGTGTCACCATGGTTGGGAATAGTTCTTTTCTACTCGACCAGTTCATGATTCGTGCACTCGTACCTTTTTTCTACCTTTACCGGAAAAGCCCTTGCCCCTCACGTTTGAACCTTATTTCAGTATACGAAAAAGAATCACAATTATTTCTTGAAACTGTGAATAAACCTCCGGAGAATTCAGTCTCGGCATCAGGGCGGGACCAACGGGTCTCGCGATAGAAGGGAAAAAATTGTTCCTTCAAGTGAAAAAAGAGCAAAAAACAAAAAAAAAAAGAGAGAAAAAATATGCTAGACAAAAGGAAATAATAAATAGAAGAAAATAAAGTAAGAAACTTGTTGAATTACTGTAAAGATTTTATTAGACTTTTTATCCTGAACATTTTTTTTTTTTTCACATCAATTTTTACAAAATCGGACTATATTAGTTTTTAGAATGAAACTTTCTACGAGGTTCTATGGTGTCCATTATAATTATGGATGTATTGACAATTGTCTCATTCTTCTTTCGGATAGATAAACTCCCTGTATTTCTCCAAAGCCCCATCACGTATTCACTTTGTTGTTTTATGTTTCAATTTAATTATTACTTTGCAATAATTTAGTCGTGACTATGTGCTGAGTCTAACACTGACTCTAGAAATATATGTTTTGACAAAATATTTATAACATTTGAATAAAGTTATACTTTGACAATGGCCTTTCCAGTATTTTCCCCTTTCATCATCCCAACAAATGCGTCAAACATATTTTCAAATCCTTCCGTCACCGTTTCACGATACTTCAACTTCCCTTCCTTTATCCATTTCAGATTTTGCTCAATACCCTCAATCCAACGATCCAAGTAGTTAATGAAATGAAATCCTTCCACTTTTAATGAGTTGGCAAGTATTATTGGTAGGATTGCCGTATCCTTTGGCAATGCATCAAAGTCTTTGTTATACGCAGAAATAGTACCGCATACCGCAACACGACCACCTATACTCATTTGACTTATTACGATGCAGGAAATCTCTCCTCCCACCTAGATTCGTCAGATAAAATAACATATGTCATTTATAATGATTGAATGACGAGATATTTAATTAATATGAATGATAGAGTTGACCTGATGATTCTCTCATCAGTCTTGCATCATGGCTCCATTATTGAATACTTTAAACTCTTAATTAGGTTGCTGAGATAGGGAGATTCATTATACTCACGTTGTCGAAGTAGCAGTCGACTTTGTTAGGAGCAGCTTTCCTCAAAGCTGCGGCGACATCTTCGGTCTTGTAATTGACAGCATGATCGAATCCCAATTCTTCCTTGAGCCATTTGCACTTTGCAGCGGAACCAGCAATTCCAATAACATTCAAGCCAAGGATTTTCCCAATTTGTCCAACGTGGGATCCGATTGCACCGGCTGCCCCACTCACGACTAGTGTTTCTCCAGCTTTTGGCCGGCAGATTTCGGTGAGTGCAAAATATCCAGTGTTTCTATAATCATTTTATAATCTGTGTTCAATATTCGTTGGCGTAAGGATGCTCGTAAATTTAAATTATAATCGAAATCCTACCCTGGCATGCCTAGTATTCCTAGACCAAGAGACACAGGTAGATCACCGAAGTCAGGTAGTACGTATGGACACTGTCCAAAAATGCCAGACGATTTTTCATTAATTATTACGTGTGTCTGCCAGCCAGCTTCAGCGTAGACACGCTTACCAACTGGAAATCTTGGATTCTTGGATTCTATGATCTTGCTAACTTGGAATCCGAACATCGTAGATCCCTCTGGCCATTGATCAATAAAAATCTTCATACTCATGCACGGATTAACAGACAAATATTCTGCCTGAATGAGAAATTCTGAAATCACGGTTTTCCTCTAGTGAAATTTTTGTTAGGGTTAGGCAAATTTATTTAATGTTAGTTCATCTATATTATAGAAAAATGTTAGATCGATTACTCGATGACTTCGTGAGGCGGAGCAGTTGAGAGCTAGATTTTACAAATTTATCTATTTTTTTTTAAATTTTTTGAGAAATTTCGAAAAAGTAAAATAATCAGGCGCTTTCTACTAGCATAATGCGTAATCCCCCAAAATTTCATTGCGATTCATCTACTAGTTTCGAAGAATTCACTATTCCCTTGAAACGTTACATTTCACCTTGAGTAATATAAACACGTGCCTGCGGTAATCACTATTCGTATTTTATACTGAGTCCAGAGTCCCCACCGGCGATGGCTATACGGTGATTACTGCTGGCACGTATTGATATTGCATATATCAAGAGTTGAAATTTTGAGAGAATTTTTTCTTTTTCTATCGGATTTAAAACCGATCTACGAGGGCGTCATTATAAAAATTCGAGGGTACCTACCCCAAATAAGAATCATCCTACCGCACACACTCTCCAGAACAACAATGACCATTTCAAGAAAATCTTAGAATAACTCTTACAATATATTTTGGTAGGTGTTCTAGGATGGTGGATTTAAAAGTTTATATGACAATAGGTACTCACCTCCATCTTTCAAAGGAGGTAATTCTTCCTCAGCCAAAGTCAAATCTGTACGCTTTGGGAGTCCGTGGAAACGTTTACTAAGCACATACTTCTTGGCAATAACCATTGTAAATTCGTAATGTGTATAAGATTACTGGATTGAAAACGGTTGGTCAACAGTATGGCTTTGAACGATCACCGTGATATGGAACCTATGCGGATCGTATAAACAATTTCTACCACGCGACCAGCGAGTTATCTCTGTTTGAGATAATTAGAATCTGAAGCATGTTGTAACGTGTACGGCTGCTGGGCACTGGTCATACCGCGCAATACCTATCGCGCATAACAAGTCTGACGTCACAAACCACATTAAAGGAATCGCGCTAGCACAATCGCTAGCTATTGTCTAGCAAAACGTCCCAACTGACTCAACTCCGGAACCCAAAGCGTCTACAGATTTAGGTTCAATGTCCTTATAAATTCGTTCTTTTCTAATTAAATTTAATTAGCGCATATAGAAGACGCTCTAGCAAAGTCTAACGGTGCAATAAATTATTTTTTTCAGTAAAATAATTTATTAAATCTTACAATCAACTCTCTTTCTAATATTCTTATTTTCATATAATTCTATTCTGGGTAAAATCAAAACAAACGTTCAGTCTTTCTCTAGTCTAAATTCAACTCAAAATCAAAACATAACAAGATTCTCTCTATTCTAAATTCATCTCAAAACTAGAACTCTACAGTTGGTTAGGAGAGAAGAGAAGAACTGAGTAAGGAGAAAAATAATTAGATAAACAGACGCATGTTATGCAAAAAAAAATTTGAATTATTCTTGACCGTTTTTTGAGTGGTACAAGCCAGTGAAATAGGAATAAGTCTGATTAAAAATAGCAAGGGTCAAACGTTTATCGAGTTGGCTTGGAATTCCTCATACACATCAATAGCGTATACGTCCAATGTTTTCTATATCTATAAAAATCTAATAAATAGGCAGTTAAGCACATTAGAAATTTTCCATAATCCCATGCTACATTGGCAGTTGTTGATGCAATACCTACCTATGTCAATACTTGGTCAACAACATCCCTTAAAGGGTTACTCACTTCGGAAGGTAGAAAAGTGAGAAAAAGATATAAACAAAGTTGGCTACGAATATCCGAAGTATCTAAAAATTGGAATTGCATTTGCATCGTTTTGAATAACCACGTTAGTTATGATTATGCGCTTACTTTCGATTTTCGAAAAAAAAAATAGATGTGTATAATGTATGTATGTATAGCTGTTATATGCATAACGCTTTCATATCTGTATTTAAATAATCATACTTCGCATATCTCAAGTATGGTTTTGATAATGAAAAAACAAACTTCTTAATCTTAATCTTGAATTATATTCTGAGATCAACTAAAGAAGTTGCTTGATCACGAGGTTAGACGAACGAATGGGATCAAATTTCAGGTCGTTATCACTCTTAGCCTCCGCCTGGATATCTGATTATTAGTACAAGTATTCATATCACAATATTCCTAATCGTTTAATCAAAAGTGCTCGGAAGTATTTCGGTAAATAGCTATAATTTGGCCGATATAGGTACTACATTTGAACATGCTAAAAGTCCTGAACTCAATCTTTTGCGCTCGAGCCGGCATCTTGAAAAAAAGGTGCTCCAATTCAGGTTTTCGCTGATATCTCGACAGCCGATCATCCTATCAAGATAATGGCGGATATAAAAAAGAGAGGTAATTACATCCTCTACAAGAAAGGTGAAATAACTATTTTCTGTATTCTTATTAGTTTGGTCATATTTTAACATTGAATGTCCAAGTAGTTTTTGAATTTCTTCCAGTCCAAGTCAAAGTCGCATATATATTCCAGCTATAATAGATAAAAGTTTCAAAGAATATCGAATGTATTTTTTGTCATTTTTGTCGTGCATGTAAACCGTGCGGAAAGTAGAACTTTTTCGTCCTCGGGCGATAAAGTAGGCTCTCGGGCGGTAAAGGAATAATTCTTCATCGCACTCGAGCACTTTACCGCCCTAGAGCGGAAAATGAAACTACTATATAGAAAATATTATCACAATTATGTTCTGTAAAATAATATACCTCAGAGATTATCATAAATATTTCAACAAATGATTACTAAATATTCAAAAAATATTGTTCGAAATGTTGTTCAACAATAATTGATAAGCTTACAATAAATATTTCGTAAATTTCGTACATATAATATATTGACTAAAAATATTTGTTCATAAATATTATTATATTTTCCTTCTAAAAGTTCAGAAGGGAGCAGTTCATGTTTCAGACTTGAAAATTCAAAATCAGAATTAGAATTCGAGTATTCAAAAACTCGAGTCGTGAAAAGAAAATTTGTACCGTGAATGTGCGAAAAATTCGTGTCCTAATCATGTGTGAAATTGACCTTTTGAATGAAATTTTTTTATTACATATTTCAGTAGTTCACGGAAAAATAATTTGGTCATATTTTTTCTTTTTTTAATTGAACAGCAATCGGCGTTTGTACAACGGATCGAAAAATATAACATTATGACGTTACCCATGCTAAGATATATTTGAGAGCTGGTTTAAGAAGCGCAATATTATAAGCTAGTTATGATAAATATTCTGGGCTGTATGATGCCGAGCCATGTTTATCTCATCGTGATAAGTTGTGCCCCAAAAAATCCTGCTATCGCTTGCAATCTTTAGTTAATGCCACTCGATTTTTCGACTCAGGATCTATGCCTAGTTTGAATTCCTGCTGCACATCAGTCTCACCAGTTTCGCAACACCATTCGGTGCAACGAAATCAAGACTCCGTATTTGAATTGAAGATTTCATTTGAGGAAATATGGCGAAGGTATGTAAAATACAAGGTGGCGTTAAAAATATTAGCAGTATCTGGCTTATGAGGAATTAGAATTTTCGCGAATCCGCCGATAAGTCGGTACTTCAAGGTCTGTAGTGACTGGGATACAACAGTGATCAAACAATTTGTAGTGGAATGTACACCTAACGAGATTGATTGTGACCAGTTCAAGGCCACGCAAATTTGAAACAAACGCGAATCTTAATGTTAAATCTCATAAGGATGCGCATTTGTTTCAAATTTGTGTGGCCTTGAACTGGTCATAATCAATCTCGTCAGGTGTACATACGATGCTTTGGCTGCACGCAGTCAATCGAATACACAGCGAAAAAAAAATTAACCTGATTAGATAATTAGCATAATTGGTTATTTTACAACTGCGCCAAGTCTTCCCACGTATGTTTAACAGTTTTATTCAAATGAAGAAGCTGATCTATCTGACTATATTAGGCACTGTATAAAACGATGCCGGACATCGATAGATTACTAGTACCGATTTTTTCAGGATGGTCCAAAATTTAAAATCGAGAACAATATTCTCAAGGGCAGGGAGGTTTCTTATCAAATCGACCATACGAGTCTCGGCAAGTTTGTACTGGACACTCTGGAAGAGAGCGCGGATTTCGTTGGCCAGGTAAATGTTTGATGAAACTGCGGCGTATACATATACAGAATTACACACCTATACAGAATTCAGAAACATTACAATTGCACATATAAGGGAATAAGTATATTAATTATTGGGGCGACCTCGCTTCCGTCCACCCTAGATCAATATCCAGACAAAAATTCGGTACAGTGAAAATCTTTGCGAATGGTGTGCTTTCAGATCGATGCTGTCACCGGTGAAGAATATTCTTACGGAAAGATGCGTGACCTGAGTGTCAGGTGCGCACTGTGGATGAAGTCTCAGGGTCTACTCCCAGGGGAAGTCGTCGCGATCTGCTCTAACGATCATCTGGACACTGTCATGCCATGTTTTGCGGCTCTCTACCTCGGCGCTGTATTCAATCCTATGTACCCCACGACGAACGCAAGTAAATCATCTCGAGTCCACGTTTCTCCGCAATATTCATATGTTGATAAAATCTAATTCTGGTGTTAATATTTTTCGATCCGAGTCACGGCTGAAAATTGTGCATTGAAACGGGCCAACGTTGTCGATATGGAGTTAACACTATGAGCGTCTTGCTGGTGAATACCCCAATTTTTTCAGACCAGATAGAACCCTCGAAGTTGAAGACTAGTGGAGTTGTGAAGGTTTAAACTTGAACATTCGAAGAACTCAATATGTCTCATTCGACGCGGGAAGAATTCCAATTCCATTTAGGACAATGAAAAGAACAAAAAAAAACAAAATGATAATTTTTAGCAACATTGAGAGAATGCGAATATCTCGGAAGCCAGGATCGACAAAGTGGGCCCTTTTCATGCAGACGGCCACATACCTATACGAGTCAGAAACGTTTCTTTTTTTCAGAAGAGCTTTTTCATCTACTGAACATCTCCAAGCCAAAACTGGCATTTGTTACCGAAGAATCGGCCACCGTAGTTGCTGAAGCGATGAGAGAAGCGAAACTTGACCCAAAAATAATAGTCTTTGGTCGGGTAACCGGATTCTTCGAATTTAAAAGCATAATTGCTGAGCCAGAAATCGACGAAGTGAATAACTTCGAGTGCATGCCGATCAAGAACCTTTGTGAAACTGCTATGGTTCTATTCTCTTCTGGGACTACGGGCTTGCCAAAAGGTGTCTCGTTGAGCCATAAACTTATCTTCCAACGAGTTTTAGAATCAGAAAAACTCATAACGACTGGAGAAAATTGCTTGATAATATCGCAAACCTACTGGATCGGTGGGGCATGGAGGATGTTCAGTCATTTGTTTTTGAAATTAAGACGAATAATAACACCACCCTTTGAAGAATATTCAGCTTGTAAAATTATAGAGAAATATCATGTAAGTCGTAATCGCTAAATATTTATTTCATCTAAATGTTGCGTTGAACTGGAGTCTTTTTTTGGACAGATAAACTGGATGTTTATGGCCACCGACATGATATGGACCCTTCTAAAGTCTGGCGCGTTGGCTAGATATAATCTCTCCAGCGTAAAAATTATCACTAACGTTGGTAGCTCTGTTCACCTTACGTCACAAGAAGCCTTTGCCGAATTTGTACCGAACGCCGTGATCACTACGGCTTACGGATTAACCGAAGTTGGTGGTGAAGTGTCGCGGCAGGCGGGTAACTCAAAGCCTGGTTCATGCGGGCAAATAAACCAGAACACTCAGCTGAAGGTGATCGATCTAGACAATAAACGAATACTGGGAGTCGATAAAATGGGTGAACTCTTGATAAACTACCCCAACACGATGGGGTACTGATATGGTGATCCCGAGACTGTAGCCAAGGCAATCGACGAGGAAGGTTGGTGCGGCTGTACAGATCGAATGACATATAAATATACGTAAACAAGCTTGTTGGGCTGTAATATGTATTTTCTTAATTTTACATCCCATTGCTTAAGGGTGGTTGCACACAGGAGATATTGGCTACTACGACGAGGATGGAGAGATCTTTGTGCTTGGTAGATTGAAGGACATGATCAAATTTCGTGGTTATCGGGTATTCCCGTACCAAATTGAAAGTTTGATATGGTCGCATCCTGGAGTCAAGGATGTGGCTGTTATTGGTGTTCCTCATCCTGTAGATGGCGAGCACGCAGTTGCTCTTGTAGTCAGAGCAACAGGTCCCACTGGTGCTGGCGAACAGGTGATTATTTCTAACCATGTCAGAAGATATATTCTGATTGGCATTGAGAAGTAGAGATTTCTATAACCGTTTTCTAATAACGGTTACTTCCTCACCCTTCGCACGATATCCATATTCCAGGTCACTGAAAAGGAACTGGCCGACCTGGTAGCTGCTAAATTGTCTGACAACGAACGACTCCGCGGCGGTGTAAGGTTCATTGATCATCTACCTAAAACACCATCTGGAAAAACACTACGCAGGACATTTCGCGACTTAGGAGCGTCTGTGATGAATGTTTGATCTTTGGCGTAGATGAAAATAATAATAATTGATACGAATTGGACAGTACGTGTTATCTAGCTGATTACTTGTAGAATCTGGAAATAACTTTCTCAGGGTTCTGTTTCAATAATAAAATACAGATCGAATGGGATATTCAGTCTTTGGCTTAGAAATTCAATAGGCCTTGCCCGTTTGCACTTTAGGGGTTGACAATCAATATGTTGGTATGTACTTTAAATAAATAATCTAGGTGTTCAAATCAGTGCTGTTCTCATTTATTCTGAACCGACCACGCATGTTCAATCCAGTCAGTAACAAATATTCATGAAACACTTCGCACGATCATTTACTAATATCATCGTCTGGAAAATAAAGAAAATGTCCCCGTTATCATTGCTGGTCCCATTCATTCCATCCAAGCCTCAACCTAACCATGTGCATGAAACAACATCTGCAGTAACAGAGACGGCCTTACCAGCTACATATCAGATCAAAAACAATAGAATCTTCCATGGGAGTAGGGGAATGTCGAAAGAAAAAGATTTGGTGCCATTATATAAGAGGGCGCTCAGACGTAAGAGCCGAATTGCTACTTTGGCAGAAAATTGCTCTTTGCACTCAATCAGTCTAGAATATGCGTGTGCTTCTCTGGAACATTTTTTTTTTTAATTTTTTTGTGAGGCCCATATACATATACCATGCTTGAGCGCTGTTCAAATATACGATGGGATCAACAAATATTTGTGTATGCCATACCTATAACAAAGATTCCGAGGACCAGTTCATGAGTAAAAACTACTGTGCCACTGTTGGATTAGTTATTGTTTAGCCATCGGTGATACGTGAGATAAAACTCTTGGCGATTTTTCGCCTTGTCAGCAGCTGACTTGAAAAAATTGGAGCAAAGATAACAATTAAGGTATACGACTGTACATAATTTGACAGTCATGCCACACTAGCCGTAAAGATTGAAATAAAATGAGGTGAGGTATCACGTATCTCTGAAAAAGACACAGACCGCCATTCGAAACAGATTAGACTGTCACGTGTGAGAGAATATTGAAACCGGTTGAAGTCAGTGGTGAAATTCGTTGGATTTTTAGCTTATTGTCGATAGTTATTCAGGATTCCTGCGGCATTATCTGACCAATTTACAAATCCCGTTCTGTGTAACAATATTGAGAATCTGCAGTATTCGAAATAAGCATAACATCTCAGGAAACATGGAAGAGGTATGTCAAATTCACGTTGACGTCAAACGTTTAAGCAGGTTCTTGCTTTAGAGTAATAGATATCAATGTATAATTATGAATTGGCCAATATATGCGTCTGCACTGCAAGCTCATACGTCCGGTAAACGAGATTGATGTAACGATTTAAAACTGGAATACGATGCTCGGTTTGAGGTATAATTGTTGCAGCTGCGTCCTTTGAATAAGAAAGAAGTAACAAGTATAGGTTCATTGAAACGTAAAGACTGACCCATCTATCTGACCAGTATCAGGTAAACAAAGTTATACCGGCCATTCAGCCATTTCTTTTACGGATTCTTTTCAGAATGGTTGGAATTTCAAAATCGAGGACAACATTCTCAAAGGCAAGGAGGTCTCCGATCGAATCAGCCACAAGAGTCTCGGCCAGTTTGTATTGGATACTCTGGAAGAACGGCCAGATTTTGTCGGTCAGGTAAACGTTCAACGCAGCTGCGTATACGCATGGATTACTCGCATACGCCGAAGTGACAATTAGAACCATTCTAATGATACGAAAGTACAAGAAAATTAGTTGCGGAGGCGGCCGCTCTGTAACCCACCTTGATCCAGTACCCAGATAACGATTCGTAATTACTGTGAAAATCTTAGCGAATGGTGTTTCAGGTCGATGCCGTCACTGGTGAAGAATACACGTACGAGAAGATGCGGGAACGCAGTGTCAGATGCGCCCTATGGATGAAGTCGCAGGGTCTACTCGCAGGTGACGTTGTCGCGATCTGTTCTCACGATCAGCTGGACGTCTCGATCGCGTGTTTCGCGACGCTGTATCTCGGAGCCGGAGTCAGTTTTTGGAACGACGGGTTGAAGACAAGTACGTGACTAATCCAGCCAGCTCGTTGCAAGATTCACTTTGACGAAAACTGCCTTCTTGATTTTTTTTCAATTAGGTTTACAATCTACCAATTGCTTGTCAATTCATATGGACTTGGGTGTACAATATTCTACATTATGTATAATAGATTTCAAGTTTTGAATACTGCTAGCTGTGATGTCACAGGACAAAATATTAACCGGAGTTCATGCCGTAGTTATATTGCGTTATTCATAAAATGTTTGCATATAATTTGTAGCAGTGGTAATGATGAAATATATTTCAACTTTATCCGCGACTGATTATTTTTGTAGATGACCTACGTCACCTGTCGAGTCTCATAAAACCAAAAATAGTGTTCGTCGGCAAAAATTCGGTGAGCGCCGTTGCTGAAGCTACGCGAGAGGCGATTCCCGACTCAAAAATTATAGTGTTTGGTCGGGTTTCCGGGTTCCTTGAGTTTGAAAGTGTCATCGCTGAACCAAGAGCCGAGGAGGTCAAGAACTTCAGTTACGCCCACATCGAGCCCTCGATCGATATCGCTTTGATAATGTGTTCCTCTGGGACAACAGGCTTATCAAAAGGTGTTGCGCTTAGCCACCAAGCTTTCCTCAGATCACTTTATTGCTGGGTGAAAATAACGATTCCGGAAAATGGATGCACTGTATTGACGACCATCTCCTGGATGAGTGGAGCAATTTCTTTGTTTCTGAGCTTGGCCTTGAATTTCACTAGAATCGTAATACCGGCAGTCGATGAATACTCTATATGTGCACTGGTCGAGAAATATAAAGTAAATAATTCACGTCACGATAATTCCAATAGATTTTAGGTAATTTGCATTTCACCCGTGCGTATACTTTCCCCAGCTCAAGGCGATATTCATTGCCTCCGGCATGATCAAGAGATTGCTGAATTCCAATGCGTTAGAAAAGTACGACCTCTCGAGCCTGAAGCGTGTCATCTACGGTGGAAGCTACTTGGACCTTTCGTCGCGCAAGGCTTTTGCCAGGTTCGTTCCAAATACTCTCCTCTCCACGGGATATGGAATGACAGAAGTGGGTGGCCTAATTTCAATGCAGACAGCGAATTCGAAGCCTGGATCATGCGGTCAAATCGTTGAAAATGCCCGGCTGAAAGTGATCGATCCGAACACGGGCAATAAGTTAGGACCTAATCAGGAGGGTGAACTATTACTGAAGACCGTTTACATAATGATTGGCTATTACAACGATCCGAAGGCTACAGCTGAGACAGTTGACGAGGAAGGTTTGTGTGGACGTAAAAATTTAACTTCAAATCTTTGCATCATCATTAATAAACGTTAACTTTCATTCAAGGATGGGTTCACTCCGGGGATCTTGGTTACTATGACGAAGACGGCGAGATTTTTGTGATCGAAAGATTGAAGGAATTGATAAAGTATCGCGGCCACCATGTATCTCCGCTCCAAATCGAGACTGTCATATTGTCTCATCCCGGAGTCAAGGAGGTGGCTGTCGTTGGTGTTCCTCACCCTTTAGACGACGAACACCCGGTTGCTTTTGTAGTCAGAGAAGATTCGACTGGTGATGACAAGCAGGTGATTTTTATTTACAGCTATGACTAGATAAAATTTATGGTTGGAACGCAGAAGATTTCAAACCATTTCTGCATAATATTAACATCTTAACTATTTACAATATCTGATCCAGGTCACTGAAAAGGAGCTAGTCGACCTCGTGGCTGCTGAATTGTCCGACAGCAAACGACTCCGTGGTGGTGTCAGGTTTATTAATCATCTACCGAAATCGCCTACTGAAAAAATTTTACGCAGGGAATTACGTGCTTCAGTTATGTCTGAGCCAAGAATCCGAGACAATTGATAAAATCGTTCTAAAGCTCAGTCTTCAAGGAATAATTCATCGTCTGAGTGTAAAAATTATTGATGATTGCTACAAATTAAACGATCGCGAATTATTTGGCTGACTTTTTGTGAAATGTGGGAATTCGTACGCTCAAGGCTCTGATGAAATAAATTACACAGATTGAAAACAATATTCACGTTGACCTCTGAAAATAATTATTTAGATCAATCTCTAAGGAGTCCGGTCCACACTGTATCCAAATGTCCGCGCCCGTGTCACCGTCCTAGTTCCATTTGCCCTCTATGTGAGAAAACTTAGTGGATGGCCCGTGTTACGTACCAACTCACGTTTTCCAAGTTTTTATTAAAATTTGATACTCAATAGATTTACCAAATGACTGGGGTTCCTAGTCATTTCAAATGGTAAAGCGAATCTCAGAGTCATCTGGACGCTGCCATGCCATGTCTTGCGGCTCTCTGTCTCGGCGTACTGTATTCAGTCATTTGAGCCCGACGACGAACGAAAGTAAATCATTTCGAGCGTGTGTTTCTCGACAATATTCGTGTGTCTACAAACTAAACAAAACTGGACGCTTTATAATATCCAGACCATGTGCAAGACGATACGTTGCAAACGATAAGATCTCCAATTATTTATCTAAACTCGTAATTCTCAGTTCGTTCGAAATGAACCCCATTCTAAGTGAAAAAAAAAGAATCTACTGATGATTACTACGAATCGAACGATCACGTAATTATTTAGCTCACTTTCTGCAAAACGTGGAAATCATTTTGTTTCAGGGTTCACGATGAAATTAATTACACAGATTCAAATCAATATTCACCTTCGGTTTCAAGACTAATTTTTCTGAACGACTCAAAGATTCAAGGAGTACTATAAGGTGTACCACATATGCCCAGAAGGCTGGTGATTAATTATATCTATGACAAAGCAAAACCACATTATATACCGCTGTACTCATATGTCCACAATCTGTATCTACGTCGTCATGTTGTTTCCCAGATAAATGGTATAAATATTTCCAAGTTCTATCTGCTCGGCATGTGAGAAAAACGTGTCAAACATCTCATTAATCAAATAAATGAAATGTGCCCGTAATCACTGCTGGTCTCATTCATTTCATCTAAGCCTCAACCTAATAATATGCATGAACCAACATCAGTAACTCCAACGGCCTCATAGCAGCGACATCAGATTAAAGCCAACAGGTTCTTCCATGGCAGTAGGAGAATGGGGAGCAAAAAATGTTTGTCACAGAATACATATAAGTGGAAAGTGTTTAGACATATAAAAACCTAACTGCAATCCTGACAAAAAATCGTTCTTTCGGAATATGCGTGCGGATCTTTGTTTGCTCCCCTGGAACATTTTTTTTTATATGTGTGAGGCCCATTTATGCTTGAGCAGTATTCTGAAATACGACAAGATCTACAAATATTTGTGTAAGCTATAGCTGTCACGAAGACTCCGGGAGTCAGTTTATGAGCAGAAACTACTTCCTCACTGTTGGATTGGTTATTTGTCAAGCTACTGCAGTCATGAGTGAGGTAATACAAATATTTCTCGCCTTATCGTCAGTCTGATTATATATCCAAGCAGAGATTACGATATAATATACGACCGTAGATGATTTTATAGTCAAGCTAGATTCACTGTAAGACTCAGATCGCATATCTCATCAAAAGACATACACCGCTATTTGGAAGAAACGAGTCTGTCACGTATTGAAGAATTTAGAAATCGGTTGAAACCGGTGTATTAGATCTTTGGATTGGGTTCGATTCTTATTTCAAATTCCTATTGCATTATCTTACCCATTCGCAGATCCTGTTCCCTGCGACGAGATTGATAACCGGTATTCGAAATAAGCATCACATCTGAAGAGATATGAAAGGGGTATGTTAAATTCACGTGTACGTCAAAAGTTCAAGCAGGTTTTGTACTTCGAAGTTATTAAAAATCATGTATAACAACAAATTCATCAATGCTTCAGCACTTAAATCTCATAATCAAACATCCGGTAAACAATATTGATGAAACGATTTCAAAGTAGAAAACGATGCTCAGTTCTTTCATTTAACTGATGAAGAAATAACGTGTAGATTCGATGGAACAAAAAAGACTGAGCCATCTATCTGCCGCCGATGTCACATGCAAAATTACCCGAGATGCGTGCATATAAAAGTTGTAGCAGTGGTAATGATACAATATATTTTAACTTCATCCACACCTGATTATCTTTGCAGAGGACCTACATCACCTGTCGCGTCTCATGAAACCAAAAATAGTGTTTGTCGGCAACAATTCGGTGAGCGTCGTTGCTGAAGCTACGCAAGAGGCGAGTTCCAACTCAAAAATAATAGTATTTGGTCGAGTTCCCGGTTTCCTTGAGTTTGAAAGTGTCATCGCTGAACCAAGAGCCGAGGAGGTCAAGAACTTCAGTTGCGCCTACATCGAGTCCTCGGTCGATATCGCTTTGATAATGTGTTCCTCTGGGACAACAGGCTTATCAAAAGGTGTTGCGCTGAGCCACAAAGCTGTCCTCAGACAACTTTATTGTTGGGTGAAAATGTCAGTTCCAGAAAATGAGTGCACTGTATTGACGACCATCTCCTGGATCAGTGGGACAATTTCTTTGTTTCTGAACCTGGCTTTGAATGTCACCAGAATCGTAACGCCGGCAGTCGATGAATACTCTATATGTGCACTGACCAAGCAATACAAAGTAAATCATTAATCTCACGATATTCCAACCATTAGATGGACTTCAGATAATTTGCATTTCATCTGTATAATTTTTCCAGCTGAAAGTGATCTTCGTTGGCTCTGGCATGATCAAGAGATTACTGAAATCCGATGCTTTGAGAAAGTACGATCTCTCTAGTCTGAAGCGTGTCATCTACGGTGGAGGCTCCTTAGATCTTTCGTCCCACGCTTCTTTTGCCAAGTTTGTTCCAAACGCTATTATCTCTACAATATACGGAATGACAGAAGTGAGTGGCTTATTTTCAATACAGACAGCGAACTCGAAGCCAGGATCGTGCGGTCAAATCGTTGATGACGCTCAGCTGAAAGTGATCGATCCGAAGACGGGCAAAAAACTGGGGCCTAATCAGAGGGGTGAACTATTGCTAAAAACTTCTTCCACAATGAATTTCTACTACAACGATCCAACAGCCACAGCTGAAACCATCGACGAAGAAGGTATATGTGGTCGTAAAATTTGTACCCCAGAACTCCGAGCGGAGGCATTTTCATTATCATTTAACAAACTTTCGCCTTCGTTCAAGGATGGCTTCACTCCGGGGATCTTGGTTACTACGACGAGGACGGGGAGATCTTTGTGCTCGAAAGATTGAAGGAATTGATAAAGTATCGCGGCCACCATGTGTCTCCGCTCCAAATCGAGACTATCATGTTGTCTCATCCCGGAGTCAAGGAGGTGGCCGTCGTTGGTGTTCCCCACCCTGTAGACGACGAGCACCCGGTTGCTTTTGTAGTCAGGGTAGATTCAACTGGTAGTAACATGCAGGTGATTTCTATGCACAATCATAACAAGATAACTGTCCCGACTGGAACGAACAAGATTTCAATCCATTTCCTGATGATACTAACATCTGAACTGTTCACATTATCTAATCCAGGTCACTGAAAAGGAGCTAGTCGACCTCGTGGCTGCTGAATTGTCCGACACCAAACGACTTCGTGGTGGTGTCAGGTTCATTGATCGTCTACCGAAATCACCGACCGACAAAGTTCTACGGAAGGAATTACGTTCTTTAATCATGTCTGGAACAAGAATTGTAGACGCTTGATAAAATCGCTCCAACACTCAGTCTACAGGAAATAATCCATCTTCTGAGTGGAAAAATCATTGACGACTGTTACGATTTAAAAGATCACATAATATGCGCTTCACTCCTCGTAAAATGTGCAAATTATCATACTTAATCAGGCTTTGTTTAAATAAATTACACAGATTGAGAACAACATTCACACTCACCTCTAAAACTCATATTATTATACTCAGGCAAAGTACGATTAACGAATAGACTTTGAACCTTCTTAAGTTGATTAGCTAAAAGTAGGCTGTTGCCGTGTGATTGCCGATTGTTGTACTATCAGTGATAAGTATACCGAAACCAATATTTCTCCACTTGTCGGGGGTCCAATCGCAGATTCGGGTAGAGATAACGATATACCTATACGACCGTAGATGACTTTTCAGTTTTGCCGGATTTATTATAAGACTCTATTATCACGACGTGGGGTATCGCCCAACTCTTGAAAAGAAGTAAACAGCTATTTGGACTAGGTCAAGCTATCACGAGTCAGAGGATCTTTGTGTCCATTGAAATAGGTGGTGAGATTCGTTGGATTTTTAATTGGCTTGTGTACAATACTGAAGGATACTGACTGATACGACACCCAAGAAAATATGGAAACGGTATGTAAAATTCACGTTGAAATTAAAAGTTTGAACAGTATTTGGACTATGAGTAATTGGAATTCATGTATTACTACGGATCGGTCTGCAATGCGTCGATACTCCGAGCTCTAGTGACAGGTGAACAACGTTTTCAAAGTGGACTATAATACTTGGGCTTGAAGTATAATAAGTGTCGTATAGCTACATCATTTAATTAATGAAGAAGTAACGACCTCTGATTGACTAATTAGTATTTATTGATTATTATACTGTGCCGTGGTCAGCTTGTCTCGCAATTTCCTCAATATAGTTTTAATAAAACGAAAATTAGTAGGTACTGTACAATACTAAATGCCGGCCATCCATTCTTTCTGACACGGATCATTTTCAGGATGGTTCGAAATTCAAAATCGAGGATAACATTCTCAAAGGCAATGAGGTCCCGTATCAAATCAACTACCCGAGCCTCGGCAAGTTTGTACTGGATACTCTGGAAGAGAACGCAGATTTCGTAGGTCAGGTAAATGTATTCCGATGAAGCATAGTTACATATAAGAACAAATATGCAGTACTCATAAGTCTACGTGAAATCTAGAACCATTTCAATTGCAGAAAAGAACATGAAAATTCATTATTGAGGTGGTTTTCCTTCAGTGTACCCGGAACCAGTATCCAGAGATCAATTCGTTGTAGTGTCAATCCTGACGAATGGTTTTTCAGATCGATGCCGTCACCGATGAAAAATACACGTACGAAAAGATGCGAGAACGGAGTGTCAGGTGCGCTTTATGGATGAAGTCACAGGGTCTACTCCAAGGTGACGTCGTCGCGATCTGCACTCACAATCAACCTGATTTCCCGATCACGTATTTTGCGTCGCTGTACCTTGGAGCCGCAGTCAGTGTTTGGGACGACATGTTGAACACAAGTAGGTGACGACCCATCTCACCAGCTCTTGCAAGATTCATTCAAACGGACACTACAGCTACAATTTCATTCAATCTAATTTATATTGTATCAGTTGCTTGTCAATGAATATCTGTACTCCAAGATTCTGGACATATGATCGATTTTAAGTTTTGACGACTACTAGCGCCAGTGTCACAGGACAGAATGTGTGCAATGTGTCCAATAACGATAATAAACATATTTATTACATTATCCAGCAAGTACGTGCACATCAGTTGTATTATAGCAGCAGTAATGATTGACAGTTGATTTATCTTTCCAGAGGATTTAGGTCACCTGTTAAACCTCATGAAACCGAAAATAGCATTCGTTAGCACCAATTCGGTTAACGTCTTTGTCAAAGCTGCGCGTGAGGCGAGTCTGGACTTAAAAATTGTAGTATTTGATCGAGTTCCCGGTTTCCTTGAGTTTGAAGCTGTAATCGCTGAACCGAGAGCTGAAGAGGTCAAGAACTTTAGTTGCGCCCAAATCGAGTCGTCGGACAAGATCGCTTTGATAATTTGCACCTCTGGGACAACGGGCTTACCAAAAGGTGTCGCGCTGAGTCACGGAGCTTTGCTAAGGCAAATTGATTGCTTGAAAAAAATCATTTTTACTGGCAATAATTGGATCATTTTAACGGCCATCTCCTGGATCAGTGCGACACTTGCTTTGTTTATGAATTTAGCCTTGAACATAACTGGAATCGTATCGCCGACAATCGATGAGAATTCAATATGCGCACTTATAGAGAAATACAAAGTAAATCGACTAGCCTTACGATATTTCAAGTATTTGATGGATTTCAGATAATTTTAATTCTGTTTATTCTCGTTCACCAGCCGAAAATGATATTCCTTGCTTCCGGCATGGTCAACAGATTAGCGAAATCCGATGCCTTGATAAAGTACGATCTCTGCAGCCTGACGCGTGTCGCTTACGGTGGAGGTGCCTTGGCCATTTCTTCTCACGAAGCTTTTGCCAAGCTCGTTCCAAACGCTCTTATCTCTGCGGGATACGGAATGACAGAAGTGGGTGGTTCATTCTCGATCCAGACAGCGAACTCGAAGCCTGGATCGTGCGGTCAAATCGTTGAAAATGCCCAGCTGAAAGTTATCGATCCAAATACGGGAAATAAACTAGGACCTAATCAGAAGGGTGAACTATTACTGAAGACAGTTTCCATAATGATTGGCTACTACAACGATCCGAAGGCCACAGCTGAGACCGTTGACGAGGAAGGTTTGTCTGGTCGTAAAAATTCAACCTCAAATCTTTGCATCTGGGTCACTATGTGAACCATTAATAAACGTTCGCTTTCATCCAAGGATGGGTTCACTCCGGGGATCTTGGTTACTATGACGAGGACGGTGAGATTTTTGTGATCGAAAGATTGAAGGAATTGATAAAGTATCGCGGCTATCATGTATCTCCACTCGAAATCGAGACTGTCATATTGTCTCATCCCGTAGTCAAGGAGGTGGCCGTCGTCGGTGTTCCTCACCCTATAGACGGCGAGCACCCAGTTGCTTTTGTAGTCAGAGTAACAGATTCTACTGGTGCTAAGAAACAGGTGATTTTCATTTAAAATTATAAGAGGATCAATGTTTTTATTGAAACGATGAAGAATCCAAACCATTTCCTAAAGAATACCAACAATTTCATTACCCTCCATTTTCAGGTCACTGAGATGGAGTTGATCGACCTCGTGGCTGCTGAATTGTCTCCCAACAAACAACTTCGTGGTGGTGTCAGATTCATTAATCATCTACCAATGACGGCGTCTGACAAAGCTCGACGCAAGGTGTTACGCGATCTAGCTAAGTCTATGACAATAATTGTAGAGGATATTTGACAAATTAATTATAACTCTTAGTCTGGAAATAATGCCTCTTCTAAGTAGTAAATAATGTCATTGATAATTGACACGCACTAAAAGCGACGTATTATTTATCTAACTAATTGTAAATTGTGAGAATCATTATACACTTAAGATTTTGAGAAATAAATAACAAGGATTGAAATCAATATGGACCGAAATTTTTCTACGGGAGTAAATAAATGTCCATTGTTAAGGGAAAGGATTTTTACGCAATCGTATAAGCGGAGGGTGTTCAAGCATAAGGGTCTGACCGTCATACGGGCAAAAAATCATTTTTCCCCCTTAATCAGATCAGACCATTCAGATACTGTCAGGGACTTTGCAGCCTTGCTCAATTTACTACACGCACTTAGCTAATATGGCGTGAAATATCGTTTATCTCCTTAAACGCTGTACAAGGCTATTCGGATTTGATTTATCAGTCGCTTTTCACGGTGTCTTATTGCCGTTTAAAATATTTGATGAGATTCGTCCAGGTTTAATTCTCTATTTTCTAGTATGTGTGATTATATAATCAATTCTGATAAGTAACAGAATAAATGGAACTTCTGAAACTGGCCGTCCCAGATGGTTTACAATATGACATTCATGATTTACATAGTAGTTACAATACATGGCCATATCGCAGCATAGTGGAAACAGTAAAAAAAAAAACTCGTTCACAATGAAACAGCAGTAAAGCCAAGTTCGGAAAATCAAGAAATATTTCCGTACTACGTACAAGACACTACGTTCTTTCTGAGGAAATATTTTCAGCTTATAAGTAACTATTCACATAGGCATGCATGACTAAAGTCCACAACATTATTTAAAAGCTACAACTAGAACTACGGAGATAAATTGCATGAACGCAGAGTGCTCCGTCACCATGTAATTGCCACTTGCACCAACCGTGACTGCATAATTCATAATGAATATGCAGCCGTAGATAAGATAATGTGTCCAATGCTTTCTCACTATCATGTCATTGACGATGAATAGTAAATACCGACAACGAGGTAAAAATAATATTTTCCTCTGTCAGCTGACCAATTGATCTCTTGGGTAGGGATATAATCATGCAAAACTACAGAGGATCGTTCAGTTTTCTACAACCTACTGCAATACGCCGATGAAACGTTCGAAGCCATTTGTTCATTATTATACTGTCGTTCACCATAAGCCGTCTTATTGTGTGTTGAGCTCGGTGGTGATATTCGTTGGATTCACCGGGTTGGGTTAAATACCTATTTTCGATTTTCTAAACAGCGTCTAAGTTTGAGATCCGAAATCGAGAGTCGGTATTCGAGATAATCATTTCGCCAGTGGAAATATGAAGAAGGTGTGTAAAATACGTAACAATTTTAAAAGTGTGCGCAGTTTTTAGCTCGTCTCGTCAATGGGTACATACTTTGAGCTTTATCGATTGATGAGAGCAAATGATCGAGTGTTAATCCCTAATTGGTTAATTGTGAATAATTATAATATCCAAAGTCTACAGTGCTGCATGTCTTTGTTGAATGGTTTTTATCCAACGAAACAGCTGTCTCATCTATGTGACTTAGTAAAACTGTATAAATTTATACTAGGCATTGAATTTTCTGATACCGATATTTTTCTGCAGAATTGTTTAAAATTCACAATCGAGAACAACATTCTCAAAGGCAGGGAGGTCCCCTATCGAATAGACTACACGAGTCTAGGCGACTTCGTACTGGACACACTCGAAAATAACGCGGATTTCTTGGGTCAGGTAAATGCAGCTGCATATGTTGTATACATAGGTATATGTATTACGCATACACCGATGTGAAATTTAGCACCATTTCAATGGCACAAAAGAACAAGAAAATTTATTATTGAGGTGGCCTGCCTTGAATCCATCCTGAACCAGTATCCAGAGAACAATTCGCTGTGGTAAAAATCTTTGCGAATGGTGTTTCAGGTCGATGGTGTCACAGGTGAAGAATACACGTACGAGAAGATGCGAGAACGAAGCGCCAGGTGTGCCCTATGGATGAGGTCTCAGGGTCTACTCCCAGGAGACATGGTCACAGTCTGTTCTCACAATCAGTTGGACGTTGCAATGCCATGTTTTGCGGCACTGTACCTAGGTGCCATCTTCAACCCTTTGGACACCGCAATGAACGCAAGTAAGTCAAGTCTAGAGCGCGTCTTTCGTAAATACTATAAAACGTTCATTATTCTTAGAACATAATTTTATTGAAAACATTTCACTTCTGAATCACAATAGCAAATTATGTATCAGGTACGTTTACGAAATGCGCTTTTTTTCAGAGGACATTCTTCATCTGATGAACATCACGAAGCCAAAAATGGCATTCGTTAGCAAAGAATCAGCCGTAGCTGTTGCTGAAGCGATAGAAGAAGCTAAACTTGACATAAAAATAATAGTCTTTGGTCGGGTAACCGGATTCCTCGAATTTGAAAGCATAATCGCTGGACCAGAGGTCGACGAGGTGAACAGTTTCAGGTGCATGCCGATTAGGAACCCTCGTCAAACTGCTATAGTCATGTGTTCTTCTGGAACCACAGGCCTGCCAAAGGGTGTCGCGCTTAGCCATGAAACTATCCTAAATCAATTATCCCGATCTAAGGAATTCACCGTGGCTGGAAATAAATGTCTGATATTTTCGTCTATCTATTGGATCAGTGGAATGCTCTGGATGTTCATTACTTTGTACTCGAAATTGACAAGAATATTAACACCACCCTTCGAGGAATATTCAGCTTGTGAGATAGTGGAGAAACATCAAGTAAGTTCTTGAGTCCTGACATATTGAGCCCATCTATTACCCGATTAAACTAAAATAATTTTTCAACAGATCAACTGGATCTTTTTAGGCACCAGTATGATGAACAGATTGCTGAAATCTGATGCCTCGCATAGGTACAATCTATCGTGTGTGACACGTGTTTGTTACGGTGGTGCTCCCTTAGCGGCTACGTCCCGAGAAGCCTTCGCCAAATTGGTGCCAAATGCCCTGATCACCTCGGCTTATGGATTAACCGAACTTGGTGGTGTCATGTCGGTGCAGACGGCTGACTCGAAGCCTGGTTCGACCGGTCAAATAGTAGAGAATGCTCAGCTGAAGGTTATCGATCCGGACACAGGACGAATACTGGGAGCAAACAAATTTGGTGAACTGTTGTTGAAGACCCCCAGCATGATGAGTTTCTACTACGGTAATTCCCAGGCTACATCCGAGGCCCTCGACGAGGAGGGTGAGTGCTGCTACAGATCAAATAGGATTCTTATGTGTGCGTGACGGCTGAATTTTTGAGCAATAATTTGGATTTTCCTAATCTTCTATATCGTTTTTACAAGGATGGTTTCACTCGGGAGATCTTGGCTACTACGATGAGGACGGGGAAATTTTTGTGCTCGAAAGATTGAAGGAATTGATAAAGTATCGCGGATACCAGATATCTCCGTTCGAAATCGAGTCTGTGATATTGTCTCATCCCGGAGTGAAGGAGGTAGCCGTCGTTGGTGTTCCTCACCCGGTAGACGACGAGCATCCGGTTGCTTTTGTAGTCAGGGGAACAGATTCCACTGGGGCTGACAAGCAGGTGATTTTCATTTAAAATTATATCAGCATGAAGATCCTAATTGAAGTAGAAGTAAAAAAGATTCCTCAACCATTTCCTAGAAATGCTGACATCATCAACCTTCACACGATTTATTCCAGGTCACTGAAAATGAGTTAGTTGACCTCGTTGCTACTGAATTGTCCGACAGCAAACGACTTCGCGGTGGTGTAAGGTTCATTAATTGTCTGCCAAAATCACCTTCCGACAAAGCTCGACGCAAGGATCTACGCGAATTAGCAAAGTAGCTATGAAAAGAATAATTGGAAATGATCGACAAAGCAACTCTAGCTTCTAGTCTGAAAATAATGCCACTCCTTCGTCCCTAGCTACTTGTAAAATTTGGGAATCATTTATTTTCCAGATTTCGATGAAATGAGTAATACAAATTGAAATGAACATTCATTCTTCGATATACGATTAATTGTTTTGAATGACTTGAAGTTTTAGGAAGTGCTCCCTAATTGCTACTTCGTAGGCATATTAATCGGTACAATTTTATTTTATATATTGATCAAAAAATACTTTTACATCATGCTTTTGTAAATACAGTGCTGTAGAATTAACAGTAATCGTTTTTCAAAAATCTAAAAAATACTTGTTATTGTCGGTAGAAATAATGTGAAGAATTCTTCATCACATCCGAGACATATACATATATCAAATAATATTGATAACTCCTTTCACTGTATAGAATTAAGATAATTGTCTGTCAGGATAAGATTGCGAATAATTTGGTTCGGCAAAAGCTGTACCAGAATGATCGATTAATTTATTTTCCAATAATGTTTACACTCCGTATCCACGTGCTTTAGCGGCCTTGAACATGGCCACTAATGAGTCAATAGTCTCTTCTCCCGTAGGAATAATTTGACTGGCCGGTAAAATGAATCCCCACTGGCCGAGATCCCTCAATTCGTAAATATAGGTAATAGGTGTTTTGTATGTGTCCTTAACCCAATCCACGGTTGATCCGGTGGCAACATCTGTTTAAAAAAAAAAAGATGATTATTAAATCCCAACTCTTCGGAAAGTATAACCAAACAAGATAATTAATTTCTTTAATAGAATCATGGCAAAAAAAATTTATTCTCATACGTATGTACTTACAGATAGTCTCAGCGATGTTTCCAACGGTGTAAGTAGTTCCATATCTTTGGCTAAGAGCGTCGGTAGCGATAAGTCCAATTTCAAGCTTCACATAGGGGAATCATGAATTCGAATTAAAATCTTCCATATCATATCACTGTCAAACTAATATTAAAATACTTGCCAATTCATCGTAGTTGTCCAAGTGAGCTGTAGTATGGCCGTAGGGGATGAGTAACAGCTGGGTATAGCTGTGGAATGATAGATAAGCGTAGAACTTGTCACTGATGGAGTCGATGTACTGACCCGCAGTTCTTGTTTCAATCTCAGACCATGGTGCAGAACCAGCGTATGTGTCGGAACATGCAAGATTGCTTGCTCCACCATCTAAAAGTTGTGGTAAAATGATGAGAAATGATCCGTTACATTTACAATATTTCATCGATTGAAAATATCTTACTCATCCATTGGTAAGGCCAGTTCCTGTTGGGATCAGCTCCGTAACAGAAGATGCTTGAACGAGACCGTGTCTTACGCCAGAGACGATTCTGTCAAAATGACGTGGCAAGGTAAGTTTTTATTAACAAAAATCCATGTGTCAAGAGTTCTGGTCAAACGATGTAGGGATGAGAATATCTGATAACTAGACTTACGCTTCTGTGTGTGTGGACGTAGCCGTCTGGGTTAAAAACAGGGAAGATGTACCAGTCATTGCTTTCGGCTAGTTCTCTGACATCTGGTACTTGACTTGTCAAAATTTCGTTGATGATGTAAGTTACGGTAGCCGGAGAGATCCACTCACGAGCGTGGATACCACCCTCGATAAATATTCCCGGATTATTCGCAGCGAAAGAAATCTTCACACCCTTTATCTCGCGTCCCTCGTAAGTGGAACCAGCGATCACAACTTCGACGATACCCGGGTAACTGACTGCCAAAGAGTCGAGCCAAGCATATATCTCATCCAAGGTATGATAACTGGTAAACCCGAACGTGTTTCTGGACAGATCACTTGGACTATTCTCAGCGTCGATCAATTCCTGAACATTCTCGATGTACGTTGTGTAATCGGTGCCAATGGTGGTCATGAAGTCATCGAACTCGTGCATCTTGTGAGGTGGTACCATCACATGAACCGCAGCATTCAGACGCGCCGGACTGTTCCATAGTTCGAACTGTGAGTCAGATTAATAGCCATCAAATTTCACGCATTGTAAATGATACCTTTTTTCAACCGGACATTTATCGTGTTACTAAAATTTTCATCGTTAATCAATAGCACTAATTTCATGGTATAACTACACTCCAAAACGTCGCCTATAGTCTTGTTGACAACTCACTCCGTGATCAGCTTCATCAAGTTCCCTGAGCAATACCAGATGATCTTGGGTAGTTGGCGTTACAGCAAAGACCTTGTAGCCGTCGAATCTATCGACCTCCGCGATCACGGCGGTGCAGGCCACTAGGGCAATAATCAAAAGACGCAGCATGGTCTTCTTCTGATGAAACAAAAGATAAATTAATTCGAATTAAATTATATTAATAATTCAAATCTGTGGTCATTTAAGTATTCGACTTACTCCGGTCTAGTTGTTGAACGGAAAGACGCCAAAGTATTACTCTTCGTATATGATGGGTGTATATATAGGAGAGAATTACACACGGCACCACAATAAAAATATTTTCCTGATAAATTATTATCCATGTGACATATGTCACACGTTAAAAAATCAAGACGACGACGACAATTTGACTCTTTTGATCGGTTTGATTTTTAATTTATATTTCGTCAGATTCGAAAGATTAAGATTCCGTTTTGGATTAATCGGGTCTCGGATACTTTCTTGCCAAAATTGACAGACGTTATCAAGTTTCGTTATCGAATCAATTTAAATCAGGCTCAGTCAGTACAACTCGTATAGAAATTAAGATTGTTATATCTGAAAATCAGAAATTTTTGTGACGTCTCGAGGACAGACTGGCCATTCAGAAATATCATAATAATACCATAATACATTGAGGCTGTGATCAGTTCGCTATATAATGACTTCTTTCTACTTAATCAGTAGCGCAATAAAAACGAAAAACGACGAATGATAAAAAGTGGGAATTTCTTTGAAAACATACAAGTGGAGATTACAATGGATATAAGTATGCCATACATTGATAACAGCTAATCGATTACCAGGTGATAAATCGGGTATTCTTTCATACTTGAACTATTCCGAAGATAAATAAGTGGGCATATCAATCTGAAGTGATGTTACATTATATCAATAATATGCAGTGATCGGTTAATAAACATTATTTCATAGCCCTGCATCATCAGCAGTGCAACCAAAGTGTCCAAAAGCTCAGTTTCAGAACAGACCGAACTTATTTCTTCGCAGTACATTAGTTGAAAAACAAAATCATATTTCATATCAACAATTAACGATCGGATAAAATATTAGTCAACAAAGAACAACAATTTATTATTATTATGAACAAATATCTTGAGACGATCGTATCACACTTTTTGCACATGAATTTTCATTCAATGTTTAAGTCATAACTTCACAGGCCTGTATAATGCATACACGGCCGATTATCTCAATGATAGAATAATCGTTGTGTACGTAATTGAAGCTTCCTGACTATTTATCTAAAGAGTATTGATAACGAATGCAAAAAATCAGAGATACGATGGAAATAATCGTGGTCTAAGAATTGAAAGCACTTAATTTTACAATATTGCTTTATTGTCTTAATCTTTCCTACCGAACCCACATCTAATATAATTAACCATGAAAAATATAAACCACAACGATTCCCCTTGAAACGAGCTGGTTCATGTTGTCCTGACTCCGTAACCAAGTCGGTTTGCTTCCCGCAACAAAGCTACGAGGGAATCGAGCGTCTCTTCGCCTGTTGGAATAATCTGACTGGCTGGCAAGAGAAATCCAAAACGACCCGTATCGCGTAATTCGTAAGTCAATGTAATGGGGATGTTCAAAGTCCCGCGAACCCAATCCATTGACCCGCCGCTGGCAGGGTCTGAAATAATTTACCGGAGGTGAACCAAAGCCGTATATCTGTATAGGTATCTGTCTGCGATTAGAGATAATGAAGAAAGGAGAAAAATGGCTGTCTCATTATAGGATAAGAATTCATAATAGGGATGAGAAGTAGAGTGACGGTTCAAAGGATGGTAAAACTCACATAATATATCAACGACGTTCCCTACGTCGTAGCTAGTACCGTATCTCTTTGCGAGGGCGATCTTTGAGGCATTACCGATTTCCATTAAATCGGCGTAGTTGTCAACGTGAGCATTGCTGTACCCATACGGGAGTAAAATGAGCTGACTATAACTGTGGAATGATATGTATGCAAAAAATTTATCCTTCACCGATGCTACGAAATTTGACATAGTCTTAGTCTCATTTTCGGAGAAAGCAGAACCTCCGGCAAATGTTTCGCTACAGGGGTACGAGCTGGCGCCATTTTCTGGAGGAAAAAGAATATAATAAGAAAAAAAATAATCTAGTTTCATAATTATGAACAAAGTTTTTACTTTTCTCGAAAATATTTTCAATCTGACTCTTCACTAATTACCTTTCCAGTGAAAGTTCCAATTACGATTAGGATCAGCACCAAAGCACTGGGGTGTATACGGCTGTCTTGTTTTTCTCCATAACCGATCCTAGAAAAAAAAAAATCATCATCATCATCATCATCATCATCATCGCATGGTATCCACGATCCATCGAATCGATTTTTCTGTTAATGAACGAAAAGAAACTCGTACCGTTTTATGGGTATAAGCATAACCGTCCGGATTGTAAACGGGAAAGATGTACCAGTCGTAGGACTCGGCTACGCTTCTAACATTTGCGTCGGTGCTGGTAATTAGCTCATTCAAAAGGTAGGTGACCACCGCCGGTGAGATCCATTCTCGCGCGTGAATTCCTCCCTCAATAAATACCCCGGGGTTACCATCGCGAAAGGAAAGTTTAACTCCGCTGATATTTCTCCCTTCGTAACTTTTACCCCCAACTAGCGGGGAAATTAGATTTGGGTATTCACTGGCCAGAGTATCCAACCATCTGTAGATCTGTGTTACAAACATTAAATCTACAATAGTTTTTCCTCTCGTCTTCTTTTTTATCTATCTGTGCGCAATTTCTTGCCCGGTCGATCAATCGTTGCAAATGTATATTTAATTTATTAGAAGACATCTCTGCAGTTGTGGGGTAAAATCAAAAGTCATTAGTCATTAGCAATTGACCGGTGCTGTACTTACTTCGTCAAGATTGTAATAGGCTTTCCATCCAAATGGATCGCGTGTGTTAAAGAATGGATTTTCTTCGTCAATGTACCGCTGCACGTCGTCCATCAATTCCTGGACATTCATGCGATGTTCATTGACAAGAATCCGGAATTTGGCGAGATTTTCTGGAGCTACCATTAAGTCTGCGCTGACGTTGACGCCTCCAGCATTACTCCAGAAACTGTAACCTTCCTCGTTATCCAAACCCATTAAGATTTTATTCTGTTCCGGAGTAGTCGGACGGATCCGGTACAAGCGATAATAATCAAAGCGAACTTTTTCATCGTCCGGAGGACGGTTAACAACACTCAATGAAACAGCTGCGTTGACGATGTAAAAAAACGAGGCTATTGAAGTGATCGAAAGACCTGGTGTAGACCGTCGCATTGCGGTGCCGTTGCTGAAGTACCGATGGTGTTTTTAAAACACCGGAATCTATATTTTTAATGTATAAAACGATGTCCAAGCTGTTAAAAAATAGAATCTTACAATTTTCTATACCAAATTTTTTGACTATAACATCTGCAAACCAACTGACAGAAAATTGTAAACTATAATGCGTAAAGAGTGTCGATTGCTATAGTTTCCACGTACGTTTTATAGTTCTCGAACCGGGGGTCGACAATCCGGTTTATCTTTATACAAACACGATTTTTTCCACGTAGTATGCATACAGCTATACATAGAATGAAATCGCCTGCTGACGCGTTAACGGTTATAACTGTTTAGGTATTTGTATGGAGACAGTGTCGCGGGGTTATCACGGTTCTCTCCGCAACTGCTATCCAGCTACTGCGGCGATGGTGATAAATATTGTACACATACACGTATACCTACATGAATAAACATCATGGATCCAGCTGCGGTTTGAACGAACATATATTGTTCATTTTATTTATTTATATATTTATTTTATACTTTCAAGAAGAACGTGACAGGGTAGGAAATTCGACAACCCGACCATCCCTTGCCACCAAATATATTAGTCACCTCGATTTGTGACCTGTACCTACCTACAGCCCACCACTCATAGCCGTAGCGTATGTTTATATTGCAAGACTGCAACTGCAGATGACTGTGTTAACATTTTGTAAACATAATGATAAGAGAGGCTATCGATCTATGGAGACTTCCTCTACGTCTCGACTTAACATCTATAATATATCTACGGTGAAATACGAATGTATAGAAATCGTCAGCCACCTTGCTCGACTGGGTTCAAACAAATACTGAAATAGGGGTCCTAATGCTTTTTTATAGCTGTAACAGTCTCGGCATTTGATGTCGACAGCGAGTTCGGAACAGAGTCGTTATCGCCAAATGTATAACCAGGACGATAAAACGCAACTGTAAAGTGTAAAGTGAGTATAAATTTGACCGTTTAGACCCCACTCGACAATATTTACCGGAAGTTGAATGGTCGTGCAGAGTATATGTTCATATACT
Organism: Macrophya annulata; assembly: GCA_963924015.1. NCBI lineage: Eukaryota > Metazoa > Arthropoda > Insecta > Hymenoptera > Tenthredinidae > Macrophya > Macrophya annulata. The sequence continues at coordinate 314,850 of OZ001257.1, read as the reverse complement.
ATACTTTGATTATTGAATCACTGTCACAAATGATCAGAACGTAAAGGACTGAATTAATTATTCATTGACAAATACAATTATCACTCTGCTGAAAAATCAGATACTTTTTCGTATGCGATTCTATCGATAAAGGCTAATGATTTATTGATTCAAATTTCTTTTAATCATCGTTTCAATAATAACGCAGTAGGTCGTCTGCGTTCGGTAATAGAAGTTATCCCAGAGCCCACTCGTAACTAAAGAGGAAAATTCTGTGATCCGATCGACTTGAGGCAAGCTACCTACAAAAGTGCTCTTTCAATTCCATCGTTGAAATATAGAGTTTACCGTTGAACGGTAAGGCGCTATCAGCTATCGTTGGTGTTGCGCGCGCTTGTAAGCCCGCGACATGAAGGAACTTCAAATTTTAAGCGGGATTTATTCAAAAGTAAAAAATCAGAATTATGCATATAATTATCCTGAGAACACCTGAAGGTTCGAAACTATTCTGATAACCTTATGATTTCTCCGAATTCAACAAACGTCCATAGAAAAAAAATCTTGCGCATAATTATACATCGACCTGTAAATTATCGGTGTAAAATAGACGTGCGTTTATTATCATAAAATATACATACATAGGTATAGGTATGTATACCTATATTACATAAGGTATACCTATCCATGTGTTAAATTGTGTAAATTTCCACTGACCGAAATAATGCCGTGTGTAGTTTTATAAGAAAGTGTTATTTTAGAAAGACGGAAAGAAACAGCATATCCATCAGTTTACTGTTATTGGAGATGCTCTGTCTTTGTCCGTCTTACGGCACAGTGAGATATATAATTTTGCGAACGATAACGCTGATCGTTTTTTTCACTGGTTCGTTGATTACTGATTACTTAGATCGCCTCGGTGGTAGATACGTGAACAATCCGTCATTCCAGAAAAATATCTTACTGATTGACCCATAATTGATGATATTGGAAAAATCTTCGACAATAATCATACAGAGACGGCATTCGTATATCATGGATAGCAATTTTTTCTCTTTCGTGACATGCAAAGGCAAGATTGGCACTAGCTGTGGGCATCGATCGATGACATTTGGACAGTTACGTTACTGCAGGAGTTCTTGACAGACATTAAAACTAGGCGATTAGAGATCACGAGTCCCTTCACTTTTTCCAAGAGTATACGGACCTTGTCCTTGGGTATGGCCACGGAATAATAGTCGGAGCTAATACTGGAACGCGTCACATTTGAATGGTCACGTTCTATGACCATTGCATAAATACAGCACTATAGATATACTTATCGGACGTACGTTATTAACGAAAGTTCTAAGTAACGTCAAGCTTCAGCCCACTGCTGTTATATCACGATGTGTATGAAAAGTTTCACGATGCAAATTACATACCTATATGTATATTAGGCCAGAAGTTAATTTTTTTTTATTTTTGATATCATGCGGACCGGGTGAAAATCGCTTCTATATAACTAAAAAATTAGAGGAACATAAGGAAAAAGAACCGCCAGTAAAGTTCATAGTTCTTGTTTCTTTTTTTTTCTTTCTCTTACTATGAATCATATCTTTTAAAAAAATGTCCATTTTTTATTTATCGATTTATATGTATTTTTTTTTTTTTTTTTTCTTTTATCACTGAGCAAGTATTATTTATAGATAATAAAAAATTGGACATTTTAAAAAAAAATATGATTCATAGTAAGGAAAGTAAAGAAAAAAAAGACAAGAACTACAAACTTTGCAGGATGTTATTTTTCTTTATAAAAAAAAGAAAAAAAATTAACGTCCGACCTAATACGTATAGGTATGTATCATGGCCAATGATTACATATACGCTAAACAAACGGATATACTATGGTAACAATGACACAAAAATTATCAAAAAATTCTGCTCATTTCGTGATAACAAAGTATAGGTATAGGTAGAATTATACATATGCAGTTGCGTAATTATCAGCGCATCGTTACGCACCTACCACATACGATTATGAATATGCTGTCCTTCAGAATTTCATTATCATATACATATTGTTTTTACCGATCGCGGTTTTCGAAGCAAGCATACACAGACGTTGTACTATGACTATCATAATTTACTGGATGTATATTCGTTATTTGTTATTGACCGATGAAGACCAAGAACGATTTTTAGATGCGGTAGAATAATACCGCCTAAGCTTTTTCATTGAAAAAATTGAACAATACGCAATAGACCGTGTCAAAAAAAAAAATTGACAATTTTTTTTCGAGCTTTTTTCGAGCTCAAATTTTGAGAGGATTTTTTCTCTGTCATCTTGAACAATATTTTTGATATAATTTTCGATAAACAAAGTAGTCGATTTTTTTGACACAGTCTAATATACAGATACACCATGTATGTATGTTTGTTTGTTTCAAATTCGGGAATAGACATTCCGATTTTCGCAAAATGACGATCACCCTGTAGAATCCAAATTATCGATTCACGGCATATACCTATAATAATAAGATGAAATAGGTTTAGCCCAAATTGGATTCGTTGATATACGTATTTGTGTATATCATGTATACCTACATACGTATGCGACCGAGGTTTCATCAGAATTCGTATATTTTTATGATATATACGTATACTATACTATACCTATGTATATGTATATATTATAGGTGGCAACAATACGCGAATCCATAACGAGCCAAGGTCAATCCCGGCTTCAAGAAAAAGGCCAAAAGGAGATAATAAAACTGCAACGAATCAATTGAAGTCTGGAATCTTCATTGACGTCAAGATTTCTTTCGCACCAAAGTCGTTACGGTGCAAAAGTGCAATATACATTATTATACATACATAGTAAATTATGAAGCCTGGAGAGACAAATTGTGGTTCAAAAAACTCCTCATTATATTTATTCCATCAACTTGACGTACGCAGGATATACATAATTACAACAGTTGTTACGTAGGCAAGTTCTGGTAACCGTCATCTTTCGACTACAGAAATAAATTATGAATAGTAAAATTCTACACCTAGATTCGTCAAGTCCTGAACGCCCGTTGATCTCGCTCGATCTCTGCATTCTGTAAAGATCTCGGCCAAAGTATAATCTATATGCATGTATGTAACCTGCACATATACCTACCCCGAAGCGTCTGCGCAGGCCGTTCTCAAAAACTTGGCATCCCGCGAGCCCTGCACCGAGCGAATGCCCACCGTATAGTAGCACGTGTATCGATTTGGGGAACCCCCTCCCTCTATTGCGCGACTCTCGCGCTGTGCCAATCCCCCTTCGAACGGCGCCCTAGACGAACGCGAACTTAAAAGATAATACGACGTTAAGTCAGTCAGTCAGTCAGTATTGTTGCCGCTACCATCTGATCGTGGCACGGTTAATTTCTGTGCGGTGCACGTGCTCTAATCCCGTATCCGCATATCGGCTATAAAACTATTGCTCGGAGTCAGAGGTCGCGGGGTTGAAAAACTGGAATAGTGAGAAGGGTGATATCACCCGTATTTGACGAAGTTATCTACAGGAATAAGGGTGTCACAAATATGGCGGACAAGGTTTATTATCCTGATCAAACAATCGTCGCCAAATCTCACTGCGATAGCTTTGAAAAATACCGAGAGATGTACAGAGAGTGAGTTTATACATTATGGCGATATAATTATATATCGTATACTTACATAGTATGTATTTTCGTATACGCACGAGGATACAACTATTTTAAGAATGATAATTGTACGCGTATAGTTTGATTAAAGACACCCTATAGAAGGCTCTTTCGCCGTGCATCTTCTCTCAACCAATGAACAGATCGCGCTATATTTTCTTCGTGATCGATACGCGTGACGTTTGGACCGCGAATCGATCGAGATAGAAAAATTCATAACTGTAGGTACCGGTGCCTTTTATATACCACCTTCCGGAAGCAAAAGTCTCCTCAGAACGTTTCGTTTGTCCACTTTTACTTTAAGGAGACAGATCTTGGGAGGCATCCACGGTGTCTATATTATACCTATGTATGCTGTTCTCGAGTAGCTACAGCAATGGCAGGAAAATGTTGTAAGGGTTGCAGTGTGGTGTGATTAATCACTGGGATGCATGTTAGACATTTGTAGCAAAATAAAATAGCAATCATAAATTTTTGCGTTCTTTTCAAAACTTCCAGTCTTACCAGATTCATTTCTCTCATAATATATACGGCACTTTTGCCTCCAGCCTTTGCTCCAGCAAGATCTCGATGTCTCGATCAGTTGCAAATAAATTGCACCCTATATACGCGTCTGTATATCCATATACACGAACTATAAATAGGATTTGCAGCTATACAAATATTCGGGCACAGGGGAAATAACTTTGACGTCAGCAGCGCCACGTACATACATATATACCTATGTGTATGTATATGTACACCTTGAAATCGCGATCTACCCCCAACACAGATTTTTCTTACTATACATATCCACGTATACGTATGTATATATTTTATCGACTTCTAAAACTCCGTATTTTCTTGAGCAAGAGACTCGTCTCTACAGAAGGGGATTCCCCGCTCAACCTCTCGCACTATGGACACTAATAAAATTTATATTCTTGGTTGGTTATAATTTGCCGATGGGTACTCGTCAAAAATTATTACATATAATAACTGATAATTGTATGTTTATTGCATTAGATATATCAGCCGTAATCCGTCAATCCTTTTCCACACAAGATGATCATATGTGTATAATATATTTACGTCTTTTACGAATCATGTTAGTGACAGATTTTTACACCGGCATGCTACTGACAAATTAGTTCCACATGTTTTATACTAGTGGGTACACTGTCCCAGATAATCGCTTAAAATTGTAGACTATTTTCATTAATACTGACCAGCTCGACCCCAACGACCATGTTAATTTGAATACATATACGGTAGATGTATAGAAAGTATGTCAATGGACGTATATATGCGAGTGGGCACAGAGAAATATATCTATACGTGTGTGTGTGTGTGTGTGTGTTTGTGTGTGTGCACATTTCATAAATCGCCTAATACTGAGTAAGTGGGGGATTCGCCCTCGTATATCCGGTAACAACTGGATACCTTGATGGAGAAAATGTCAAGGTGGAAATATCTGATACCATCTAAAAGTCGTTAGGTTATAGATACATAGGTACCTGTCAGCTCCTTCGAAAACTTGTTATAGTTTCCAATGATTAACGATCATATATAAACAGATTTTCACCAATGGTTATCCAATTTTAAATTGGTATCGAAAGCAATTATACATATACGTATATACCTATATGTATACCTTGATTCCAAGCCAACGATAATATACGTATAATTTATTTCACGTTTCAGATCGATCGAAAATCCGGAAAAGTTTTGGGGTCAAATAGCGAAACAATTTCACTGGGAAACACCGGTGAAAGAGGGAAAATTTCACTCATACAATTTTGACGTTAATAAAGGAGACGTCTTCATTGAATGGATGGAAGGAGCCTCCACGAATATCAGTTTCAATCTTCTCGACAGAAATGTGAAAAATGGGAACGGTGATAAAGTTGCCTTTTATTGGTGAGTTGTTATTTCGGTTATCGACCCGACACCTCGATGCGTTGCAGTGCCTACAAACATATATAAATATATAGATGTTTTTCTATTTCCTCTCCTAGACCATTTTCTTGTCTTATTAATTTTTATCTTTTCTTTTATACATATACCTTTCCAAAATGGCGTCGTGCAGTATTGATCTAAGTGTAATGAATATATATGTAATATATAAAATTATACTACATCACGTCTCATGCATCACTAAATCGGACAATAAATACCATTATACGTAATTCGTTAGTCAAGTCTTTAATAAGTGATTAAGTAATTATACCTGTGATAGTAAATTTTATTATGTCGATTCAGATACTCAGGTCACAGCTATATGGATAATAAGTGTATACCTATATATATAATATAAATCCAGGATGTCATATACTAGCTATATAAACAAGGGCCCGATGCCTGGACGTAGATTTATATCTAGACGTGTCTAAAAGTACATAATATGCACAATACTTGTACACGTATACGTCACCACGATCGAACGATGACAGAGGGCAGAGTCATTGAAATGCAAAACACAATTCCGACTTTTAATATCGCGGCCAAGCAAGTCATTCTTCGAGTCGATCGTCCGATAGCCCATCATATATCGTTATAACAGCTGAGGCGTTTTTGAATCACATAATCCAGTTGCATGGATTATCGATTATAAAACATACGATAATTTATCAGACCGATTTATTAATATCGCCAAAATTTCCTAAATGACATTACTTTGGCCTTTGAATTATTACGCGTTCTGAGTATTATAATGATATCTGCAATGGATATATGAGAATTTTTTACATGCAAAATCGCGCTACTCTGTCCCGTGTATATATATAGAAACAATGACGAAAAAAAATTCTTATCGTTTAAATTTGCGTGATCTAGGGGTGATCGTACGCATGCGAGATGCATGTTGAATTTGTTAAACCTCGTGTTATGTAACTGAGAGCGGTTTAACAGTCGTGTTCATTGATTTCATATCTCTGTTGCGAGTCGCGGCAAATTAGTGAAATTCTTTTAAAATGAATATGAATATGTAACCCGTGTTGGCCACAAGACGATATTATGTATTATAAATTAAGATTATATTTCACATTACACAACTAGTTGAAAATCAATTTATTTTCAATTACGACCCTGTATGTACATACATACATACATATATTATTATGTATATAAGAATATATATATATATATGTATATTACAGAAATATAGTTTTCGTTCTATCGTTATTCTGAGATTATTTTATATATTATACCAGCTGTAGACACAATATTGATAAGAATTGACAAAACATTATTATACGTAATTCTGGTTAAAAGTAGTCAAATTATGTATGTACTATGCATCAATAATGAGGAATGAATAACATGGATAGTACCTAGACTGTGATGTGCAGGCTCAGCATAAAATTTATTAGCTTACGACAGGTATCATGTAGATTATTATACATACCTGTACATTATAGGGTGCTTCTGATTTTGAGTATTTTCGATGTTTCTTTTTTTTCTTTAACGATAGTCCCAAATTGGTTCTAAATAAAGAAATAAAAATTCCTGCCTAATTGAGCTCGATATTTTAATTTTAACCCCCTTCACCCCCGGCAATCAAAGTTTGAAATGGGAAATATGCGTGTATTTTATACCGCAGATAATTCTTCGAACATTTTATTGTAACCTAGTAAAAATGAATACAAAAATAATATAATAGATATCAATTTATCTAGATCATAAATATATTTCTATAGATCATGAATCCGAAATTATGGATGAAGAAAATTTGATATTTTTCCTTTCCAATTATTCCTTATACTATATTGAGGAATATTTGTGCTGAATTTCAAATTTTTATACCTATTTAAATTTTTACTATAGGTTAAAAAAAAGTTCAACTATAATTGACGGTATAAAATACACGTAGGTATATATTTCCTATTTAAAACTTTGATTACTGTGAGGACCAGGTTAAAATTAATATAACGGGCTGAAATTTGGTAGGCATATTTTTTTTTTTTTGTTTTATCAATTCTTTTTTGAAGAAAAAAAAGAATCGAGAATATCAAAAATAAGAACTAATCTAATATACGTATTGAGATACCTACACGTTTTGAGGTATCTTTGAAACAGAGATAATTTAATTTCCATTTAAACTTTTATTGTCCACCGTTTCCAGCAAGGCTATAAGAAATTTAAAAAAATCAAATTTTTTGATTATTATTGAAATTTGACTCAAGCAGAGGATGTAAAAGAACCTGCAGGCTGACTTGGCTCAGCGTTCGCGATCCATGCATTATATAAGTGTACAAACGTACGTATTATGTTCGTACTTAAGTCGTTAAAGTAACTTTCGATTATTTGAAATTTTATACAAAAATACCGAACGGTTTACGTTCGCTTATCTTATTGGTCAGGATCCATGTGCTGATCTTTGTCACACTGCCCATTGGCCAGTTATGTCTGGTGCGATATAACCACGCTATTATATTTATATCTACTACGGTCGCAAGACAGCGCGAGTTTCGTATGTGTGTATAAGAGGTAACATCATTACGCGCACGAATATAACTGGACATGAGTAGCTATAACCCGTATATGATCAGACGCGACGTATACACATCAATATTATCTATCATTAATGATTATCGATACTTGGGATGATTCAAGAATATTTATGGACGACTTTTTTCTATCCATTTCTTTCCCCCAGTCGAATTACGCTAATAACACGTCTTTATACATTAATTGGCGTCCATATATATATATAAGAGTGATGGGGGCAAAACGGGCACCAATTAGTCTAAAAATAATAATTTTTTGTTAATTGATTTTTCATGATATACCAATGATGAATGAAATTCGGAAAAAAAATAATGTACGATCGGAGAAATTCTGACTCGATTTGATTGAAAAAATCCGTTTTTTTTCCAGTTTCTATTTTTCGTTGAAGTGTCCGTTTTGTCTCCATCTCCACTACCTATCTGCAGCGATATTTAATATCGATATAGATATTATAGAGAATCGAATTCGAAAGTATGATCACATCGTCTCAATTGTAGATATAATTAATCGTGATCTGAATCTTAATATAATGCATTTACTTATACTGGCGGATTAGCCAACAACTGTACGTATATACAATATACCTACAACTCGATAGATCAGGTGTTGCGATGATAAGCGCGGCAAGGTTTCACATTTAGAATTTACAATGTTAAACGACAGACGTACTGGGCGTGAAGGTCGGGTGTACCTGACTGAAGAATGATCATTTATATATATGTTTCAGAATAATATAGAATATAGTATATCTGGAAAACAGAATAGATTTCTTATAGGTATACATACCTATACGCGTATATCTATAGTTAAGAAATACTGCGTTTCAATGCCACAAAACTATCGTATTAAGTTATCGTGATTATGCAATACGAAATAGTTTATCAACATATTCACATATCAGATACAAAATAAAGGCATGTGCATTAATGCGCCAGTCATTGCAGTATATCTCGTTATCCGGGACAAGTATTAGAGATCTGAAACTTTGGCAAACTGTCTTATTTATACGTATAACCGGATGATAAAAAAAAAAAAATTCATTTTTGAGCGGCTGAAGTCGCACGGTTATTATAGTGATGCAGGAACTTGATTATCGGCAAATACGTAATCTTGGAATCATAAAGCAAATCTCCCTGATAATTTAAATGAAAAATGAAAATAGCGTGGATCGACCTCTAAATATTAATTCTAAGGACTCATATTTTAACAGGCATCTTATTTCACCTTACTCCAACTATTGAATGTGTGACTTTGAAAGAAAAAAAAAATGGTAGATTATTTTTAATCACCCTAGTATAAATGTATAGAATTTTATTAATAAAGATCCAATGAAACTTTGTCGTACACTATTATGAAACAGAAAATAAATTCCTTGTATACTTCCGTTTAATGGAATTTTTGCATTTCAATTGATACGTCCAAGAACCTAGTTGACGTCAGAGTCAGAGTATTCACGGATGGGTCTTTCCAATTTGCGTACGTTTAAAACTCAAGTTTTTCCTATATACAACCAACCTGGGCCCCTTCTCCTTAATCCCGTGGTCTAACTTGACCTCTAAACTTGAACGCAAGTATAGGTGCATGTAGGTATATGACGACGTAATACCGTATACCGTGTCAAATGTCACATTGAACGTGTCAATCATTTATAAGCAAATATTTTCTGCAGATCTTTTTTCACAAATATTATTATAGGTACGTCACACAGGTGTAATACACTTCCTTTGACGTCATCCATTTCATCCCGGCGATCATGTATATGTACAATTATAAATTGAGTATATATATCCGGAATTTTAAGAACATTGGATTTAAATTGTCAGTATAATTTAAAATATCCACAGTTTCTATACAATTATATAATACACAAAAATTGAATGAAAAACAACACCCAATTTCCGTACAATTGACATGTATGATAAAATTAATCGTTGGATTTATTCTCCTTAATGTAGAATTTTTTATCAAAGCATCCTGCAAACCCGTATATATTTTCTTATTTGCTGCAGGGAAGGAAACGATCCGGACGACTATTCTCGGCTCACCTACAGGAAACTTTTAGAAGAGGTCTGCAGATTTGCCAATGTCCTGAAATCAAAAGGTATCGGCAAAGGTGACTGTGTGGCGATTTATATGCCGATGATTTTAGAATTACCGATTGCTATGCTTGCCTGCACGAGAATCGGCGCAACTCACACAATTGTGGTAAGTTGTCTGATTTTTATTAAAATTCAAATATACGTATGTAGGTATATGAGTGTATTTATCACGCGATTGGTAATATCTCATACGCATAGACAATTATAGTTAAATTTATTCACTTGAAAAAAATTCGTTTTCCTAATAGTTTGCCGGATACTCCGCCGATTCACTCACCGAAAGAATCCTCGACTCTAAAGCAAAGGTGCTCATTACAGCGGACGGTGTATGGCGCGGTGAAAAGCTACTTAATTTGAAACACATATGCGACGACGCATTGGATAAAGTAACAAATCACGGACACTTGGTGGAAAGTTGTATCGTAGTATCGCATCTCCGGAGGCTGAGCAGCGCGATGAATAGATCTGACTCTAGCGGTGAGGAAAATTCCGTAAAAAAAAATCATACGTAAATATACATCATATTTTAATATTAATATCAACGACCTCTCTTTCTTTCTCTCTCTCTCTCTCTCTCTCTCTCTCTCTGTACGGATGTGATAATTAGGATCATAAAAACAGCAAGGAATAAGAAATAAAATAAATTTCTTTAGCTTTAAAATTGTAGAATAATAAAAATTGTATGAATTTTTAAATTTACAGGAAAAGATAACGGCGTGAACGGGACGAACGGTACAAACGGATCTACGAACGGAACTCCTAAAAAAAGTTTAAATTCAAACGACGTCGAGGTTCCTTGGACAGAAGAACGAGATTTTTGGTGGCATGAAGAAATGGAAGACGTGGATTCTCGCTGTTATCCGGTATGGATGGCCGCTGAAGATCCTCTATTCATGTTGTACACCAGGTTCGTAAAAGCAAATGAATTTTACCTATTATAGATGTACCGGAATGTGCTGAAAAGTATAGTACACGAAGATATGTTTTTATACAATTACCTACTTAAATTTCGATCCAATAATTCTCCCTGCACAGTGGATCGACAGGAAAACCGAAAGGAGTTCTTCACACAACAGCGGGATATCTTCTTTATGCTGCTACAACGTTCAAATACGTATTTGACTATCATCCTGGTGATGTATACTGGTGTACAGCCGACATTGGATGGATAACTGGTCACACATACGTTGTATACGGTCCATTGGCGAACGGGGCCACGTCTGTACTGGTGAGATCATCATCACACACGTCCCATATGAATGAACCGAACGTCTACTCCTCGTAGTTTATACTTACAGCAAATCAATTTTTACTCCGAGTCGCCTCTATTCTTTGATTTTTATTACAGTTCGAGGGAACGCCGTATCACCCATCTAACGATAGGTATTGGTCAGTCATTGATAAATACAAGGTGACACAATTCTACACGGCTCCCACAGCGATAAGATCGCTGATGAAGTTCGGCGATCATTTACCGAAGAAACATGATCTTAGCACGTTGAAGGTGATATATCGTTATTAAAATTGCTACGTAGATATATATCGTGTACCAAAAGTAGTGTGACAAATTTATTCACAAAGCGAATAAGAATTACTGATTGGAAACTAATAAGTTATAACAACTATTCAGGTCCTTGGATCGGTAGGAGAACCCATTAATTCTGAAGCATGGCTTTGGTATTACAATCTCGTTGGTAACAGCAAGTGCAGTATTGCAGACACCTTTTGGCAGACAGAAACTGGCGGTCATGTAATCACACCACTCCCTGGTGCGACACCAATGAAGCCTGGATCTGCGGTGAGTCAATTCTACCCAGTTATCATTTACATGTTTACTAATAAAATTTTTGCCCGGTACAAAACACTAAAACAGATACCTCTATTGCAAGGTGGGCCAAAATAAAAAAAAACTGAACCGATTTAAAGCGTGAATAAAATTCGAACGCGTTAACTGATTTTCGAAAACTTTATTTCGGTCGAAACTAGAAGAATAAACCTTTCGTTTCCCGTTTGAAAATTCGAAAAATCTTGATTCCTTGCTGAGATATAGGCTTTTAAAAAACAGGTTTTGAGAAACGCTTGGGAAATATGAAAAAAATTAATATTAAGGAATATTCAATTTAATCAAAGATGAATTTATGGACCATATCACTTTTCAACGAGTTAGCTTATCATGTGAAGACTAAGAATTGTTTTTCTAGAGCATTCACTTCCTTACAAGAATAGGGAATCGCGACGATGCACTTACATATAAATATTGATATTAAGAGTTCATATTTTGAGAGGATTATTTTTTTCATTACCAGCAATAATGTTTTCGATATAAATTTTGGAAAAAAATAAAAAAATAGTCGATTTCTCTGGCACATCAGGAATGATTGTGGCAACTTATATTTTTTCCAGACTTTTCCATTCTTTGGTGTTTTACCAGAACTTCTCGATGAAGATGGTACTATAATCGAGGGCGAAGGTGAAGGGTATCTCGTTTTCCGTAGGCCGTGGCCCGGTATGATGAGGACATTGTTTGGAAATCATGAGAGATTTCAGTCTACCTATTTCTCAAAATTCAACGGTTTCTACTGTACAGGAGATGGTAAGACATAGGCTAATCTTTGCAATGATTATCTAACAATACAAAACGGAAATGAATAATAATAGATTATTTTTCGTAATTGAATGCTGAATAGTTTATTTATTGGATTTAACTTTAATATATAGGTTGATAATTGTCGAATTTTTGCTACTAATATTATTTACACTTGTTATTTGCTGAATGGGTATCTGAAATTGTTACCAGCGTACTTAGCATCTTTTCCTAACTCTTCTTCAATTCTTAAAATTTGATTGTACTTAGCTATTCTCTCACTTCTACACGGTGCTCCGACCTTTAATTGACCTGCAGATATGCCAACAGCCATATCTGCTATAAAAGTATCTTCCGTTTCCCCGTACCCTCCCGAAATCAAACACCCCCACCCACTGGTCCTCGCCAAACGATTGCAATTTATCGCTTCTGTAACAGTGCCAATTTGAGATAATCTGATCAATAGACAGTTCGCAGTCTGTTTCTCAATTGCTTCTTCTATGCGTTCGATATTCATGGCCGTAAGATCGTCGGCAACAATTTGTATCGGCTGATCGCTCAACATTGGCCAACCGTCCCAATCTTCTTCATCAAATGGATCTTCTATCGATACGATCATTGGAAATTCATTGATATATTCTAAATACTGATCGCGGAGGGCTTCAGCTTCGAGATAGTCACTCGGGTCTGAATCCTCGCTTTTGAAGGATAAATCATACTGACCTAAAATGGACATGCAAAAGCAATGATCAATTGCAGTATCCGAGTTGAAAAATTCATTGAATTTAATCTTGCTCTGAATTTGCCTATATAATAATATTTTAATCATTAGGATTTATAAAGTTATAATGACCATCTTTACAAAACGTTGATGCTGACATATCCAGAGCAATTTTTATTTTCCCATCGTAACCTGCTGCCTTGATTGCTTCGTCAATTGTAGTCAATGCTTCCTTGTCATCTTCAAATTCAGGAGCAAAACTACCTTCATCACCAACCGGAAGTGGCGGTTTTGTATCTTGTTGTTCAGCTATCTTCTGTTCAATGACACGGAATACTTCGGTTCCCATTTTCATAGCATCCGCAAAACTTACAGCGCCTTTTTATATTATAGCAAAGTTAAATATTCCTCAATATTATAGGTGGATAATAAAATGATGAAGTATCTCTTGATGCGAGTGATTTATAGGGCGTCTTTCTCGTATAAAAAAAATTACCTGTAGGTAGGATCATAAACTCTTGACAAGCCAAAGGATTCCCAGCATACTTCCCGCCGCTAATAACATTGAATGCTGGTACGGGAATAACTATTTCTGTATTTTCCGACATTCCCGCGATATATTTGTAGAGTGGAAGACCCTTCTTTGCAGCACCGCCCTTACAACACGCGATTGAAACTCCTAGAATTGCGTTCGCTCCAAGCCGGGACTTGTTTTCGGTACCGTCTAGACTTATCATCAGATTGTCAATTTCCCGCTGCTGGCAAACTTCAAGTTTTGACCTAAGAAGTTCCGGGGCTATGATGTTGTTTATGTTCTCGACTGCTTTAAATACCGATCGACCATTGTACGACGCTTCGTTATTATCGCGGAGTTCTGTCGCCCCGTTTGGGTTTGGTGCAAAAACACATGGCACCGAAGAACGTAGAAGTCCAATGTCAGTTATGAGGTCAACTTCCAGAGTTGGGTCTCCGCGGGAGTTGAATATCTGTCGAGCTTTCAATTTCTGGATAGGCATTATTTTTCAAACAGTATAATACCAGCTCCTAATAATAATTACGTAGAAATTTTTTTTAAATCCATCAGATCAGCTGGTTTATTGAGTTCATATCCATAGAAGTAGAGGCAATAGATGAAATTTTGAAAAATACCACACAGACATTTTGTTTCCGGTTTATTCAAAACTTTCCATGGCCTGATAGCCGAAACTAGCTGGTTGAAATGATAAAAATGATCGCTGGACATTGTCTGTGCGTCATTTTAGCTAAGTATATAATAAAATTCTTCAAGCACGATTCACGATATTGATATGATAGGAATAATGATTCACCACGTCTTTCAGGTGCAAGACGAGACGCTGATGGCTACTTGTGGGTAACAGGCCGTGTGGATGACATGTTGAATGTATCCGGACATTTAATGTCTACAGCTGAAGTAGAAAGCGTCTTAACAGAGCATTCAGCTGTTGCTGAAGCAGCCGTGGTGAGCAAACCTCACCCAGTCAAGGGCCAATGTCTTTACTGCTTTATTACGCCGAACGACGGTATGCAATTTGACAAAAAGCTGCAGGATGAATTGAAAAAGAAAGGTGAGCATATCCCTGTTATACCTAACGTATACCATATCATTTTACCAATCGTAACAGGTCGGTTTCAGAGCTAATTGCAGACTACAGACTTGCAACTAGGCATGATTAATATTAATTTCCTCATCTACATTTTAGTTCGCGAAAGAATTGGACCGTTTGCTCAACCAGATGTTATACAGCATGCTCCAGGTCTGCCTAAAACCCGTTCAGGAAAAATTATGCGACGCATATTGCGGAAGATAGCAGTTGGGGACAGAAATGTTGGTGATATATCGACTTTGGCAGAAGAAGCTGTTGTAGATCTGCTTTTCCAGCTGCGACCCCAAGTTTAGATAATTTATCGACAAATATAGGAAACCTTTGCATTAAATATATGTACTAATATATATTCAATGTGACTCAGAACCCATTTTTGGTCAGCTATCTCTCCAATATTTATTTCACTCAATCATTGGTCTCTGATTTTTTCTCTTTCAAATCAATCGACGAACGAATATCTTGCTGCAAACGATATAATGATCAACTTATTTTGTACAAGTTCTTTTTTTTTCGTTCGTTCGTTTTTTTTTGGTTCAAAAAAAATAACACCACCCGTATAGAGCTACGTTATTCGACTTTCAAAACTCGAAATTGTAAATATCAGAATCTCTATAACGTGGTTTTCTAATAAATTTTATTCTATGCATTCAGATACTTGGATGAAAGGACGTCGTTTAAGTAAATTAAATACAATAGTGGAAAGTAGTATATTTCACTATAGTATTATATACATATGAAAACTTGGAATAATCAGCGTATTGTTTTTATCACGATATATCTCAATATTTGATTAAAAATAATATTATCCGAATCTGGACTTTAATTTATATCATCTCCGACGATATCTATATTTGACCAAAAATGGATTTTAATACATATTATTTATTATATAACGCTGTGAGCGGTCGGCAGAAATATTCTATATGTATGCGTAATTTATTTTTGAGTAACAGCTAAGCTGCAGTTCGCATGAGATTAGTTAGGTGCTGCTAATTCAAAATTTGGCAGTGTGGAGTAGACATTAAATATAAAAAAAAAAAGATGTAAAAATTCAAATGACTCATTATCTGCGCAGACCCATATATAGGGTGAGTTTTTTCCGGGGTCTGATCTGGGAGGAGCTTCAACATGCTAAAGTTCCACGTTCTTCTATTCATACTCGTTCGCTTCCGAATAATAGTCAATGCCTATATCCCGCTGTCCAAACAATACCTTATGCGAGTAGACTGTATTTCCGAAATGTGCTATACGTGTGGATGTAAATAAATTAGGAGATAAGGGTATCTGCTTCATAATCACACACTATTATTCTGAAGCGAACGAGTATGAATAAAAGAAGGGGAAGCTTCAGCACTTTGATGCTCCTCGCAGATGAGACCCCGGAGAAAACTCACCCTGTATATACTTGCGTTATTAATCTGTTGCACATATACATTGTAATATATATAGTATACCTACACAAACTGAAAGTGTGTGTTTCATAATTCAGGTTGTACTTTCAGGAGATCAAACTTATAAGTTAAGTAAACGCTAATTCAATTAAAATATCATACTGCAGTATAAGGCTTACATCTGCATAACATTTGCTATTGAATCTTCTGAATGCAAGCTGAGATATGAAATGAAAAACTAGATCCTGCAGTAATGGATCTCAGCAAGCATATAGTACAGTATATTATGTTATAAGAAAAGAATGTTGTCCTGAAAAAATTATATATGTGTGTAATATATATATATATATATATATATATATATATATATATATATATATATATATATATATATATATATATATATATATATATATATATATATATATATATATATATGTATATGTATATGTATATGTATATGTATATATATATGTATATATATATATATATATATATATATATATATATATATATATATATATATATATATATATATATATATATATATATATATATATATATGTATATGTATATGTATATGTATATATATATATATATATATATATATATATATATATATATGTATATTCTATGCTGCAGCGCTGTATACACATTAATTATTTGCTGCACAGCTGAACGCACACTTTACAAAAGTCTACATAACGCGCCGCATTGCAATACTCGCATATTGACAAATGAGCAATTATTCCTAATAGCCGTTTAGAAAGCACTGATACAATAAGTTAGCTGATACATGCTAATGCTAGTTAAATTCCAACAAAAAAGAGCCGCATCAGCATTGAAACATACATATATGTGTACACATATATAGGTATATCAACGTCTCATATGTATATTTGTGCAATTTTAAAACACTGAACGCCAATATTCATATCATGGTCAATACATACCTATACGATCGCAATCATTTATCATTATAAATATCGATATATGTCTATGTTACATACAATTCGAAACAAAAGATGCCGCAAATATCTGTATACATCAACAGGTATAATGTGTCTAACTGTATACTAGCCATTTATTATTTATATCTTTATAGACCATGATTATGCTATGACCATGTTATAGAAATGAATTACTACTATACACTTATACGCATATCAAAAGAAAAAAAAAAAAGAAATGATTCTGCACAATCCTGTGGAGGATAAATATTTTGCTATCGCATATTTTGTTTGTCAATTTATCTGCTCAGCAAATAATTACAAGCTGCACTAATTACCACATTGATTCAGTGGATATATGCGCGGCTGATCAGCCCCATGAATCATGAATCATGTATTTAGCTTATATATACCTATGTATACATGCAATAATGTATATGTATATTTGACCATTAGTTTGTGTAAACAAACAAATTTCATCAGTTTACGAAACTGTTCTCCAGAACTGCATAGTTTATATAACTATATTATTATAGCAATGTGTGGAGTGAATTGCAATAAGTGCATTGAGCTTATATATATGTACACACCACGAGTCCTATCGTGATATCTACTATAATATATTACAAGATGTATTAAAGATTTCAGACTCTGTCGCGGATCTTTCTGAAAATTTTACTACTGTTCAACCCATCCGTCAATTGTGCCTATTGAGTAAATAATATATTTTGTGTGAACCGATGTTGAGCCACGCAAGAAAAGATATCACCTCTGGTTTCTGTCGTCGGATTTCGGTTCTTGCATTTTATTGACCAATTTTTTCAGATACACGAAAATCAAATAAATATCGGACTATAAGATCTGATCGTGCAATCTATTATTCGGATATCCAGGAATTACTGAAACACTATAAATGAATATGCATGATATGAAACATCCTGTTGCTCATCCAAATGTACTTATATTATTATTTATATGAATTACATTAAACTGATGAAGTTGCACTGACAAATTCAGCACTAAATTGTTTTCTGCAGTAACCCTTGATACAAAAGCGTTCGGTAATTGAAACACAGTTATCATTATTTTATCTGATATTGTACCATCAATGATTAACTGAAAAATTGTTTTTGTAATACAGTATTCAATTGACTGCAGGCTGCAAAAACGAACTGCATGGGGAAAGATAATTTTGTTTTGCTAAATATATTAAAGCACACAAGTAGAACCAAATTATCAATACCTATGAACATGCGTTAATAGTGTAAATTATTGCAACAGTATATATGTACTTAGACAGACACATATGTTAGTCCGATAAGGCAATTGTGCAAAGCTGATATAAATAAAATATACCAAGTATCTATCCTGCACAGACATAATAAATACCGAACACAGGCTGAATATGGTACATAAATATTGAAAGTAAATAAAACTGCACTGTGTGGTGATTCGCATAATAAGTAATTGTGTATATGTATGTATGTATGTATGTATGTATGTATGTATGCATGTATGTATGTGTAATCTAAAAAGTTGAATTATAAATCAAAAGAAATATAGTGTGATTGTTGAAGAATAATGTATAGACGTATAATATATACATATTATATATATTTATTGCACATTATGTTAAAAAGTCTCAAGTGTATATCCGAGACAAAATACCGTACATATCATTCCTTGTGGAAAGCAAATATATATATAGACGCATATATACTATGTACCTATAATAATACAGATATAATGATACATTTGTTTTTTCTTCCTCGCTGGAGGAATGTATTAAAGTGTTGTATTACATACACCAGTTGTACTATTTTAGAATATTTCTTTTTGTTCCATACCACATACAATCCTTGATTGGAATGACATAGAATTATGAACTACAAGTTTCATTAATTTATATAGATATTATTTCCCTTCATCTTATGAATAGAAACTTATCTTACCAAGTTATAGCAGACCTTGAAAAATGTCCGTTATATCCTGATTTAAAATAATTTTTCGGTAAATTTTCGTAAATTCTTGAATATCGTATTTCGAAGTTTAAACGAGATGAAAGAAGCTTCCGAAATTCCCGCCTCGTATATATCGAAGATCACGTGCAAACTTACACCAATAACGTTCGAGACCGTGACTTGTGGTTCCCCGTTCGCCGCGTAACTATCGAAAAAAACGACTCGAATGTACACAAACTTATCGGATTTTGCCGGTACAATATCTGTCATTTACTTTCTGGTTAAAGTGATTATCCTTCGTACTCTTATAATGGCTTGGGTTCCGTTAGAGTCAAATCCAGAGGTGCATACTCTATTTTAATACGATTCTTTTCATATTTCCCATCGCGGCCACTTTAATACTATTATCATTCTTTGTTTCAGGTTATGACCAAGGTGAATTGACATTTCATTAACGCCGTCCATAGGTCGCATTTCTCACGCGAAAAAAAAATCAATTTTTGATTCATGATGCTCATATTTTAATCTGAATAAACAATCCCATTCCTCCAAAATCAATATTCACATCTTCTATCGCTTAATTTTCTAGTTTTTGCACAAACTTGGTGTACCTAAGAAATGGGGAATAGTCGACGTTTACGGAGTGGATCCAGACCTATTGGCCGTTGTACCGAGGCCGGTCCTTGCTGTTATTCTCCTGTATCCCACAACTGATAAGGTTGAAAAATAATTCACTTTATTTAATTAGAATTAGAATTTCTAATAATGCATATGTATGCGTATACATACACACGTATGTAGTAGGATGTCCATTAATACCAAAACTTTTTGTTTTATGATTCTTTGACGCCCCTCAAATCATAAGTTCATACCCTAAAACCTAAAACTAAAATTCAGACACAAACAAAAATTTTCCGATGCCTCCAAACCATACCAAAATCACTTTACTTTTCTCATTCATTTAACACGGGATTTTTTCGGTATTTGGAAATAATTTTATTCCTCAATCATTTCATCAACTATCAAACGAATTATTATTGATTTTCTTCCCCAGATCGGGTCTCTCACAAACAAAAATTTTACTTGGAAAAAATTGTTTTTCATCATTGTCAGAATATTACCATCGAGAGACACCATCTGAGAAAGAAAATTACCAATAATTCGTTAGATAGCTGATAAAATTAACTGAGAACAAAAATAATTTCCAAAATACGGAAAAATCCTATATTAAATGAATGGGAAAAGTACAGTGGCACATTTTGGCACAACTTAAGGGAATCGAAATTTTTTTTTATGTGTCTGAATTTAGTTTTAGGGTATATATTATGATTTAGAGGGGCGTCAAAAGAACAAAACAAATTTTCGGAAATAATGGGCACCCTAGTATGGAGGTATACATATATGTGTGTCAAATCTAGAGCATCCCACATTATTCACAAAATAGTTAAACATCCTCAAAATGAATGTTACCAGAGTGACGCATTCAAGAACGAGCGGGAGGCAAAGCTTAAGGAAACTGGACAAGAATTGTCTAAGGATATATATTATCTGAAACAATGTGTTTCTAATGCTTGTGGTACTGTCGCATTGATACACAGCGTAGCCAACAACAGCGAGGAGTAAGAATATGTAGAGAAATGAATGAATTTCTATTCAACAGATGAATAACTTGTTTTACAACTGCCATATCGTTTGTTTAAAGAATTCAACTTGAAGAAGGGCATCTGAAGTCATTTTTGGATGATACCAAGAAACTTCCAGCCCTCGAGCGGGGTGAGCTACTTGTAAAATCACAGGGCATCATTGATACGCACAAAGAACTAGCTCAGGAGGGACAGACAGAGGTAATAATCATCATTTTACTGTATCTGTGTAATCCAATTAGTCTTAGTTCTTTTATGGTTATTCCAAATTACATATTCTAATGATTAAAAATTCAATTTTTCCTCCAACTTGGAATTTGTATTTTAAATAGAAAAATCGAAGACTTGAAGAACTGAAAATTCTTAAGAATGCAGCAGGCTATAGTACATAAAACTGTGCAAAGATATAAATATATGACTGCAATCAAAATCGTATTATAGGGCTATTCAATAATATGAAAATGTGAAACGAAAAAACAAGCATCATTATAAGTCCGAAATCCTTTCAAATTCTTGTTATTTAGGCCCCTGGCGACGATTCTCCAGTCAATCATCACTTTGTAGCCTTCATACAAAAGGACGGTTCACTGTATGAATTGGGTTGGTATTCTATTCTCAATAAAATACATTGTGGGTTGTCTGAATCCAAAGACTCATATTATTTGTCATCAATGCTTTAGTTTGGTCATAAAAAATGAAATAGTGTGATATGCAATTTTTAATATTTATTTCGCACAGATGGACGACAGTCGATCCCAATAAATCACGGTCCTTCTTCGCCGGAATCATTTCTCGAAGATGCCACTCGCGTCTGCCAAGAGTACATGGCACGCGACCCAGATGAAGTCCGTTTCACCATTGTGGCCCTCGCTGCAAACGAATGAATTTGCGATAAAGTTTTGCGAAACATTTGCTTTCAGTAAATCTATGCTTCTTTCAATTATTGCTACAATCCAAACATTTCATTTCCTAATTTACTGATATGTATTCTAAGTATAATTATTTGCTATTATCGTTGTACTATTTTGTAAAGCTTTGAAAAAGTAAAATAAACTTCTTTGTGCTGTGATACCCGTTTAGTCTTGATTTTTTCTTCTCTTTTCTAGTTCTATTTTACACTTTAAATATACATATTTATTGTATTCAAATCGTATTGATCTGCGAAAAGTTATACATAAAATATGTATCCATATTCCAAAAGTATCGTTGCATCAGCTATTTGTCCAGGGGACAGATGTTGCGTATCTGTCTACACGTTTGGGCTTGACACAAGAGATCATTCGCAGTTCGCACTTGCCCAACTATAGAAGGTTCTTTTAGTTTATGGCTCTTCTTGCCGTCGTTTACGGTTCTGCGGTCTGTTTGTTCCAGGCCCATTTCGTTGACAATTGATTAAGTGCTGATGCGATAGCAATTCTTACAATATGGTGAGTGCTTCTTAATCTATATACGTCCGCGATGTTCGTCAATAATGAAGTTAAGGGTACTGACCTTCGATTTAAGTGTAAAAAGCTGTTCACCATGTGTAGCCATAACCTCAAATTGACACTTGGACTTTCGACATTCATGGATTAATAAATTAATATCCGGATTAGCTCATCGCCTTCAATTGTTGCATATTTAATCTTAAAAAATTCGTTGAACCCGTATTACCGACTGTTTAAAACGGCGTTAAAACGAAATTTTCAATCACATATAATTCCTTAGTCGCAATCTTGTGTCATCTCATCATATATTCTTCCAGAAACCTCTTATGTTACATGGGCACGAGCGTGCCATAACAAAAATCAAGTATAACAGGGAAGGAGATCTCTTATTCTCAGCAAGTAAGGACAAAAAGCCAAATGTTTGGTACTCTCTGAATGGCGAACGTCTCGGTAGCTTCAACGGCCATAATGGTTCTGTATGGTGTATCGATGTCAATTGGGACACGACAAGATTCTTATCCGGTAGCGGTGATAACACACTATGCATATGGGATTGTCAAACAGGTTGGTTTACCAATTTTCAACTCAACTTCTAATCTGTAAAAAAATTCTCAATTTATTTCATCAATTCAACAATGATTTTCACCTGTCGATAACGTTTCAATATCTAGACCACTAAACATGAGAATAACATGTGTTGTTGTTCAGTTGAGAATAAATATACTCTTCCCATTTAGGAAAAGAAGTTGGCCAATTGGTGACAAACAGTTCAGTCAGAACGTGTAACTTCAGTTATTCGGCAAACCTGGCTGTCTATTCCACTGACAAAGCTTTGGGACACCAATGCGAGATGTTTATCATCGATGCACGAAATGTTGATGCTACATTATCTCAAGAGGATGCGATCCGCAGAATACCTATCAACGGTCCACGTATTTCCGCTATTTTGTGGGGCGCTTTGGACGAAACTATCATCACAGGACACGAAGATGGTGAAATTAATTTGTGGGACATGAGAGTAAGTTGCGTTTACACACATTTATTGATTTTTGAACCTGCATTCGTTCATCCATTTTTCAATAGAACCTGCTTGTCCAAATAGGACCCTTCACAATAAACTTCGTTAGGTTTATCTCCTGGATATAATGTGATCTTTTTGTTCAGACTGGGAAGAAGCTAAACTCCATAAAAAGCCACAAGAGCCAGATAAATGACATGCAGACCAACAAGGATGGAACAATGTTTGTGACTGCCTCAAAGGATCATACCGCCAAACTATTTGACAGCGAGTCACTTGTTTGCTTGAAAACTTATAAAACCGAACGGCCGGTCAACTCCGCGACTATATCACCAATTCTTGATCACGTTAGTATTAATTCTATGTCTAACAATACTAAACAATTGTAATTAAGATTTTAATCCTGTAAATGTATATTTACATTATTAAATAGATTGTTGAGCGTATATTGATGGTATTTGGGTCCGTTTATAGGTAGTACTTGGTGGAGGTCAGGACGCTATGGACGTTACAACCACCTCTGCTCGCCATGGAAAATTTGATTCTCGATTTTTTCACCTGGTATTTGAGGAAGAATTCGCTCGGCTCAAGGGACATTTCGGGCCAATTAATTCATTGGCGTTTCATCCAAACGGTCGGAGTTATTCGACGGGTGGAGAGGATGGATATATCCGCATCAATACTTTTGATCAGTCATATTTTGATTTCCATTTTGAATATTAATTGAAGTATCTAATAAAATTTTCGTGAATTTCCAATGATTGTATTACCGTGCCGAATACAAAGATTTCACATCGTACATATGCTTGTAATTCTGTATCCTTGTGAATTTCCATGAAAATTTATTGTCAATGTAGAACGAAAAGAGAAGAAAAGTTTACATTTCATTGGAAAACTTATCATTTTTATATTCTAAATCACTATAAATTAGGAGCTCGGTATTCTGAAAGGGAAGGTGTGTGTGACATATTCAAAGTAAGAAGGAATAGGTATTTATATGTTGCAATATTTGTAAACTGAATTGGAGTACCAATACGATTTATTACAAAAAAATAAAATGGTTAATTATACAAAATTCAAACATCAAGTGAATAACAAACTAAAAACAGATGTTGGATTTGGTTGAGGTAACTCCCATCCTCAATGGGATATCTTTGGAGTAGACATCCAACTGCCATATATTGTTCTACACGATTATACGACCTCAAACAATGAAAATAAAAGCTAACACTCATATTGTGTCTACATATCACTGGATCCATCAAAATCTTGAATGAATTTTTCTCTTTTACTGGTCTCGAATAAAGTACAGACGGAATAGCGTGTGTACAGTTGTGGTACTCTATTTTTTTGTCTTCTCTATCTCTAACTTTACCGTCGCGAATCTAAATCTGGCAATGAATACGGAAATTTTCTGCGAAAGCTTTATCATTTATGAAATTATCATGTATTCGAAATATATATATAAATATATATATATATAATTTTCTTATCGTACTACAGAACACAACAGTTTGATTGAATGCCCTGTCGTTTAAGGAGTTTATTATTCATATCAATAAAGGAATAGGTAATTATTTGATAATCCAGTTCTCACTGCTGATGAGAAAGAGATATTGAAAAATCATTGGCTCTTTCTTGTTTTTATTTTTACACGGAGATAGAGCTTTTCGAAATTAATCGAATAAACTTTAACAAAGGCCGGTGTTTATTGCTTGAATTTGAAGTTGACTTTGCACAAGTATTGTACCTGTACTTGAGCCACGTCATAGACGATGTATTCATTGTACAAAAGGGAGGAGGTTTTTGAAAGCTTAGCAGGTACACCTGTTCCCAAAGGTATGTGAACCCCATCTTTGGTTACATGACTTTGGTCTGGATCTGGTCGAGTTCGACCCAAACCTAGTGTAGAATGTTTTCCTTTTGGTAATTTTTCTATGTAATCCGCTTGGTGACGTTCATACATTTCGCCTAGAGCAACTTCGCACAATAATAACAAACCGGTCGGACTTTGTCTGTTGGTACAGCAATAATTTGCCGACTTTGATACCATATCTGCAAAGTATATACCTTTACCAAACATGTAACCGGTAACAGGTGCTTCGGGTGGAGCGATTCTCAGACCCTGAGACAATATTCCGGCATAATTCGTCGTCCTTGATCCATGCCACAATAGTTTTCGATTTTGTAGTTTCTTGAATGGTTTATAACGCTTATCCTCACCTTGACGTTTCACCATAAATACTTGATCGATCTCCAATTCATAGTGAGAATGAGTAGATGCGTGTGTATTCTTCATATAACGTTCAATCAGCTTAAACTCTTCCGTTTCTCTGTCGAGAACGTCAATCTCGGTCTTTAGTTGTTCGTAATGGGAATCGAGAGGATTCTTTGACGCGTCTGTCTTAGCGTTTAACAAGTTGTAGGCAATTTCCAGCTCCAGCAATGAATCCAGCATCTCGCATTTAACTTTAATCTGCTCTTCGGTGTCCAATATTATGGGATCTGATACTCCAAAATCATGTGGCACCAAAGTGTAGAACCTATTCGAACCGTCCACCAATTTAGAACGTTCGGCTTTACCTGTTTTTATCAAAACTTGCAACTCGCTCAGCACCGTGTAGGCCTTGTCAATTTGTTTCCTTGACAATTTACCAAGAGGCATTTTAGCCAGATCTATTTCAAATTCTAACATCACTTTCCTCATAGTGTCGACGTCGAAAATAAGCTTTATCAAATCTTGGACAGGCTCTTTTAAGTTACTCTTTATATCAGATTCCAACAATTTCTTTGCATTTTCATCATCATCACCGTAATCTACATCGATTGGGTACATTTTACTTGGCACTTTAACAAAGTTGTTTCTAGACTGCCATGAATTTCCCGACTTTTTCTCGTACAAGGATTCAAAATTAGCGATGCAGTCTTCCAACGCGTTACTTTCCAGCTTTGTACCTCCGATAGTTGTGCCAATTCTTCCCCAGCTACGAAACAGCCAGTATTTACTCTGTGTGTCATCTTTCAATATCTGCAACTTGTAGTAACTATTCTTCTTGGATTGTATGTCGGTTATTCCGAGTGTCGCTGTATATTTATCTTTACCGCGCTGGTAAATATGCGCTCTATCTTCTAGCCCACTGTCTGGATCTACTGCTCCTCCACCTTTAACACGCAACTTGACTTTTCCGGACGCGGATTTTTCATATTGACTTTTTCCCCTGGATTTTGATTTTTCTGCCACCACTGTAATTCGCAAGTTCGGATCCCCACCCCAGCTGGATATGCTTTTCTTATTGATAAGCATGACAGCTGGTTTATCAAACTCTTTTGCTTCTTCGACAAAGTCTTCAGAAACAACTTGTATATCAAGTTCTTTAACTTCCTCCATTCGTTTGTTCATTTTTTCGACCTCAGCCGGATTAGAAATACAAGCGGCCAAGTTCGCGTGAATTTTCGTAACAACTTTTCCACCTAACAATAATATTTCCTCCTTCAGCTTATCTTTGTCGTTTTGAGTTTTGCCCAGAATAACGAATTCCATATTCTTCAATGGCTTTGGTTTTCCCTGAATTTTTGGGCCGCTGTCTACTTTGTCTTCTTTTTTAACTGCAGATGATGTGCTAGGTGCAGTAAATTTAATCAGCCGGCGCCCGATCTTGGACTTGTATTCGTCACTGAAAACATATCAAGTTACAATTTCAATGAAAATCGTGAAATACGTATATTCAAAGTATTTCACAATACTCCCGGGCAAGAATCCATAGAAAAATACTGAGAAAATTATGATAAAAGGAGAAGAAAAATTAGCTTCAGAAGACACGTACAGAAATGGATGGTTTTTTTTAAGCTCTGATGGTACTACAAATTTTGATCTTTC
Source organism: Macrophya annulata (assembly GCA_963924015.1). Lineage (NCBI taxonomy): Eukaryota > Metazoa > Arthropoda > Insecta > Hymenoptera > Tenthredinidae > Macrophya > Macrophya annulata. The sequence continues at coordinate 287,407 of OZ001257.1, read as the reverse complement.
TGGGTTCTGAGTGATCTCTTCACACTTGGTCCACGCCGTAACATCACCAGTGCACTTATAACCCACTCCAGACTTGTACACGAATTGACCTTGGCATTCTTTGCATGGTTTTAAAGCTCCAAACGCCATTGCATCCGACAGAGCATCCAACATCTATCACACAGACAAACAATAATAATTATTACACCAGAATGTTGTGTAAACACATAATAATCTTACAGATTTACATATTGGTATTTTTTTTTTTTTATTCCAACATAATATCACGACGAAATTATTTATATGTACTTTTCAAAGAATTTCTAGGATATTTACATTCGGTATGCCTTCCGGAAGTTGTTGACCATTTTGCTCCAGCATCCAAGTAAGACTTTTCTTAGGCAATGCTGACAATTTATCTCTGAGATTGAAAATCATTTCATTCTGGACCCGCAGATGATTTTCCTCTTCGATATCGACAGGTTCTGATTTAGGCTTCTTCACCGGTGGAACATCTTCCTGTTTAACTTTAGTCAAGCTATTGCTTAGGGTACGCTGATCTTCCTTATCTAAGGTGTTGAAACCAGGAAGCGCCTTGCCAGCTTCAAAGAACCCCAATTCCGATCTTAACTTTGAAAAACATTCGACATGGTGCCAACGATCTTGACCACCGTAAGCCCTGGCATTTTCGCTCTCGTAGTCCTTCTTTGATATTCTCATCTCACCCTTGATAATAGTTTCTTCGCATCCGCGACAAGTGGATCTGTTTGATTTGGCATATTCAACTTTGAAATCCTTAAAAGCTCCAGCTCCAGCAGCAGCAGCTGCACCCCCTCGCTTCTTCCCTCTTTTTGATTCCACAGGTATGCTATCGGCTGATTCTAAGAATTTCAGAAGAGTTATTGAACTAATTACACATCTGTATCAGACGACAAACAATAACAATAATAATTGAATGAACAAAAAAAAAAAATAAAACGTCCAATAGTTATAGACGAACCTATTTGATCTGTGATAACTTTTTGATCCTCCCATTGAATACTATCAAAATGGGCAATATCAGCTGTACTTTTAGGACGCTGCTTCAGAAAGAAGCAATTGGAATGATACCAGTTAGGCATTTTAGAATCGTGGAATGGGCTCTGAAAATAAATTAATTTTACAAGGAGTGACAGAAGAATTGAATGAGTGACTATAAATATTCAATTATCATCAGAAGCCAGTAGAAGGCTCACAATTATTACAATGATTGGAGTTACAATACTGGTCAAAAACTTTTGCCCATCCTAACAAGTCAAGTTCAGAGAACTCTCAAAGTTTTATAACGTTGTTGGAAATAGTTTCAGGGTCATAAAATATATCATTTTAAGGCGTAGACCAAGACCTTTCCAATGACATAATTTTGTTAATGAAAAATATTTTTTTTTCCATTTTTTCCCAAGCAAAAAAAAATCATTAATTTTTGTTTCTGTCTACATTCAAATCGCCATAACTTTGAGTGGAGTATCGTAGAATGATTTTAAAAGAAGCATTGAAAAGCTTGTTCCAAGACCCCTCCAATGAGATATCGTGGTATACATACTTTTAACCACTACTTATAAAATTACAATGGTTTCTTCATCAAAAAAGTACTCTTTTGCAATTACACATATCTCGTAAACGATTGAAGATACCGATAAATTTTATTCATCAAAAATGTGTATTTTGAAGGGTAGATACCGCAAGAATTTGTTCAAAATTTTGGAAGGAAAAATTTTTTAAACTTTTATTTAGCCTATAGCTGGTCTATTCTAGGAATCTGGATCCAAAAAATCTAGAAAATTCTAAAAAAGATGCCTAGATTATCTATACAACAATAAACATTTTTTTTTTCGATAACTTTTGTCTGTATCTTTGATTGTTTACGAGATAATTTGTAATTGAAATAGTGCTTTTTTATGAAAGACCTTTGTAAATTTTGAAAAAATTGCAACAAGTATATACTATGATACCTCATTGCAGAGGTTTCGGCATAAGGTTTCCAATATTTTTTTCTTCAATCATTCTACGATACTCCGCTAAAAAATTATCGCGATTTGAATGTGGGCAGAAAAAAATTTTATTTTTGTTTATTATTGCTTGATAGAAAATGAAAGAAAAAAAAAAAAAACAATTTTCACTAACAAATGTTATGTTATTGGAAAGCTCTTGGTCTGCCCTGTAAAATGATATAATAGTTTATGACCCTGAAACTATCTACAACGACGCTCCAAACATTGAAAGTTCTCTGAATTTGACTTAGGTTAGACAAAAGCTTTTGACCGTTACTGTACTCAGGAGCACGTAATGCTAATTACTCATTAGTTTGTAAAATCAGGCAAAAATTGGAATAATACCTATAAAAATCATGCATCAAATCAGAGTTGGTCAAGATCAGACGTTTATATGAGAAGTCAACAGACATGCTCGTGCAATGTCTATGCATGTTTAGACTTGATATGATTTCATCATTAGACTGATATAGCAATATGCATTTGCCTGTGGCACAAATACACATGTATACTTCCAATGAATATGTATAGGTATGAATTCATGAGAGAAATTTTGAATGTTTCATATTTGAGTTTGACCTCCAGAAACGGCTAGCCGGTGAATATTATCGTTCGGGTGGTTTGATAATAACAGAGCATTCGCAAAGTAATAATAGTTCGTAAATAGAATTATTAATCTGTAGCAATGTGGCTGGCTGTGATTGATCATTGTTAAAGTTATGTATTCTCACCTGCACCATTGCGGCGATTCTTAATACGCTACTGTCAATCTTTTCCTTGCATCCTTTACATTTGGCACGGCCACTCTTCGCGTATTCAACACGATACGGTAATTCTGCATCGGTCATTGTGTATTTTACTTGATATTAAACACCCAGAAGGTTTGGACTTTTTGTCATAAATGTATTTATTTCATTCTACGCGTAACCCTTGACTGGAATGGCGACTCTTCTATCGTTCTTATCTTTCTTGCTGCGTTGTGAATATGGCGGGAACGGTAGTCTGCAATTTGTGATGGCATGCTTAGAGCATATACAATGGCATGTTATTTAGAAAATGAATCGAACACGACTCTAGGCAATGAAATATCGCTTCCGGATTCTATAAGGTAGACAAATGTGACGCAAGCGACTTTTGTCCGAAAAAAAATTCAAGGGCAATATACGCCTCACTAATACATCGTTCCCTATGGTTGCAACATTACTACATCGTTGTTGAAACAATCCTTGGATTGAGTGGTTGAGTTAAGCGATATTGTTGCTAAAAAAACTTTTATAATTAGGTATTCCTGTGTTTTTCATTAACTCAATTATGCCTTATAAATTTGTCACTCAACCAGCCGGTGCGCGTGTTGTCATCAGTCTCATAAAAACCATGGACTGAACGAGGCGACATACATACATACATACTTGGAAGGTTATGTTTCAGCAGAACCTGCAATCATCGTTCGAAATAAGTTTTAATAACTTAAATCGACCATCGAAAATCGGATTATCTCATTCCATTTAAAATAGTTCTATCAATATTCAATTTTTGCCTTTAATCCCAAGGAGTGACGAAATTCCGTTACTCTGTACTCCGATTCTCCGAATATTTTACACACATGCACACACACACACGCATGAGCTAATAAGAAACGGGACTTTCGTAAACTGTTGGCAAGCTTTTTGCAAACAGTAAAACACATTAAAGCCTGCAATAATTATCGTTTACACTCGTGTACATATAAAAAATGGCCCGAGCGGTTGAAAAGGGTGTTAGAAGCAGTGATGGAGAATCGGAAATTGTATACTTGGAAGGAAATGAACCTGTTCTATCGTACTACTCTTCGATTGACGACGCTACAAGAACATGGTTAAACACTCTCCACTATACTTGGGGCTTATGTAAGCAAGTTTCAAATCTGACCTTTGTTATATATGTACGTACTATATTACAGCCTGTATCCTGCTGAGTGCTTGGTCCAAAATGTTAATGACAAGTTTCCTTGTTCACAGGGAAGAAAAGCGACGCTGTATCAAAAATGCTTACAGAATATTTCGACACAGCACCAAACCCCTACCTTAGCGCACTTAGAATTCTGGTAAACGTCTCGGACTTCAAGTATATCAAGTCCAAAATGTCTCTGGGCTTTACAGGTCATTATTCATTCAAATTAGTAAACTGTACACAGATCTGTATAGGTATTATAATAACAGAATATTTAGTACAATTCAAGCTAGAAAAGGCTAGAAACATTTTATTACACTTGCTCCTCCATATTTGCACAACCTCTTTCGAGAAAAAAAAAAATCCATTGCAATAAATTTTTGCTTATCTCTTATAGGAAGGAAGCATTAGTTAATGATCAAGTGTACATATTGGGGTACATGATGTTTGGCCTAGAGTTAGTTTGTTCTAATTATTTTCCCCTGATATCAGTTGCGGAGGATTTTTCTAAATGGATAATACCAACAAAGGAGACCTACAGGGAATACTTGATACCTGATTTAAAACTAGCTACCTTCAAATTGCTTAGCAGACAGAAGAACCTAACACTGACTAAATTAGTGTATGATACCTACGAGCTCCCAGAGCATAAAGACCTGTTTCTGCCCATGATAAAGGTATAGAGACCTGTTTCTGCCCACGATAAGAGTATACTACTGCATGCATTAATCAAAGAATATTGTTTATGAATATTCGTGGCATTGATGGAACACGACAGTTGAAGAATATTGGTTCAATTGTGATGTTCTATTTGTTCTTCACAGAATATGGTTGAAGAGAAAAAGTACAAAGACGCCGCCCAGTATGCATCTATGTTACGCTTACAATCACATTTTTTGAACCCGGAGGTACTGCTGTTGCCGTTAATTTTACAGAACAAATTGACAATAGTTGACGATCTTTTGGCAGACTCTAAGGAAGCTCGAGAGGCTCTGGTAATGTACTTGGATAATTTATTGGCTCCAAGTAATAATATGGAAGCGGTATTGGAAGCGTTTGTAAAGTGAGTTGTTCATTATTGAACATTTGATAACTGATCACTGTTGGTTTGTTTTAATATTAGATATTTTATTATATTAGGCGCAACCAAATACCGGAGGTGAAGATGTCGACTATGCAAATGCGACCAATGAATAAGTTAGTGGGACGTTTGACAAAGCTGTACAATCTACCGCCAGAATCGTGTCCAAATTTGAATCAGAGGCGCGGGGAAGGGGCGTTGAAATTTTTAATTTATAAACGCTATGTCGACTGCACACTGGGTAATTTATTATTCTCCATACGATCCTTTTATTGATAGCCACAGATCACTGAACGAATATTAGGGTGGAGTACAGAAGGTCAATTTCAGCGGATCGTATTGTAATGGCGTGGAAAAGTTGCGTCTTGACATCACTAAAACGTGTGCCAAAGAAAAAAATTTACAATCGATTTCTTCTGTTCTGGATAACGGCTTAACGTTTTGAATTTTTTAACATGGGGTTTAAATGGAGGAAACCCCAAAAAGACCAGTTAGCACTAAAAAATTCACGAAAACTCACCGGATAGGTCGATTTCAGACCCCCTGCGCTTATGCGAAGCGAAAAGAATGTAGTTTTCATTTTCTAAATTTTTTTTCTGAAAAATAATTTTCAAACGCTTGTATCTCCTAAAGTAAGATATTTTGAATCCTAATACGCCAAACGAAAGCTGGATTCTTCTCACTTCGAATGAGAGGGTCTAAAATCGACCCACCTGGTGAGTTTTTATGAATTTTTTAGTGCCAACTGGTGTTTTTGGGTTTTTTCTCTAATCAAACTCCATGTTAAAAAATTCTAAACTTTAAGGCAGTTGCCAAAACAGAAAATAATGATTATAATTTTTTTTCATTTGGCACACTTTTGAGTGATGCCAGGATGCAACTTTCCCACAGTATTACTTTACTCCGCCCTAATGAATATTCTTGTTAAACCCTTGAACATTTAGGTGGTGAAAGCTGGAACGAAATGGCGCGTGAAACTGTAGGAACGAATTCGAAACTGCAGTTTGAGTTGGTCAAGTCTTTGGCTCATGCAAACGATGTCAAAGAAGCGCTGCGTTGGGCAAAGGAGTTCAAAATGCCCAGGGAAAAGTGGCCCTGGGCTCTGGTCGACTGTGAAGAGATGGGGTTCGAAGGTATCCCTCCAAAGTCTTAATTCCATCAAATTTCTTATCGGATGAATTGCCCGTTCTACCTCACGTGGTCATAAGACTAATATACCATACTTACTCGGAAATAAGCTGCACCTTTTTTCGCTTTTTGAACCTCCGAAAACCCGGGTATGGCTTATACGCGGATGCGACTTATACAAAGACACAAATGCGGAAAATTGAGCAAAAGATGTTGGAATGGCGAGGAATGACTTAGGATAGGTGTATGATAATATCTTTTATCAGAATCACAACCATCATATGCTGTTCGTGCCATATAGTGGGTGATTTTAGTACTGCGCGGTTTCGGTATCGCGGCTTATACGAGTACAAAAACGTTTTTCCGAAAATGACCCTTTCAAAATCGTGGTGCGACTTACACACGGATGCGGCTTAGTTCCGTGTAAATACGGTAATAAATTAGTAAATAGATAGATGCTCACTTGGAAGAAGCTCAATTTGCTCAGAAGTAGAAAATAAGACTTTGATAGAGAGTTAGTTGATAATTAATCTAATTTTATATAATTACAGAAGCAGATACCGGCGTCGAAACTGCTGCAGAAGAAAATTGGGATACGGAGGAAGATCCTACACGATATCATAGCCTAAGGCTGTCCAAGGAGAATATAAAAATAGTTGATGACGTTAGATCGTTTGAAACATTCTTACACCAAGGATTGAAAGAAGTGACAATTGTTGGTATAGACTCTGAATGGAAACCTAGTTTTGGTAAATACACCTGTTTGACTTTGCATCAAGGGCCATGTGAATTATTACATATGGCTGATCAATAAATGAATGCAAAATGCAATTGAATACAGAGTGAACCTTACTCGAAATAACTTTAGACAGAGGTTTCAGTTATCTAAATAGACATCATAAAGTAACGTGTGCGTCGTTTTATCAGGTACAAAACAGAGCGACTTGGCCCTGATACAAATAGCCACAAAGACAACTATCTATATCCTCGACGTTATAGGCATGGGAAAAGAGTTTGCAGATTTGTGGGCAGAGCTTGGGTTGACATTGTTCGACAATAAAAACATTTTGAAACTTGGTAAGAATCACAAATTCGTGGCAATATTAACCAGCACCTTAAAGAGAAATGAAAGTTTTACTTATTGCTTGCAGATGCTGCAGAGGATAGAAATTGTTTCTCCTTTGCTACCGGACAAATTTTCTGAATAATATTTTGGTTACTAATTTTATTTTTCAGGATTCGGCTTGGCTCACGATATGACAATGATCAGGGAGAGTCTTCCCGCCCTGGCGAGTATCAAGACAACGGGTCAGGGATACATGGACCTGTTACATCTCTGGAGGAAATTGACAAAAGAACATTCCTTTCAGTTTCCACACAAAGGGGATAAAAACTTCACTAACGAAAGTTTGAGCAAACTGGTAGAACTTTGTATGGGTCAGAGGCTCAATAAATCGGATCAATTTTCAAATTGGGAGCGAAGACCATTGAGGGAGAGCCAACTGGTTTACGCAGGTGAGGAACAGGCACGTTATGCATATCTTATTAAAACGATGAAACGCTAAACTTAAAAAGTACTTATATTCACATACAGCTAGATCTGAATTGAATCTACAACTACATTTTCTCATCTTTCAGCTTTGGACGCTTATTGTTTGTTAGAAATATTCGAAGTGCTTGGATCCCAGTGTGCTCGTCTGGACGTCGCGTTCAATGAATTATGCGCTGAGACGCAACATATTGCGCAGAAATTGCCGAAAAAAAATTCAAGAAAACATGCGTCAAAGGTATCATATGCTTCGAACTTTGAACTACAAAACCCCCTACTTTATATGAATTTGAATAAACGAAACGACTACAGCAATACTTGTGAACTGTTTCAACAGGTTGCACCAGGCATTGAAAGCTTGACGCCCTCCGCAGTAGAGAATAGTGTTCAGAAATCCGGCTGGAATGTAAAAGGAAACATGGGGGTAGAATCAACTGCTGATATGCAAGCTGCACACGAATGGCGGGTCGTATGCGACTCCATGCTCGGCGGCTTGGCAAGACAGTTACGGATGTGTGGATGCGACTGCGTTTATGTAGAGTTTGACCGAAGAGGGGATCAATCTGCTAAGATAGCCGTGAGACAAAAGCGCGTATTTCTCACTCGAGGAGGTGCATTCAACAGGGTGGGTAGAATATTGTAATATCAGGTAAAGCGGTTCACCTGGATATATAATCTTCTACTTGAAGTAGGCGGTAACAGTTCTCCCAATGTTCATTGTGTGTATATTTATTGAATACAGAAGCTTTCATCTAAGTGCATATACTGTTATAGTTGTTTAATAAGTTTGTTCTAATTCTATTTTATTGAATCTTTTAGTTTGCCCAATACGTTCCACAAGGTTGTTGCTACAGGGTGTTAGCGGACAGACCGGAGGATCAACTGAAGGAAGTTTTAAGCCATTTCAAAGTATTAGTCATGCAAAGGGACATTTTTAGCAGATGCCAGATTTGTAATTACGACGAATTTGTTAGAGTGTCCAGAAGCACTATTACAGAGATTGGAAAAAGGTAAACCAGCATCATTAGACACTGTACCTACTTGTCTATAATATTATACACAAGAGGCTTATTTCATGATGAAATAATATCGAACCTAATATAATAGCGAGAATATCTCTGAATGGATGGAAATTTCCTTATGTTACAGTTTTTCAAAGCTCATGCACCGGAATGGCCATCGGTTTCTCCCGGGTTCATCCACGGAGGTAAATGAAATGTCTACCACAAACCCTGGACCGGACACAGACACGGATTCAGTTTCCAGCGAAGAGTTCAAATTGGCAAATGCCAAACGAGGAACAATAAATAATTGCGATCGTACGTGGCACCTTACTACGGAGACAATAGACGTTGCCAATTGTTGTACCAGGCATAGGGTTACAGTGCAGGTGGACAGAGTACCGGCGAATGTATTAAAAAACGTTGAACAGTTTTATATATGCGAATGCTGCGGTAAAGTATACTGGGACGGGTCGCATATGGAACGAGCTCTGAACGGTGTCCTTAGAGATATAATCGCGTGGTAGTGAATATATTTAAGTATGTGTACCAAGAGTATGCATATATACAGCGACGAAAAATATTAGGTATACATATATGAAGGTTTGAAGAGAAATTAAGAGATTTTAATAATTGACCCTATCCGAATGTTGGAGTACCAAAGAGGCGGCTGAACCTTCAACACAATGCGAATTACATTATGTTGCGTATTATTGATAGGCACATAACACTTGAGATCTAATGTGACCTGGCTGAACGGAATAATATTGTGTTCCTAGATTGTACGAATATTATGTTACCCTTGAATAAAGTTATGCCCTGATATTTCTTTAACCAATGATTTTTCATTCTTTAACTGATCGATAATTATAAATATATTCAAAGTCTATAGTTGATGCCTATACTTTGTCCGAGAATTCAGCTATCGAGCTTCAAATTCATTTCATTTGACATTGATTTGCGTTGAAGAATTTTTCAATTGACAAACATAAACTCAGTTCAGGAGACATTGCCTTCTGTCTGTTCACTCAAAGATTACCCGAAATCTTGTTACAACGAGATTTACAGGGAGATACCTATGTATAAAAATTTTATAAGTAGGAACAATTCTACAAAATAAGAGCATTTCGTAAAAAGCGCACTAATTTTCTTTACAAATATATCCTTACAATTAATTTTAATTGCACTCGCTAAACGAGCAATCGACATTTCTCTATACATTCATCACTCGGAAATTTTATCATCTGTGGGTTGCGGCGATGAAGGCGGTGGTGGTGGTGCGACGGTTTCACCAAGACCATTTACAGATGCCTCGAAATCCGCTGGCTCTATTAGATTTTTTTTTCCGTACGGAGGTGGGCCTATCAACGCTACAACGTCGTTGTAATTCAATGTTTCCTTCTCCAATAGTGTCTCTGCCAACTGTAATAGTAATATGCGATTTCTGTATTTTAAAACTATGCGTAACAGTCTTAAGAGTGAATTATTCTTATAGCTCTTCATCCCATTCCATCTCACCCCCCCGCCCACTGAGCCACACTACCCAATAATATGTTTAAAATCTTGGGAAAATATTGCCCAGAAGTTTGAGAACTGTTTTGGTGGTACATACTCTAAAACAGTAAACTAACCAGTTTTAGCTTATCTCTTTCGGCAAGAAGTACTTCTTCGGTTTTCTTATAAGCACGGCTGACTAATCTCCTCGCTTCCACATCCATTAGACTGGCCAGCCTCTTGCTGTACAATTTCTTGGTTTGCTGAAACATCCAGATTATGTATTGTATAGAATTTCAAGTTTCTGTAGGGAATATAACGAGACCTTGGTAGAAGTTTTTCTTCATTTACCTGGCTGGTCTCTTCCTGGTCAAAAGCAATCAATCCAACAGTAGGATTCATGCCAAACTGTTGCACCTGGGCGTAGGCCATATTGGTGACCTTAGCCAAGTCATTTTGAGCTCCAGTTGTGATTCTGTTGAACGTTACACTTTCAGCAACGCGACCGCCCAGTGCCATGCACATTCTTTCAAACAACTATGGGCATTGTTCCAAAAAATGATCACATTAACACATCTGATCACTGATCACAGTAGGACAAGTAAAGGCTCAACCGTAATTATTTAGAAAAATAAGCTCCTCGTGTGAGTGGATGTAAAAGACTTCAAGTTTTCTCACACACATACATATTTATATCTAATACAATTGTAATTATAATATTTAAAATGATTTTCTCTACAATACCTGTTCTGTCGTATACAGTTTTTGATCAGTTGGTGTATATTGTGCGAATCCGAGAGTACGATTGGTCCTTGGTACAATCGACACCTTCAAAAGAGCATCCGTGTGCTCCAGTAACCATCCAACAAGAGCATGCCCAGACTCGTGGTAGGCAACAATGCGCTTCTCTGTAGGTGACATTGCGTGTTGCCTCTTTTCAGTCCCTCCTACCAAACGTTCAACCGCATATTCAAGATCCGCAGACCCAACAATTTTCTTCTTGAATCTTGCTGCGTGCAACGCTGCTTCGTTGCATACATTCGCTATATCCGCTCCTAAAATTAAACACTCGATATTTATACTTCGTAATTTGACCTTGTCACATTGTACAACAATCTCTGGCCTGGCTGCTTCGTGTTAATTAGGATAGAGAAATTACAATCACCGCTAAACCCAGGAGTGAGGTAAGCTAGCCTTTGTGAATACGCGGCAGGTTCACGTTCGAGCGTTATTCCTTTAAGGTGATGCCTAAATATCTGTTCACGCTCGATTACAGTCGGAAAGTCGATCAATATATGCCTATCAAATCTTCCAGGTCTAAGCAGAGCCTTGTCTAATATATCGGCTCGATTGGTTGAAGCAAGCATGATGACGCCTTCCTTTGAAGCCATTCCGTCCATTTCTACCAAGAGTTGATTCAACGTTTGATCAGACTCAGAGGAGGATGACCCACCGTCTGAGATTCCAGAGGATCGTTTTTTCCCAATCGCGTCAATCTCATCGATATATATTATGCATGGTGCTCTGAATCCATAAATAGTTATCATTATAGACAATGAAAAATGCTGTGTTGAATGTAACGTGAGATTTTGCCAATAATAGAAGTAAACATAAATTAATCAGATGTCGTAATTCCAATCGGTTTACTTTTTACCGTGATTTTGCTTCTTTGAACAAGTCTCTAACCCTGGCTGCACCAAGCCCCCCAATCATTTCAATAAACTCTGAACCATTCATTGACAAAAATGGTACATTCGCCTCGGTTGCTACTGCCTTGGCCAGAAGAGTCTTCCCACAACCCGGAGGACCCAGAAGTATGGCACCTGCAAACGGTATCAGTGTAAGTATTAGTCATACATGTTGGAAGTGAAATAAACAAATAGATAACCAGATACAGTATGTAAATAGACAAGCAAATGAATAAGCAGATAGAAAATAACTGGTTAAAATAGTAATTATTCGTTGTATCGATTGAAAATCATAATGACCTTTTGGTACCCTGGCCCCTAGAGTTTTGTAATGCTCAGGACGTTTCAAGTAATCAACAAATTCCATGACTTCGATCTTTGCTTCTTTCAGACCGGCGACATCATCGAATCGTACACCTTTTCCTCTACCAGTTGATGGATCAACTAGCGTAAATTTTGCCCTTGTCATTTGACTGAATCTTCCAATGTTGAATGGTTTTGCCGAACGCACCCGACGGTTTAAAAACGGGAGGATTGCACACAACAGGATTAGCAGCATTAGTTCACCAGGGATGGCAAGATTTCGATTGTATGAAATTGGCACACGATCATCTGAAAAAACACGATAAGCATATTAATTTCCATTAAATGAATAATTGTATTATTCGAATGATCCCAAGATTTCTGAGACATGATGGCCACCTTTTTTTCCGGAAAAAAATTTCCTGACTTTTCTCCGACCAGTTGTTCAGTTGTCCCTGACCAAAATTCTTATTGTCTTCATTAGTGCTACGAATTAAGACCCCCAAATCTTTACTTCATTTCAATGTAAATTCATTAGGAAATTTAACAATTTTAAGAAAACTTACATGAAAACACATCTAAATATATAAGTATAAATATAGATATACCTATTCAAGGTGAGTTTTCTCCGCGTCCGAGAAGGGAGGGGCTTATATTATACCAATACTTATTATTTGCATGCTAATTACTACACAAACAGATAGACTTGTGATTATGTGAGAGAAGCGAATAGGGATTCATGTTATAGATGACTTTTATATAATATGTACGTAATATTATATTGATGCTTTTCCATTATTATATAGATAATCATGTATTAAATCTTTCATTTAAAAGAGAGATCGTCTTCCCTGACAAAGTTTGAAATTTCCTGATATTTCCCTGATTCCATGAGCAATTTTTTTTTTCCTGACCTTTCCAGGTTTTCCCCGACCGTGGCCGCCATATGAAATAAATGCTGAGGGTTTTGATTCTCCCTAGCATTACCTTGCCGTATGTTGAGTTTATCTTCTGTTGCTCTCAGTTTATCTTCAAAACGATCAAGATCTCCAACTCTCATCAAATATCTAGGATTGCCAACCCTACGACCATTGACCACAGCGTCCGGTTGCAGAACAATGACTACCACGTCGGTATCAGGTTGAATTATCAACTCCTTGACTTCTCCTTTAGACAGCATGTGGTAGAGAAAATCATTCCAGGAGACGTACGCAATCTGATAGATAAGAGAATCAATTTATTTTGATTTAAAGTTATTCATTAGAGAATTAGATCTTTTGTAGACTAAATAAGCGTACATCTTTCTCTTTTTCTGTATACTCACATCACGTTGGACATTATCTGCCGCAACCATCTGTACAAGACTTGTGATGAGCCAAAAAAATGTAAACCATACAAGATACTTGAAAAGAATGCTAGGAATTTTATCATCATCATTTTTATTCGGATTCTCTCCAGAATTTTCAGAATTTTCAGATGATGGTTCGCGAACAGGGCCTCCGCCGGCCATTCTATTGCTATTCTTCCTTGCCGTTGTCCCGAAATTTCTGGCATTGATAAAATTAGAAAATTTCTGAGAGTCATCAATCCCGCTGCGACGCAACAAAGCATGAATCGCACGTATCTCATTACGGATGTGTGCCCGGTCCTTGAAGAGAATTAATGCCGGTTATTGTAATTTTTTGTCGTGTTTTTTTTTTTCAATGAATTTCGAAAAATTGTTAAGATTATCAAGGCGCCTTGATAATATTTAATAATATTGAATCATCTTTTCTCACGTGAAATGACAGCCATTGTAAGAATCCTATAGCACGGCTTAGACCTAACCTCAGGCTCGGTCTGCGTAGAAGCGAATCAGATTTTCCTCCGAAACTTGAGGGAAGTTTGAAAACTTCATGGGCAGATAGTATGTGCCGTTTCGGGCATTTAACGAGATACTGCATATTATCAGATTTATTCACGCAATCACCGTGGCGATGAGTACGTTACGTGATACATGAGAAGAGGTTAGGACAAATCGTTAACGGAAACATGAAACGTTTCACTTTCGTTTAGGGGCAAATCTGCTCAACTGTCCATTTTCGCGTACACGATAAATTCTAATCAATTATACAACTGCTGCCGTTTACTATTAAATTTATTTACTTGCACAAGATGACGTAAAGTTCATCGCAATCACTGAAATTTCAGTGACCGAAGGATGCCCAGAATTTTTTAAAGGCAATCTGCGCCGGCGTTACTTGTTACAAACAAAGGTTGCAAACATAAGGGAAGAAAATTACCTAGGTATGTGAAATTAGTCTGCTATTTTATTATTTTTTAATGAAACAACCTTGGATATGTAGGTCAGTAAATCAAAAGCGGATTGACTGTTGCGATCTGTGGTGGAGGCCCCCATCAGAATAATATACTTTATTTTTAAGAAAAAGTAGTTAAAAAAAATTGTTACAAAAAGGTTAATTCGGTCAAGATACAGAATTAAAGTATGAGCTACTCTACGCGTAATCCATGTAGCATAATCCCCGATGAAAAATAATACAGTGGCGCGCTAACTTGACATACCTAGGTTAGAAGATTGTAAGATAGTCTAAGCTCTGCTGAAGTTGAAAGGTTGTTTGGGGTAAAGACACGACAAATGTCGCGAAAAAAGCAACGTACTTTCACTTGTTAGGAGGTTTTTTATTATTTTAATTAGCTTAATAATGTATATAGCATACTTCCAATTCTATATTCGAACCCATACGTATCATCATTACAACAATAGCATGATATAATGATCGAACGATTATTCCGAATATTATACAAAAATCAATAAATCTTTTTTACCATATTACAATTACGTATTATTATTACTATTATATACGATCGTGTCAAAGGTGGCTGATTTCGAATATCAGTTGCATGTTCCTTTCAAGTTTTTTGTTTCTTATCAGGAGGTGGACCGTCCTCTTCGTTTTCAGATTGAAATATAGTCTTTGGTTGGGTGTTTTTGTAAGCAGGAGATATCCAATATGGATTTTCTGCGGCATCTTTAGCATATTTAAGTATCGCCTCTCTTGGATCTTGATCATCCTCTATACGCTTACTAAGTCCAAGATTTCTAATCACATAGGAACTAAGAGTACCTCCGGAAGAAGCAACTCTTCCACCTTGACCAGAAGTAATTGGTAGATCTGGGCGATGGGATTTAACAGGATCCAATCTATCTTTTTCCATTTGTTTTCTAACAGATTTTGGCCTGTCTTGCCTGAATAAAGGCAGGGCATGCGGAGTTATGATTTGTTGAGTTGACATGATTTCGATATGTTTTTGTTTATGATGGGACTTAACGACGCACAGCTTTGCCCCTCGCATACTTCTTTTTGGATCGTAATAAGTTTTTACCACCCCGTTACCACATCCAACAAATATTTGATTCAATTTGGGATGCCACAGGGTTTTGATTACGTGCGAATTGGTAACAGAAATTTCATTAACCAGATCAAACGTTTTGGTGTCGAAAAATAGTACTCTCCCAGATTTTTGACCCTTCCTCAAAGATTCCCCTGTAATAATCATGCTGTCATCGGGACTAAACATACAGTCAGTAGTATCGTAGCGAGAGAATAAATCTGTCGCTGTGAATACAGGTTTCTTGAAAGACCGCAAGTCCCAAAGTTTCAGGGTATCATCACAGCTTCTTGAAGCTAACATATTGCCAAGGTAGGAAAAGCTCAAACTGGATATTTCAGGACCTTGTTGATGGGCACCGCGAAGAAGTAAGGATGTGTTGACAAAGTTTTTTCTATGATCCCACATTTGTATAGATCCATCTGTACAGCCGCAGGCAACAACACTACCTTCTTTACTGTAAGCACATGTCGTTGGTATGGTTTTAACGCCGTTTTGGGCTCTGCATTTGATGAGGTGTTTGTGACCGCGAGGTTTGTACAAGATCCATATACGACAGGTACTGTCCTGCGAACAAGTCATGTATTCTTCCTTGGTGAAAGGATGCCAGCAGCCACTGTTAAGAGCGGCTGTATGACCTTTGGTCCTTGCCATATCAGTGATGTATTGATCACCTTTTACAGTTTCACATTTTTCAAAACCATCCCGATCCAAAACCTTTGCTTGAGCAGCCCCGGATACGACCAAAATCACATCCCCTGTCATAGAATATTGGAGACACTTTATTGGATGATTTTCACAAGGTTGTAAGGTTCTAAAACTCTTCAGCGAAGTATCCATGCCAGCAAAATCCCAAAAACAAACGTCATAGTCGACTGAACCAGATGCTAGACGCGCTCCAGATGGATCCGCTGCAATGGCAGTGACTGCTTTTATTCCGTGATGCATTTCTATCTCATGGCTGCAAGGGATTTTTGTTGTCTCAGTCTCTTGCTCCACATCAGAGCCATCACTGTTATTCTCATCGTCATCATCATCGTCATCCTCATTTTCGTCCCTATTGATGATTAATTGCTTGTCAGCGGTGGGACTTTGTTGTTTTGTGTAAATTGTAGGCGGAATAGAAGGTCCAGGGACATCTTCACCCTCGTCGTTTACCACCTTGTCTGTATTTTTGTTTGACGTGGCTTCTGTCATTTGATTTTTGATCACGTTGATTGGTTCAGAACGAACAGACTTAGTCAATCGAACCGTCTTTGTGATATTGTCAAGCATTTCTTGTACGTCGAAAGACTTGGCTTTTTTCCCGAAACTGGTCATTCCCATGACCTCCTGTAGCCTTCGGGTTTCTTCTTCATCTTCGGGATTTATCTCTTTCATTTCGGTGAAATTAGTCTCGGGTATTTGTTTGCCAAATGTTCCAAACCCCTCGGACGACGCGCTCGAACTTGCAGGTACATTTTTGGTCAGATCGGTTTTAATTTTTCCGAAACTAATCACTTTCTTCACATTCATAGTGGATCACCGCCTTTAAAACATCTGTCTTTTCAAATTTACTTTGTTTTGTTAGTCTTTACAAATTCACAACTCTGTAGTCCTAAAGCCGGGCCCTCAATCAGTCGAGAGACGTTCGAATATTCGAAAAAATAATTACCAGGCAGGCTATTGGATAAGCGTCAACGACAACGTCAGCATTCTGTTGTATATAAGCCTTAACCTAACCTACAAACAACATAACCCAATGAGTGATGACTAATCTTATGCCGATCTCGCCTAACCTCTTTTAAATATCAAACGATTCGAAGCTTCGTGAAGTTACGGGTCAACCAGCATATTGAAGCCTGTTCACAAATGTTCAACCGTTGAATTAGTATACCGTCGACGCATCATCATCAATTTGTCAAGTGGGATTAGTGGAATCACTTTTTACAGATGTTTTAATTATCACAACAACCCGCTCTCGGCTTTGGCGTACACACAGCTGTCGCCAGATTGTAACTAATACGAAATTATTTGACTATGTGCTATATTTCACCTTTACATATGTCTTAGGTTATAATATTATTTCGCAATTACTGCATATGCAAGTAAAACACTAGGGCAATATAGAGCAAAGGTGTGAACATTATGGTTGACATTGGGAGTCAGATTGACATTGACCATGATAAAAAATTTGAACCGCGACGTACGAGCAATAGTTGCGGGACAGGTACCTCAACACCATCCTCTCTGTCGGATTATGTCACTGGGGATGCAGATGACAGTTCCGACGGCAGATGTACTGTACCATTTACTTTAAAATCCGTTGAAACGCAATTTGACTTGCCAAAGGTATGTTTGGAGAGAAATTGAATGTTTGAAGAACGTTGAGCTAGTAACTTGTTGTTAGTTCGTAAAACTTGATAAATCAAGCTTAACCGCCAGCTATTTGTTCACATGCATTCCGTGTTATGTACATTTCATGCCATACCGCTTACAGGCTGAAAATCATCTTCAGAGAAATTGTTTCAAACTATTTTTAACTCTCCATAGGATGCTACGCAGGCAGATCTTGCAGAAATGGTAGAGCGATGTAAGGAGATGGTATTAGAAAGTGCAGAATGTAGCGAAGAACGCAAGTGGCTAGTCAGACGCCTCGTTGAGCTACGTTTACGTGCTCAGGAGCTAAGAGAAGACTCCAATGAAAGTTTTCTGGAAACTCGTGTTATCCTGGGACATCACTTAGAGCCACAAAAAAATCACGTCACGTCCGGACCAATTTATTGCGACAATTGCAGTGCTGCAGTGTGGACGATGCTACAATCTTGGTATATGTGTAATGGTGAGATTCTTACTGTTCGTTACTATCAATAATGATTATTAAATGAAAGCTTGGAGCCTGATTGGCAGTCGTCTACCTTTTTTTTAATGGTTGAAACTGAAACTACATTAATTTTTCAAGATTGTGGATTTTGCTGCCATGGAAAATGTCTGAGCGCTATCTGTCGCGTTTGCGCCCATGTAGTGGCAAGTGAGGCTGGTGGATATACATACACTAAGGATATATGCCCGGAACGTGGCCTTTCAGCACAGTCATACAGGTGTGCCGAGTGTTATGCGGGCATAACGTTTAGTAAGTATCAAAAGTGGAGGCAAAGCTATGCACAGCGTAATAATAGGTATAGCTGTATACAGGGTGGTCTAATTAATTTGACAATCGGGGATAACGTGAACAAAGAAAAAAAAAGTACCATAAAAAGTTGAAATTTAAAATAACTGGTTTGAATTAAAGCTTCTAATTTTTTTCATGCAGAACACGAATCTGTACAAACAAAATATAGGTTCGCATTTAAAAAACTAAAGTTGAACTTGGTTTAATCTTGAAGGCCTCCCCTAAATAAACAGAGAATATTGCCAATCAATTGGGCCTTTTGAATAAAGACTCTTTTGTTTGAAACATTTTGGTCAACAGACTTTATTTTCGAGTTATTCGCGATTGTCAAGTTAAATGGGTCACTCTGTATACAGGGTGAGTCTTATCAAAGTTTCGAAATGATTATGACTGAGTTATGCTAAAATGCAGTTTTTCGCCCAATTGAACAACAGGAAGCTGAAAAATCAAACGTAACTTTCACACTGCGCATGCCTTAGCCCTGTAAATCTAGCTGTTACGAGATCCCGCGTTTTATTATCCCAAAATCATGTCTTCATAGCAATTGAGGCTAGAACTTTGATACAACTCACCCTGTGTATTAAGGTTTGTGGACCCGGAAATAATTTGATATTGTTAGTACAACTCAAATTTTGATTTTTATCTAATAACGTTATCAGGTGTAAACTGTGCATGCAATATTCCTCCATGTATGCATTAATTGTTTAAACGTGACGACATTCTTGTCTTTTCCACAAGCTTTCACGAAAGGATTATCTTTGTCATGTTTTGGAAGTCCCTTCAAATATACAGGTATAAATTATGGTGAACTATTTATGCAGCAAATACACATAGGATAGGTCTTGCCTCATCATAGTTGCACTTTACTGATGTTCTTTGAAAATAAGATGATTGCATGGATTGACGTCCTTGCTATGATATTCTACTTGCCCTCTGTTGCACGTTCGTAATCTTACACTTGACTTGACAATGTATTCTTTCATCAGAAGCAGCCTGGATAGAACCACGACTTTGCGATTACACTGGATTATACTACTGCCAGCGTTGCCATTGGAACACTACTGCTGTCATTCCTGCTCGTGTAATTAGGAATTGGGATATGGAACCTCGCAAGGTATCTAGGGCAGCAGCTCAGCTTCTGGAAATACTGGAACAACGTCCAGTGTTAAATCTGGAGCAGCTAAATCCGAAACTCTTTACACTTGTTCTAGATTTGTCGCTAGTTAAGGTGCGATTTGCTTTCCCATTGCATGAAAAAAAATATACCAAAGATTTTAATTGTGAGCTGTACCATCGCAGTACATTTCCCAATTTTTAATGATTACAGAAACTGCGTGAAGAATTGCAAATGATGAAACGGTATTTGGTTTTTTGCTCCGATGCTAATACACAAGGGTTACCATGGCGTGCTGGGTTACGTCCTCATTTGATAGAGAATTCTTTCAGCTATGCCATCAAAGATCTTGTCGATCTTCAGAATGGAACGCTTGTAGAGGAGATTCGCGTTGCTTACGACGCTATGCGTACGCATGTTACAGAAAGTTGTGAATTATGTAGAGCCAGGTGAGCCAAAATACGATTGATAATTATGGGTGTGGAATCAAGGTTTTCTTAATGATACACATATGCTTTATAATACTTAATTTCTCTTTGCAGGGGTCATCTGTGCGAGTTATGCGGAAATGATGAAGTGATATATCCTTGGGATGCAGGCTCATATTCGTGTCCAGAGTGTACAACGGTCTATCACCGTGCTTGTTGGACAAAGCGTAACCACGTATGTCCAAAATGTTTTCGCATACAGAAACGACTGGCCCTAAATGATTTGGAAGAAGACGCTTATCCGATAGCTTCTCCCAAAGACAATAAATTAGAAGACAATCGAGAACACGACGTTCCGAAAAATTCAGAATAGTCATTGAACTCACTTACTTACTGAGTTTCCAATCAATCGGCAGTTTCTCTTGCAGGGCTACTCTGGCTTCCAAAAAACTTGTAAATATTCAAGTTTAATCGTCAGAGATTAATGCATCATTGAAGAGGGAAGTCATGTGTACGTTTCTGAACTCTAATTGTATAGTTAATGTAAAGCTTAAAATATCTGATGAAAAAGGAAAAGTTTCAAATACTTACGTTAACTAGCGGTAAATCTGGAGCCGAAAAAAATACACTGTGTATATACCTAGCTTAATCATTATATTTCATTACTATTGTACATACATGAACCAAACAATAAGATAATTTTACTGAAAAGTAATACTGAATTCTTGTAATCATCTTTTTTAGATAAATGTAATATAAATCAATATAATAATTTAATTTTTAATTTTTAAAAATTAATATCAGTATAATAATTTTCATGTTATCTTTTTTAGGTAAATATAATGTATCAATGAAAATATCCACAAGTTCCATCTTATTTTTTATTAATTATTGTCAGAATTTTCGTTGTATTTGAGTCTTTATCGCTTACATTGTGAGCCGATATATCTGTTGTTGATGCATTAAAATATACATATTGAACATTCTTAAAATTGGGGTAATACAATAACGTAGATCCCGCATATATTCAAACGTCATTTAATAATACCTATAGATATTAGTCAGCCGGCACAGAATACAGCAGATGCGAGATATAAGCCATAAATTCGGGATGATCAAATTAATTATATACACCTATATACTTATGTACAATTCATATACTACATATATGATAAATTATATCTGTATACGTACAGGACGAAGTATAAAAAGATGGTAGACCAAGTTTCGAACAGAAATTTTCTAGTCTTTTCTGAGTCCAATATATAAAATCATTATGTGCAATTCATTCGTTTCCACTTCCCCTTTCGTAAATAGAGTTAGCACGTTGGAATAAAGAATTTGTTTAAATTAATTATGCATGGGCCCAACTTTCGGAACTGATCCACCTTCGTCCACTTTACCCTGTACACGACCAATTGTTATGTTTCGTTGGTAAATGCATAAACGATAGACGTTATGCTCTCATAAGTGCCTGTAAGGAAACCCAAAACGCCGATTATTACTATGATGATATCCTTGGTGAAGGTGAAGACGCCAAGAGTGGAATTCTGCCAGCATACCACCATCTCGATTATCGGAGGAAAGAGTAAGGCCAATGCGGTACTGCTTATTGCACCAACCAAAGATATGAACAGGCCAAGCTGAGGGATGGCCTCTGCCAGAATAACTAAAGTCAAACGAGAGATTTGTTGGTGATAGAATTATGATCTTTTATACCGGGTGTTCATTTTAACGTGTTACGAATTTTTATTTCGGAAACAAGGTGTTTTCAAGCAGAACTTTTCAAACAAATGTTATATCGTTTCAAGGCGGAAAAATGATAGCATTTTTTATTTTTTAATCAGTGTACGGTTTTAAGGATATTTCAAGGTCAACTTCGGTTTTTTAGATGGAAACATATATTTTTTATTCATATTTTTATTCCAATAGAAAAGTCAAACAACTTTCTTAGGAAGCATTTTTTTTTTTTGTGAAACACCAATTTTTATGATATTTAGCTAAATAGGTAGAGATTTTTTTAACGTTTCATAACTTTTCACCTCTAAACTATCGAGTTTGGAGAAAAATTGCAACCAAAACAAAAAATGGGTAATTTCATGCAAAGAATTTCGGTAAATAATTGCAGAATTTTGTTTTAACAATTTTTGAATTTTTCACGCAATTAAAGAAACTGTAACTGTTCTATATATAGTAAATCTGAGACGTCCAGAGATTTACCAGGATACTGCTGGGATGAAACATGAGCTTCCGAAAATTCTCAAAAAAATCTCATCTGTAGGTGCTTCCACTGTCAACATTTTCGCGGAGTTTCAGATTTTCAAACGGATAATTATGGACACGAGGATTAAAAAAAGGGTCCATGTTATTTAATCGGAAATTTCAAAAGGCCGATGGCACCATGATTGAATATTAATATAAAAATTCAAGGATTCGGGGATATTATTTTCTATTTATTTAAAAACTTTTTTTACCCTCAGAGCGGCAGATTTAATCCAAACCGAAAATAAGTGTCACCCTAATTTAGGTGCATATAGGTATATTCGGCATCTATACTCACACGTGAAGATGCAGAGGGCAGACCGGAAACCAATCTCCGCAACGGCGGGCCATCGAAAAGGTCCGAATTTCTCGGCAATGGAAGGCCACATGATTTCTACAGGTACATAAAACTGCAAAGCGTATGTGAACAATATCCCCAATGAAATAGCGATCTTGATGCACTGAGACAATCTGTTTAAGGGAACAGCGGTATAATTGTATTATAACCCTGCAGTTTCAAATTCATACACAGATATAATGTACACCATATCGAGAAATGAGTAGCAGCCGAGCGTACAAGAAATTATCGCTGCTGCCATAAAGCCGTGTTCAACGATCCGACGAGCAAGTGAATCGTAAATTTTGAGTCCAATGGCGGTCGCAGCACGAGCCGGACACGTATTCTATCTGTATCTTGAATGCATCCAATCCTTCGATTTAGAGGCGATGATTAAAGTAATTCTAATGCGCGGATTATGATAGAAAACGAATAAATGTTTTGTGTGTCCCAAGTATTTTTGGAGTGAGTTCGGCGGATAGTTCGGAAATAATCACTTTGCGTTGTGCGTTATAGTAGTTGCAACAAGGTGATCCCGTCGATTGCCGGAAACATCTCCTCAATACATAAATAATCATAACTGAATGACTAAAAAGAAAAATACCTACAATTAATAAAAAAGAGAAACAAAAAAAAACTGTAAAATACACACCAACCAAAGTCTATAATATGCCCCGAGGCTGGCTACATTCCTAACGGAGACAATTCTATAAGGAACAGAAGAAGAAGAAGAAGACTAGCAAGTATCCATCAAGGTATACAGGGTGAATTCCTAACGTCCGAACGCTCGGAGTAGAGTCGAGGCGGCCGAGAGTCGAAATCGGCAATTGTTTACCTCGGAATAACCGATCAAGAAGTCGCTAGCTACTGAAACAGTTATGTATTTAAACAGAAGCAAGTAGTCGAGGTCCGCCGTGGCCAGACAAATAGAATCTGCGGTCTAGTCAAGTGTAGTCGAAGCCGCGACGGTACGGCTCACCAAGTAGTCGACCCTGTTCTTAGTCAGACGAATATTCCGGTCGCGGCCGTGAACATCAGACTAGCAAGTAGGTAAAGCCGCGTTAGTAAGACACGCACGTAGTCTCGATGCCGTTATGATCAGACGAGAGTTGCCTGCCCGTTCACGCCACCGACACGGACGGAAGGCCGGAATATAATCTAATAACAAACAGCTGTAGTTTTAGGGACGAAGTTGAATGAATGTATACTGCAGAAAACGTTGAAATATGCGTTGAAGTAATTAATTAATCCCATGCTCGCCCAAGGTTATTATTCTTTGCAGCTTACACCCCTCTGGAAGTAGTGTGCAGTACGCGTTTACATTATTGCCGCGTGGACCTTGGGCAAAGCCGTTAGGAGTCACAAGCTCGCTGGTTATACGCTCTTTTGATATTCATTCCTCGACATGTGTATCTGATTTTTATTTTGTATAAATCTCCAACTACACTCACATCTGTGTCTTATCGAGATTCAACGTCACAGATCCTTCGATCAGGTCACCGTACTTGAGGTAAGCCAAAAAACCTGTCGACACAAACATGACGGACACTAGAACCATTCCAACGTTCAATACACCCAGAGGTTTGTCAAAGTTGCTAGGCTTCTGCATCTCATTCTTCAAAGGTAATACCTGCACGTTGCATTCAAGATTAAATGTAACATTATACTGAAATTTTATAACGTGACATACATAGACGTGTCTTGGTGCGTGCGAGCGAATTTCTCAAATTTGCACTTTTGGATATAAATCAATTAGTCAGGATAACTCACGAATGGGTAGAAAAAAACCCGATGCTAGCTACCTTCCAAGGATCGTTATTCGTTAAATATGTCATGATCCTGCAATATTATAGCTGCGTAAAGTCTATACTTTATGAATAAAAAAACTGAGGTTCCCGACTTGATATCACGTAAATGACGTCCAGCGATGAAAATATCTCGCATTGTCTCAAATGTTTTATTTTAGTAAATCGCAGGCGGGATGATATTTTTGGTTGAAATACCCGATACCGGTATAGGTATATTTTAATATAAATAGACTCACCAGACTGATACCTTCGAAGGAGTAGATAACCGTGCCAAAGAATAGAGGTAGTGTGTTCCAAGATGCAACATAATTTATATTCTTCTCTGTGATCGGTGGCAAGTCGTATGACATAACGTAGATCGTGCAGGCGTATCCTACTATCATCAGAAAATTAGCTAGGGAGGATATCGGTACCATATATTTTAGATTTCGTACCCAAGTAGTGAGAAGTATTGGAATAAGAATGACTGCCATGTGCACGTGAACATCCCATTCCAGCCCGTACACGTCCAACACCTATAAGTTCGATACATTTATATAGGTATAGGTAAAACTCTGAGAAGCACCGCGACATGTTCTTCAAAAAAAATATCTTTTTATTATCATTGATTGAAAAACCATGCTCCATAATAAATCGAATGGGTATACGTGGCATTATATTTTTTCCAACAGATCAAGATGAAATAAAAATTATTTGCAAGTACATATACCGATTATGTGATCCGTATATATGTGTATTCCGTATGTATAATGTAAATCATATAGTGTATGCCCACCTGTTTTATATTTGAAGAAATAAATACAAAGTAGACGCAACAAAATCCCAGTTGCGTAGCACATAAAAATAAGTTAACCAACTTTCTGGAACGAAATGAAACTAAAATTATTAAAAATTCTTTAATTGATTCATTTTTATAAAAGAAAATGGAAAAAGTTTATATAACATGTACACAGGGTACAATATATAGCGCTATGGTTTCTTTCTGACGGACGTTATTTCTTTTGAAGGAGGACGTGTATAATTTGCCGAACATAATTTATGTCATGTCATTTTTCTGCAGAGGTATTTTCGAAGTTAAGCTACTGCCAAATTGAGAAGATCCTGACTATATTGACAGTAATAGATAGCTATTCTTCAAAGGAGTACTGGATTCGGTTTAAAAAAAAAAAAAAAAAAAAAAAAAAAAAAAACTGGCCAAGTGAATTTTGAAAAAGCCGCAAGAGAATGACTTGAGCAATATTGTCTTTTCTCAATCTGGTTATTACTTGTATAACGCCCTGTATATACGTGAAGGTGGAAATATGTACATACGTATACATATACATATACATATACATATACATGTACATACACATATATATATATATATATATATATATATATATATATATATATATATATATATATATATATATATATATATATATATATATATATATATATATATATATATATATATATATATATATATATATATATATATATATATATATGTATATACATACAACATAATAGTAGCCACATACATAATACGTGCAGTTGATATACGTATATACCTATATGTATATTAGTATAAATTAAAGATATCCCTCGGTCTATTACAGAGTTGCAAATGTGTAAATTTAATATTACTTCATTGTGGTGGAATATTTCCGCAGAGCGAGCGGTCCTGTGGCGAAACACAACTCGACGGTTCCCGCAAAACCAGGATTTTGTACAGCTCCGTCTCCGAGCCGCCGCGACATTTCTTCGCTGCATTGAAGCTGCAGAGAATTAAAACAGATTTGAGCATGATGGGACACGTATATTCAGACATTCATACGGTGTATATAATCTTCAAAGATAGTGCAGTCTCCAAAAGTTTGTCGACCTCGTACATTATACCTCTCGTGCTTAGTGCACAAAGATAATTCTTGGCGAATGGGTCAATTTAAGTATAGGAGTTCAGTTCCTGCAACTTTTTCGCTGCCTCTGCCGTGGGGGTATACACGGCCGGTTCAACGAACTTTATCTAGTATCAATCATACTCGTTCTACATACATACTTCATAGGTATACTCACCAAGATATGCTGAGCGTGAACACATATAATACCGAGGAATAGGGTCAGTGGCGGCGCCAGTATTAGTCCTGCGTTTTTGTACGCATCACCTAGAGCGAACATTCCGGCACCGACGTTGCCTTTGAACAAATGCATCAAAGTCCCGATGTACCTGCATCGGGAAATCCCTATATCTTATTCAATACTCTGCAGGACATTGTGTATAGTTATTAATGAGAATAACATCCATAATGTATAACCGTGTGTTGGATATCATAATTTTTTTCTCCAATTCCAATCCCGTATAATTCTACATATGGTTTGTGGTTATTGTATAAAATTTATAAAATTATACCTACGAGGTTGGATGGTTCACTGCAACGCCATGGGCCCCGCCGCCGCCTTTCGGGGAATCACCGTTATCCCCTGGGACTATCATAATCGGATCCTTAGACTGAAAGGCGCCGTAGCTATCGCCGTTACTGCAGTATAACAAACGTGCAGACATTGAGATATGACGGTTTTTATCTAGCTGTTTTATAAATCAATTTTGCTCACGAAATTACAACTATATTACGAATTGTATGAGTGTTGCTGCAGCTATAGGAGTTAATACCCTACCCGACTGACGCCGTAGCCCCTTTGAAGGCGGTTTCATCGCCGTACTTGTCAGTTGCAGCTGTGCTCTTTGGAGGCGACCCATGCCTCGGTGTGGTGTGCAGTTCCATTATCTGTAATATTAACGATATATCCAGTTTTTTTCCACAATCAATGCCAACTATAATAGGCTGTGTAGATTGTACTACATGTATTGTGACGCGATTAACATTGAACGCGTGAATCGATTTTCTATATACCGTTTCTCATTGCACCGAGTTCTCGGTAATGAAATGAATATTGTGTCTCTTCGCTGCGACTCACTATTATAGTTAAAAATTTGAATGGAATCCAAACGGACGGCAAAAATTCAAAGTTATTAGGTTAAACTGATTTCGTAACTATAATGACGGGTTAACCAATCTTGTACTAAAATGAACAGGCGGATAGTGTAATCTTTTAGGATTATTTTCTAGTAGGTATCAATAGTTATAATCTTCAGCAATCCTAAGTACTCTTGTGATAATGTGATGTTTGAATTCTCAAATACGTTCAGTATGTCATTGAATTGTTTTTGTTTTTTTGTTTTTTCAATATCTTACTATCTTAATATCTTATTTGAGGAAAAAAAAAAACTGAAACAATATTGTATATCGCAGTTTCCTTGCCAGTTCAGCAAGCCTGCTATACCCTGACCATTTTTGATTCTGCTGATTTTAATATATTTGGGTGTCCCCATACCAGATACCACCAAAATAGAGGCAATCTTGTTTTATTTTTTATCGTATCATGTTTTAAATTAATTATTTAAGCTCGTCTCGAAAACTACGTAATTCTAAATTTTCGATAAATTCACATAAACTCTATGAGGAAATACGATGGTTTTGAGACCTTAACAAATTTTGGATTTCGGATATGTTATCTGAGGGATTTAAATAATATTTAATCTGGATAATTTTAATATATAAGTTGTAAATCTGGTTCTTTCTCGAGTTTTCTTAAGAATACAACATTAACCAAATTTTTTCAGGGTTCGTCAGGGATAATGATAAAAAATGTAAATAAAATATGATACAATTGCACCTCCATTCAATTTATGTTGTACAGAAATTATATATATACATATATATATATATATATATATATATATATATATATATATATATATATATATATATATATATATATATACGTATTGAAACGATATTTAATTTTTCGCAAGCCTTACGAGTCGAAAATTTTTAAAGAATTAATATTTGTTTTGTTAAAAAATAATTGAAATATCGCGTGCATTTATTTATTTTCGTAAGATTTCGGGGTGGATATGACCTTCCGTTTTTAATTATTTTTTTTTCTTCAAAATTTCGAGGCGGATACTGTGATGTGTTTAATGTGATTTTTCTCATCAAACTAGAAACAGAATGTCGTATATCTGCCAGTACTTGCGGCCTTCTGCTTCCAATTGTTGAATTATTCATTTTTCATGGTCTTTTGTATTTCTATTTTTCGAAAAGACAGAAGGTCGTATAATGTCGCCTACGACTTTCTTGAATTAGTTTCTGTGATAATTTTGTTTTTCAGTTATACATAGGACAGTCTGCTTTTAACTGACCAATTTTCAATGTTAACGTTTTTGAAAATATTTTTAGGTAATTCGCGTAAATACACGGACAAAAAATAAGACGACCTTCTAATTTTATGAATGTCAAACGGTCGTATGTTGGCACCTACGACCATCTACCATTAGCCATGCGATATCTTACCCCGAAGTTGCGCTATATGTATTATACTTATCGTAAGTAATATTTGGAAATAAATCAAGTTTAAGGTATATCAGAGAAATTGCGATTTACTAAAAACATATAGGTGTATATCGACGCCAATTATCTTATAAGATAAGCGGCTCAAGGATATTTTAATAATAACGATATCGTAATTTCAATAAATAAAAATTTGAAATAAAAATAACGAAATCAACGCTAACATATCGTATAAGATATCGCAGCTGCAATCAAAAGAAATCGAAACAAAATACCTGACATAGTCTTATATGTTAACCTGCTTAAGTAGTTGAATATGATTGTTACAAATATTATTACATTCATGTGAAATAAGCAAACATTAATTTGCTCAAGAATTCGGAAATTGGTACATTTTTAGATTTGATATTAACTTATACAAAAATATATAATTTATTAAAAAACAAAATAAACATTAAGCAAAATTTAACATAGTTCTTACATAATGTCCACTACTCAGTTCATTGTTTAGTATGAAAACGCAAACAACCTAATTTTTAATCTTACGCCCGCGAGGTGTAAAATTGAATTTTACGCACACTTTTGCAAATTAGTATATTTTACTCCTACCAGAGATTTGGATTTCCAAACAATACAACGCATAAATTTCATAAGTTTCATTAGTTTTAGATTTAACAAAATTTCCTTACGTTTTATCAGTTGTCAAACATCATAAAGTAAACTGACAATAACGGATTTTTTCACGAGCGTTGATTTTCATTCATTTAAGCTTTACAAACGGTAGGGAAATGAGGAAAACAGGGCAGGAGAACAAGGATTTTTTGTTTTCAGGTTAGCAATATTTTATCTTCAAAAATGCATAGAGTGAAATATTCTTGTAACCGTCACACTCGTTATTACATATAGGCCGGTTTAAGCACATGAATGTTGACTTACCTAAGTTTAGCGAATCCCAAGTTATTGATAAGAAGAAAAAAAAATAAAAAAAAACTACTTGGTAGAAAATTGAAATTCCAATAACTTCGAAGCTATGGTCCGAATATTAAGAAACTGTTTCGCATACCAATGTATCTCTCGTGAGTATAGCAACGTTTCCCCCCAAATTATATTATTATAGGGACTCATGTCACGTTGTGTGGAAGTCCTCAAATATGTACCTGTATTACAGTATATTATACATAGACACGTTTACAATTGGAGCGTAATCTCTATAATAATCTCAGTAATGATCGTCTACCAGTAATCAGCTAGAAGTATAATATACCTAATATATATATATATATATATATATATATATATATATATATATATATATATATATATATATATATATATATATATATATATATATATATATATATATATATATATATATATATATATATATATATATATATATATATATTAGTAGTACATAAGTGTCCGAGTAATCATTGACATCGAACGATTTAATTGACACACGGGTGTTATTTCGACGAAATCTTGGGAAAGTAACACGTGAGTGTCAATCATCGGGACACTCTTACCTTTTCCATAATATGTTGAACCGGTTATAACCTCTCGCGTGACTCGCTCAGTTCGAATTCTTGGATAATTAAAATTGACCGAGGGTCAGATATTAATAATATCTTCAATTCTTTCCAATCTTGTTCAGTTTACTGGGTAAAGTTTCATTGGTATACGTACACCTATAGTATTCCTGTCTCTTATCGTTTTGACCATTATACACATAGACCTGAGCCTGCAGGCACTGTCACCAATACGTCATATTATGCTTATTATATACAGGGTGAGGCAGATAAAGTGTTACAGGCCGATATCTCGAAAATTATTCATGATATGAAAGAATACTTCGGATGAAACTTGTAGGATATCGAGGGAAAAAAAAAACATGGTGCAGCATTGTTTTCGAAAGCTGAAGACGCCAAGGCCAGGGGAAGGTCAACTTTGTTTTTTCAAATAGAACCCTATATTATCTAATAAGCAATTTCGTTCTACCTGAAAAATCAAACGACTTTTGTATTGAACCTGGTTTTGTGAGACATCAATTTTTCATGATACTCAGCTGAACAATCAGAGATTTTTGAACTTTTGAGAACGTTCCACTTCTGAACTATCAAGTTTGGAGAAAAATTGCAGGAGACAAAAAGTGCGTAATTTCATGCAAAAATTCTTGGAGAATTGCAGAATTTTTTCCAATAACTTTTTATTGCAGCTACTTGATTTACGTGTAAAGAAATCAAAAATGGTTGAAAAAATATCTGCAATTATTCTCCAAAAATTTTTGCATGAAATTACACACTTATTGTCTCTTGGAATTTTTCTCCAAACTTGATAGTTCAGAGGTGAAACGTTCTCAGATGTTAAAAAATCTCTAATTGTTCAGCTGAGTATCACGAAAAATCGATGTCGCACAAAAAATTGTTTCATACAGAAGTCGTTTGATTTTTGAGGTAGAACAAAATTACACAATGAATAATGTAGGGTTTCATTTTAAAAAACAAAGTTGACCCTCCGCCGGCCTTGGCGTCTCCACCTACTGGAAATAATGCTGCACCATTTTGTTTCTCCTTCAATATCCTACAAGTTTTATGCGAAGTATTCTTTCGTATCATGATTAATTCTCAAGATATTGGCCTGTAACACTTTACGTGCCTCACCCTGTATATTTGGTATAGACTCGCGCTACATTCATGAGCAGCTATTTACACTTAGATTGTCTGCTGCACACGGCTATAACGCATCCATGCTATTCTTTGTATACCTATATGTAGGTATATACATATATTATGCAATATATTTGCATAATATATGTGTCGAAGTTATAAGTATAGATATATTATAGGTATACGTATACACGCGAACACGCGCGGTGCATGATCGATGGATATACATAGTGCGAATTTGGCAATAGGATGGAATCGTTTGAAAATAGAACTTTGTCCCAATAGCTTCATATACATAGGTATAACATAGGTACGTACGCGTGGTCAGATAGTGTTATGGTATGTACATAGTATAATGCGTCCGCGGCGGGTAAAACTCATATACCTATAAAACACACATCAGCTTGCGCATGGGTGTACATATACGTAGTATACATATACACTTATATTCTACGTGCATGAGTGCAGGTGTACACGTGGTCCAAGAATGAAAAAATTCATCCGGCTGACTGCAATTCTACGAATGGCGATGAGATTTTGAACGGCGCGGACTATTTCAATGGTCAATTTCTTTTCTTCACTCTGCGTTGTTCAGTCTAATTTAAACTTGGATCGTGCCAGGAGACGTCAACGCGGGTCTGGGCTGCACGCGATGCAGCAAATAGTAACCGAAATTAAGAGAAAATCATGAAAACTATCTCAGGAATAATCTCAGCGGCTTATATAATATAATATATCGAGAATCTATTGGATAATGAGTTTTCAGTACACATATGCATGATATTATACTCACAGTTATGTATTTGTAATATATTATACCACGAAATTGAATGATGATGTTATATACTTACCTGGGCCCTGGAAACGTAAGGCACTATATAGACATTATATAATATATAATAGTTTCTATACATGTGAGAGCGTAGGTATATCCAATATCCATGCATCCTATGGATGAGGTGAACTCTGAAATGAACTTGAACGACTGTCCCTCGATTTCTCCTTTTCGGACAGTAAAATGTTTTTTCTCACGGTTACGGTACAGTATAATATACTTGCATATATGATTCATTAGGTATAAGTAAGAATAAACATAAACCTTCAGATAAGGTACAGCTATATGTAGTACAATAGTGGGATGTGAATGTAAAAATTCCGTTACCTCGATTTTCATTCTCTGTATAGTTATACCTATACTTCGTCGAAAAATTCGAAGCTTCGTATACCTATACACACACACACACACACACACACACACACACACACACACACACACACATATGTGTGTGTGTATATGTATACAATATCCGACAACATATTGTAGGTGATAGTGTGATACCTGTATAACCGTTTTCTGATATTGCGAATAAAAAGCCATCCACTGTGACTGTTTCTTTGGTGAAAGTAAAGGACGCTGTATAATAGTGGTTGTAGTAGTAGTAGTAGTAGTGATAGTATGGCACGTATCGCTTATTATAAATTATGCATATTCTCACCTTCTGCGATATGGGTATACACTGCAGGCACTATCGAACTTCACGTAGCGTATTCCGTTTACCGCAAAAAATTTTGATTTAATTTTGCCTTAAGACTAACGGAAGTCATCAGCAGCACAAGATTGCAGGGACTCACTTCACAATTTCTACCTAATTTCATTTGAATTTTCCAAAATCAAACGGTGGATTCCAACTTCCCGACCACAAAAAATGCGACGAGATACGGTCTTTACAGAATTGAAACGATAATCATATTATACATATATCTCCACGCACCTCCGTTTTAATTTACTATCGTATATAGGTATACATGTATACATATACATACATATGTTTATTCATCCGTTTGTTTGTTTATTTATTCATTCATTACTTACAATGAACTCGAGCCGCGTTTGTCGACTATATCCATTTTATTACATTTAAACTGGCCGTGATCAGGTAATACAGCGTAATTTACGAGGAGTCTTATTTTCGGCACTGCTAACGTGTATAATTAAATCCACTTCTAACCGCGGGTACATACTTATAATGGCGAGGTCTGAGTTGAAAGGGAAGGGAGACACGTATACATTAGATCTGTATATAGGCACGTGTGTTATATATACGTATAGGTATATACATACTGCTTTAAGAATTGCCGTGGAATTGTCGTCGCTCGTAGGTCGACCAGGAGCGAGAGTCCGAGATACACTAATGACTGACTAACTTTCTGCGACTGCGACTGCGGAATTCACCGAGGGTCGCGATGCCTGCTACCTCGATACACTGAAAGAAATTGACGTATAGTCTCAGGAATTATCTAGTATTTGTATTTGTACCCACAGGTATGCGGGTATATAGGTATCTCTTCAAGTACTTTTTACGATCTTGATATTGTTAAATGTAACCTGCATTGTATACATATTGGAAAATACAGTCGGATATAATGTCCAGAATGCAATCTGCGGTATTAAAAAAATCAGAACCTGTTCCCACGGGCACCAAACAGAGAATCCTGCTGGTACCGTTAGTACTGCAGTTCCTTTTTTATTATGTATATGTATTGTGTATAGGACGCAAGTGTAATTTCATGATACGAAAAACAACGCGTCCAAATTTGAAAATGGAAATAAAGTGAGAGCAAGCTATGACTTTTTCTCTTATCATTTCGTCTTTGTAGAACCATCCACTACTTATACCAACACAGTACGTCTCACAATCAACCGACACGCGGATCTAACATTTAATAAATCTGCAGCAGTCACGGGTCAGATTTAGAAGAAGGAGTAAATATTTATATACATTTTCAAATTTCATCACGCATGTATGATTGGTTGATTGCTACACTTATTGTAGGTATGTGTGTACATTAGGGTGCTTCGTTTTAGACGAGTTTTTTTTTTTTTCAGTCCAGTCACGGAATAATGTTCTAAACATATAAAAACAAATTCTCACCAAATATGAGCTCTTAATCTTAATTCTAAGAACTCGCGAAATGAATTTGAAATTTTCCTATTTGATCAACACGTAAATTAAAAATTTTTTTTTTTCAAACATCTATAGCTTCGTGGCATTTTATGATATTTAATCGGCAATAGGTGGAAATGACAGGGAAATCTTTCCTCTTCAAAAGTGTACGTAGCCAATTTATGTTTTGTAATCATTAAAAAGTACTAAAATCTCGGATAGAACAGCGATTTCTCAAATTTAAAAAAGCTTATTTGGATTTATCTCGTAAACTACTAGCTCTACGGTTACGGCTCACATGACTTTTTTTTGTAGTAAATTGACTTTTCGATAAAAAAGTCCCATACAATTTTGTTGTAAAGTTCGTGGGTTGCGAGAAATATTAAAAAAAACATGAAATTTGAGAGAAAATTGGCTTCAAGATGTTTTATCGGGCGAGGCCGGTTACAAAACATAAATTGGCTACATAAACTTTTGAAAAGGAAAGATTCCTCTGTCATTTCCATCTATTGCCGATTAAATATTATGAAATGCTGCGAAGCTATAGATAATTGAAAAAAAAAAAAAAAATTAAAATTCACATGGTAAGCAAATGGGAAAATTTCAAGCTCATTTCGCGAGTATTAGAATTAAAATTAAGAGCTCATATTTGATGAGAATTTGTTTTTATATGTCTAGAATATTATTCCGTGAATAGACCAAAAAAACAAAAAAACTCGTCTAAAACGAAGCACCCCAATGTACACGTGTAATTATGCATGACGTTTTTTCACGTCGGTGCTTTGAGGACCGTCAAAGTGATGTAGAATAGAAGCGCGTGCAAAAAAGACAAACTAATCCTGTTTATCCTACAAATGAAAAAGAAACAATTTTTATAGAATGAAAAAACCTAGCAAATTTTGTTTGAAAGTGAATGAATTTTATTTTTGGTGAATACACGATGAAAATCATTATTATTATTTTTAATATTGTTTACTCATAATGGCTTACAAATTACTTGTCGCAAATAAATTGTTCCATTTCTATATGCGTGTACAATTGTGTGAAATATTCAATTTCGATGCTCTCGTCGGATTAATAATAAGCTGTCACATTTACCGCCTATAGGTGTTCCACATTACATACCGTTGTTTTTTTTTTTTGTAGAACTGATGCTTGAGTTAAACATTGTGATGTAAAGTGAGCTGAATCAATAGAATTATTGGGGTCAAGGAGAATGAAAAATGAAAAAGCTACAAGAACATCCGATTACCCATTCCGAGAATAATTATGTGACAATGCATTTTGAAACCTGAAACGAAGCATGACTCACTCAATTTTTCATACTTCCAAACTTTCAAACCCATAGTTTACAATAAAATCAATAAGACAATCGATTGATTAGAAAGATGAAATACAAACAGCGTTATATTTTGTGAATGAATCCGATAATGGACCTTCGCCTCGAAGAACGGAAGTCACTATGTATTTGATTGGCTGTATAGTAACGCGGTTATAGAGACAATTAAGTTTTTATTGTGTACGCAGAAAGTGAAATAACAATCACGAAAGAATCCAAGAAGTGTGTGTGTGTGTGTGTGTGCATAAATTAAAAAATAATTCAGAATAACTGAGAGCACACCCGTACAAAAGAAAACGTCAATGTTTTTCCTCGGACGCCAGCTATCGTTGAAACGAACCAAGAATCCGTATGGCAAATGAGTTTATACGAGTATTGCGTAAACAATGCTGTCGGATTTTTTCGAGTGCCGATTTTATTTTCAAATTGATGTCACATTTCGATACAATTGTAACACAACAATATTATTATAAACTATGGTTTGACCTTCTCGTCAAACACGCATACATACATGCTCGTCCGTTCAAGGCAACATACGCCTGTAACTACAAGCCAATTATGACTATAAACCAGTTCGGCAAGATGTTTACGATCGACTGAGATTGGTTTGAAATCCCGGTAAACGAAAATAGAGCAGTGAATCCTACTTTCGTCAAATTCCAGATTTACTATGAGACAAATTGGCATGAATTTTAATTCCTTTTTTGTTTCAGTCCGGGATCTTTAATAACGGGATTCACCCATCCATTTCCGTTCACTGGGATATGGTCCTAAGCGTACATTCATGAGGATAGAACAGACACAATGCATATTTACACCGCCATACCGACACCGAAATATTTTTTCTTTGTCGCTTCTCAGTTACAACTACATTTATGTATACGTATAACATGTACCTTTACTAATACGTCACGTTTTCATTCTCAAACGATAATTTCCGGCGAAGGACTTTTTCTATTGAACAGCTGTTGGATGTATACTGTCTCCATTCTTAACAACAAATATCATTCATTACTGGATTGAGTAATGACTTTCACCACCCGCAACATCAGCAATAAAAATATTGTAATAATTACACTGGCATGTAAAATTATACCTATACCAGCAGCTGCGTATGCGATCCGCATGCATACATGATATATGCATAAATATGATATATTAAACAATAATTAGGATTGGCAAGGCAATACAGCGGGTACAGTTGTCGCACGGAAATGTGGTAAGAGTGGGGAACGTCAGTGAAAGTTCTAACACATTCCTTCATCGGACGACTTACGATTTCAATTTTATTTTCATTGTAGTGATACATATTCAATTTTACCTAGGGGTATCCCAATAGTATTAAGAAACTCGCCGAGATCAATGGTTCCCTTATCTAATCGGCTGCGAAAAAAGATCACGATCAGATTAAATATATCAGGGAATGGCCCATAGTCCTTGTACATACATGCGGGATGTAGGATGTATTTTGACTCTTAGAAAAAAACACAAGTAACCAGAATCACGACGTGCGATGATCGTGGATAGACAAAGTAGATATTTATACACTATTTTTATTCACTACATTCGTATATGTACACAATCTACGGAAGTTTATGTTAAATCATATATTCACCCATAATATATTTATGGCTTGATTTTCGAAGTGTTAGTCTAGTGTTTGGACAACACTTAGATAATAAACGCGGGAAATATTGTACTAATAGTAAATAATATTCTTTACATTGCACCGCTTTGCATACCAGCGGCTCTCTATTAAAACCAAACTCGAGCCTTCCAGACGTACACCAAAAGCGAGCATACGAATGCCAACCGTGGTAGGATTATTACCACATCATTCCCACACATCCCCATACTGGTTCTTTTTTTCCACTGGATTTAATGGGGACGATCTTCTGGGTGCAGATTGTCCTGCAGGACTCTCGTTAATGATGGAACTTGCCCTAAGAATCAGATATGCAGAGTTATCGTGGTACAGAAAAAGTTGATGTTTATGTATAATAAAAATGTTCAATGTAATTCTCCTTCGAAATATTGCCAATCCTTACGAAATCGGACTTACAAATTATATTTTTCCTTATCAGCCCTTGAATATTCATCTCTGTTTCTTCGCCTCAATTCAGCATATGAAACTGTGGGTCTTTCAACGTAATTTTGGTTGGGCAGATTATCATTGGATGTATCTGATGTCGAATCTAGACAAATGAATCAATCACATATCACAGAATTATTCATACAAAAGATGAAAAAAATGTAGGTAATTGTCCAATAAGTTTCTAAATTAAGTCAAAGTAATTATGGTAAAATAAAACTATCCAACTTTCTTTCATCTCAATATTGATGAATTAATAATTTTCATGCTGTTAGCCTACCATTCTGTTCGTCTCCCGTATGACTGTCCATGTTGCTAGGTGAGTTGTAGACATCTATGTCAATTGCCGAATTCATTTGGTCATTGTCTGTATATTTTGATGGAGTAGCGACAGCGAAGTTCAAATTCGAGTCGAGTGATTCCAGAGGTAATCTAGACACAGAAGATGAGAAAATTATGGTTGAAATATTCTTTGGCCAGACATAGAGCTGGAGCAAACTTTTACTAAAATTAAAAAGTAGATACCTCTCTCTATGGCCACCTCTCGTTTGTCTCATATAGGCACCAAGGGGACTGTTTGGAAGATTCTTGAATTTTTCATAACACGCTGGTATAGCAATAATCTTTCCTAAGAAGAAACCGAATAAACAGGCTGATCCAACTTTAGGGTAGATGCCAAATTTCGGGCTAACTGACAAATTGAATGACTTTATGCTTTGGTACGCAACCCCTCCGGCCAAGACTGCAGCAATCATTCCTTTCAGATTACTTTCGGCACGGCATTGAGCCAATAACTTCAGTTCTTCTGCATTGGGCTGATAATTCTATAAAAAAAAATCAATGAAATAAAAATACTGAATCAAATTTACAATTGAGAACAATTTCGTTATGACACCTTGCAACAGTGTTCAGAAATTAAAATATGAATTACATGCTGCTGATAATTGTACAGAGATTGGTAACAGCCAGTTTGTAATGTTTGAATAGTAAATGGCGAAATTAAAGAGAGCAGTCGTCACAGCATGATGCACTGCTATGGTCTTCCATACACGGAATAGCAGGACACAGTTAGAGAGCTGAACACGGCTGAGTTTTTAAGATAAGTATAGCGATAGCGAGTACTTCAACAGAAGTACGGAGGCAAAGCACGCCGCACTCGAGGGTATTAGAAAC
The DNA here is from genome assembly GCA_963924015.1 of Macrophya annulata. Lineage (NCBI taxonomy): Eukaryota > Metazoa > Arthropoda > Insecta > Hymenoptera > Tenthredinidae > Macrophya > Macrophya annulata. The sequence continues at coordinate 248,123 of OZ001257.1, read as the reverse complement.
AACTTAAAACAGGTACAATTTGAGGTTATGTGGCTTAACCTGTAATTCATGGAGGACACGAATGCATTTAACTTACTTGGGGTAGCGTCACTTCACCGGAATTTTCGGTGGTGGAATTATTGTATGCATTATTCATGGTTACAAATCTACAACGATAATATTAACGAGTCTATTTTTCAATTTTAGCGATGCCGGCGAACAGTTTCGGCGTATCACAGTGTGAGTCTGACCGCCATTGGCTTAGTTGCAATCCACATTATCATCTGTACTACGTTTATGTTTCTATAGGTCAGACAAGTTTGGTGTGTGTGCGTACATAATGCATACATAAATACATACGTATTCCTTTAAGACGGTCCAGATTTTATAGCGATCGCATAAGCTTGCTGCGGCTGCGTTCACAGCGAGTGTTCATTGAAACTAGAACTACGATCAGGCGGTAACACGAGCGATCGAGTTGCGTGCGATCTTTCTTATCGTCTCATACAGGTATCGAGGTTTGACGCGATGGCAGAACTATCCAAATATAGGCGTCACCAACAACTTATTGCTTGTGTCGACTGTCCTGTTTATCATGCAAAATAAGTTTTTTGTATTCGGTCCGTTGACGCGATTCAAGAGTTCGATGAGGTCTATCTACAAATATTTGGGATCACCTAATCTATTGTAAAAAAAAGATCCGCTGCAATACGCTATGGCGAAAAGTTCCGCGCAAGTTTAATCAAGATAGTGGGGTATGAACGATTTCTTGTAATTCTACATACTCCTGATCAAAAAGTTGAAGAATTGTAGTAATTCTTAGATTTTCAAACATCTGTCGTAGATATACCATCTGCCAATTATCAATTCTTACGCTATGCACTGCAGTATAAATACATTCTATTACCATCGGCGCGCGGCGTTTTTATTAGCCATAAGTCATATTGCGGTAATGTAGATCGTATAAGTAGGTAAGGTTGTGGCCTGAATTGTGTTACCGCGCGATCGTGTACTCCTGGTTTCAAGAGACGCCTGCTACAGGGGCAGCACATTTACCTAATCGCCAAAAATCCACCAAGGTTTATCTCCCCCCCGCAGCCAGCCACTTCTGATTATTACCGTGCATATAGTATGGGTATGCAAGTGCACTTTAGTAATAATAATTCCGCATCGGAATTGCGCATTCTCATACGCTGCGTATTTTGAGATTTCTTTCAAACGGCACACAATGTTGACAAGTCAGTAGAGACCCAGTGCGGTCGTCGTAGCAGACAGAGACTCTCCGCTGCGGTTCAGCTGCGGCTTTACAGGCGCAGATTCAAGATGGCAGTATAAAGAAGGAATGTCGAAATGACCAGATGATTTTGTTCATTGCATATTTTAATACTTCTAATGACAGTTATGATTTCAACTGAAAGACTAATACGGTAAAGTCGTATCAAGATAAAACGTAAGTACGGTTTTTCGTTATATGTATCCGAGAGCGTTAGGTGAACCGGGTCAGTGAAACAACGGCGGCGCTAGCTTTCTTGAAATTTAAAGGGAGAGCCAATACACCAAGAATATCCCTAGTTTAAGTTGCGATTTCATATGTTTACTCCATGGTCCGCGGAGGCAGACAATTGTATTTGGTTGACATAATGTGGAGTTGTATGTATGTATGTACATACATGAAATAGTGAAAATACGTGATGAATGTTTTAAAAAATTATCAAACAATTTGTAACAATAGACCAGCGAACTACAGCGTTTTGGTTAATCGTTAGTTATTGTAAATACATGTCTGGAAATTCTAAGAATTCTACTGCAAATCTTTGTAACCTGTGAAACATAACCTTGAAAAACATTTCGACAGCTGTCTAACATATCTAATGGCGGTCCACGTCTACGCTTTGGAAGGCCTAGGGATATTTTCGGGATGTGGAGTTAGTTCCCCTTATAAATTTCAAGAAAGCTAGCGCCATTGTCGTTTCACTGACCCGGTTCACCTGATGCTCACGGTATGTTCGTACATCAGTTTTGTTTGTTGTCTAAAGATGGAGGGAAAAAAAATTTTCTCGCATACGTTCAACGTGTGAGCATCGGTACTCCATCGCAACAGCTTATTATACATGGTTCTAACACGGTTCCATCAACGGTATATTAACAACTGAAGTTTAGCGATGAGCGATATTACACCGGTATGCTGTCATGTATAATAGTATAATAATTATAGTCGCCTACATTACTGCACTGGACTAAAATGCGCAGTGACTTGTCGTACAAATATTCATATGACTGTGATCATAACGACTGCATCGATCTAGCAATATTATTGCAGATAGCTAAACCGGCAATGTCACGCAATTGAAAGCAACGGCACGCGTTTTGATTAAAACGCCATAAGATATTATGCAAATCGCATTGTATGCGCAGCAGTATCGTATTTCAGGGTATAATAATACACTTAGTCGGTATACATACTGCATATGCTATGCGTACATCACATATGATCGTCATTCAGCAAATGGCCGAGCAATTATTGCAGCCTAAGTTATGTTAAATGCAGGGTAGATCTGCCGGCGTTGATGCTTATAACAGGGCAGTAGAAATATATATACATATATATATATATAAAACGTATAGGTATACACACTGCATATAGGTATACCGTGCACTGTAGATGCACTGGGGATGTCAAGGTAACACATACGTGACGTCACGTTTCGCGATCCAATATTTCCTCTTAATCATATATCTGCAGCGACGGATCTAGGATCTTGGTTTGGGAGGGGCATGATCCAGCTGAGGGTAGACTTTATCGAGGCAAACACTAAAACAATAAGAAAGCACGCAAAATTTCATTGCAATTAGATGCTTTGGGGGAGGGGGGAGCTTGACCCTTTAGCCCCCCCCCCTCCACACCCCTGGATCCGCAACTGCATATACCTTTCCAGATTCATTATTCAGATGTTAAGCCCTGACGATTACACGAGTAATAACTGCAGACGTTAACAGTGGGATACTTCAACAGTCCTGCCGAATGAAGAAGGCTTTTATTCATGAGAGCAGTAGGTATATGAAAATTGCCAATATGGCTCATTCATTCAGCCGGCGAATAATTGACGAATCGGAACCTATTTTTATAGGGTTAAACCAGCGGCTGAAAAGACTCTTCGAGTTGTGTCCTTCTGCAGGCTGTATACCATGAGGTTATGAGGAAAGGAAACACAGGATGCAGGCAACTCAACAGTTAAATTCCCGAAGATTTCCGAAGACATTGTATTTGTCATTTCAACCACATGGTGGGGGTTCCCGTCCCATGTTATTACTTGCGAATACAATGACTTCGGAAATTTTCGGAAATTTGACTGTTAGGTTCCCTGCATCCTGTGTTTCCTTTCCTCGGAATCTCACGGTATACCCACATTAACAGCTGTACATAGGTAAGTATACCTGCTGCACATGATGCCATAGGCCCCGCGTGTGACTGGCGACTGCCGAGTGACTGCTATACCGCGTTCGAGCTGGGGCGCAGGTCGGTCGAATGTACGGACAGCGCTTCGCCATTGGCCACGACGTTCCACCAATCCACAGTTACTCCCATTCATAAGCAGTTGTGCTTCCGGAGCAGCAGTGGGGCCGACAGTCGGCGGGCGGTGCGGTCCGCCGACCGCACCCTAACTCACGTCAGCAGCTTCCACGCGGGCACTGCGCAATCCTTTGCGCCCGGATATGCCCATCTACATTCTATGTATGATATATGCAGTACGCATTGGTACAACACAGGCGTACTGTCGCTATCAAATACATTTCACTGGGTACCACACATTCACGGGTATATATAATGTAGGAATAAATGTGGCATAATAATCGAAATTCCTGATCGGCTCAAGATACAGGTAATATGAAACGATTTCTCTAGGGACCTATACATTGATCCTAATTATACGTGCACACTTACCTAATTGGCCTGTCGGATTTGCCTTGAGTCACGCATCGTTACTCAGCATTTACGAATATGTGGTTTCCGAAAATTTGCACCATGTCAATCAATAGGGGTTATAGCAGTGCAGGAGAGTAGGACCATTTTTCCTTTAAAACAATCGATAATATAGGTATACATATAAGTATGTGTTTGAATGCCTGAATCAAAGGCAAAGAGAGACCATCACCCAAAACTTTAATCTTGTTCAAGTTCAATTCTGGTTCAAAACATTGACGTATGATCCATCCTATATCCACAGGGTAAGGAGATATGGACCACAACTGGAGCTATACTTACATCTTTCTGTAAGCCTGCGCCGACTCATTTGCTTTCGTATTGAAATTTATTTCGGCATTCGTATTACATGTTCGGATGTGAAAACTTACATTCTGGTGATATATAGGTATGGCCGACGATTTATTCATATTTGTTCGTTTGAAAATTGTTTAATACTCGAAATATAATAATGTGCTACATATTAGTATACTGATTTCGATTTTATCATTGAATTAATACATGGTCCATCTGTATCCTAAATGCACATAGAAACAAAAAGACCGTGAGAATGATACATACCTTTTGCTTATACGATAGGTTCATTGGTATATAGGCTGAGAAAGTCGCTTCATTTGTCATAACATTCGTACATTATCCGAGAAAACTACGACAAATTTGTATGTAATTGTTTAAAAAGCTCGACCATTGGAAACGACCTGTGGCACTTTTAAATTACCAATATTTCGTAGGTATACGTAACCATTCGCTTAAGTAATGAAAGAATGACTTAGGTATATACAGGTAATCACGATGTCGCGTGACAGCTTGTATAACAATACAGTGCAAGTTGTTATGATGTATACTTGTCGTTAGAACTGTCAAAATTCTTGTATGAGAAGATAAAATTTTTCAAAAATATCATGTCGATGAATCTAACAATGTGAGCAAATCCGTATCGTTGCAGCACTTGGGAACATGCAAGGTGAAATTTTAAAGCCAACAAGATAGTAAAACATATAAGATGAGGATGGTGAATATAAACGGTTCGCGTCTCATGCGGAGGTGTAGAGATTTCAAATTCATCCATCTGGATCGTGTATGTATGTACACAGGTACAATCTGTATATACGTAATATAAATATATGGGATACCATCACGGCGTTCCGAGGCTGGAACGCGCGCTTTGGACCGGGCCAAGGGGATAAGGGGTAAAGTGGGTGGCAGGTGCAGGTTGTGGGTCATGTGAAATATTTGCACTTTGTCGTAATCCGTGTAACCTATTATACACGTATTTATATAGGTAGGACGGTATACGTACGCGATACCTAAGATCGTTTCGCAATGTATAAAGAGAAAGGGAATCTCCGTAGCTATACGCGGGGGTGGAGGGAGGGGAGAAGCCGCTGAAGGAGTCTAGTTTATTACATAGCAACATTGAAGATAAACAAAGGGCTTCTCGCATCGCGTCTACCTATAACGATAATTGAGCTTGCGCATGCAAGTCCCCCCCCCAGCCCTTTAATCATATTATCGTTATATTAATTCAACCCCGATAATTACACCTCGTCTCTATAATACGCCAACGACAATTACCTTGCGTTGTTTGTCAGGACGCATTGTACACTGCAGTGTAGATACATACGTATACAGTGTATGGGTATACGCGTAGAATGCATTATACCCCGCGTAGTACGCGTCTCTTGAATCTCACCGAGGTGACGTGCGTTGGCGTATATTATAGTGGCCATGGTTGTTGCGTTGCAGAAGGTATACAAGTTTAGTATTGTACAGACGTAAAAGTCTCGCGATCGTCCGGGGGGGCGGAACGGGCATCTAGATACCTCTCGTCGATGGCCGACGGCCCGAGGGGCCGGCGCGGCGGTCGCGGGTACGGACGCGGGCGCGGGCGCGCGCCGCGCGGTAACCGAGGCGTCGGGCGGGCAGTTGCCGCGGAACCGTTGCCTTGACAACACGCGAAGACGCTCGCACGTACGCGCGCGCGAGAGTTAAAACACAGTTTAGCCCCCGTCGAATCGCGGTTAGACCCTTCGGCACGCCGTGGTGAAACTTCTGCGCGTGCCCAGGTCCCTGCGACGGGACGCGGGTTGGCTGCCAGCTAGCTGGTGAATAACACATACCCACACACCCATACCTCTACACACATACACAAGGTACACTCATACCTGTGCTCGTGGTTACGCGACGCCGCAGAACGCGCGGCGATTTCACGTTGGCTTCGTTGTTTCACCTCGATGATCGAACGAACGAACGAACCTACTTCACGTTTCACCGTGTGAATATTCTGTCTGATTTCAATAGATTCTGGGGCTGTGAGCTTTGTGAACGAGTCCGTATACAGTCTTACAGTTCGGGTATTCGGACACAATACGTGATCCGAGAGCAGCTCCGGAATTGTATTGAACGAATCTACGTATACCTATATATCACTCGGGCGTGCCACGGGAATAAAACAGAAAATTCAGAATATATATGTATATCTCTCGTGTATAATTGAGTGGTATAGATACTATACCTAAAGTGAGTTTCATTATCCTCTATAAAGTTTGAACACTCTCTAGAGTATCCCGCTAACCGAATATGTACAGTGTCATTTTTTTCATTCTGGCTGATAAGTTTACATAAATAAACTAAAAGTGAATAAAAGTGCAGCACGTGGCCCGCTGCGTACTTGCAGGACGGCCGCGGTACGCGTGAATAGCGGCAACCCGTGAAATTGCAAAGGCTGAACGATATACGTACCTAAATGTATACTTCGGGGATGATGGCGATGACTGCTGCAACCCTCCACCGTTGAGAGTTAACACGTACACGTTACAAACACTATTGTAGAACGCGTGGGACGCTGTGAGACCGTAGTTGACTTTAATACGTAGGCGCACGAGCCGGCAAGATAACTTGTGCAAATATAACGACAGGTATTTATATACAGATACTAGCGTTATACCCGTGCATAAGCCGGCGTAGCCGCAGATTCGGTAACGTGGTCGCGACAAGTGAACGCGGAACTTATAACCGTCGCGTAAATACGTATTTGTATTCAATATCGATCCATCTGTCCACCTGATCGACACGCCTCGCACCGAAGATATCGGTAGCGGTACAGTATATGTGTACACCGTGTACTACCGCACAAACCGTACAATACTAGGGTACCGGACCTGCAGCACCATTTATACTGCATCTATACGATTTATCGCATATACCTACATACCTGTATTATAAAATCGTAACATACCACCGGCGTGGATTGGATGGTTCGACGGGGGGCCTGGGATCATCCAGAGCCGGAACAGCAGCGGTTCTACGACTCGCCACCGCCCCCCCGGATGGACGCGAGCGCCGTGTGCTGTATTACACCTGCCGCTATAGCTGTAGCTGCCTCCGCCCAGGGTCCGGGGGCTCAACATATTACGCACTCCGTACTAGGCCTGCAGCCCTTAGGGGGTCAGACGACGATAATAGAGGCACCCTACCAGCACGCGGACCAGATTGTACCCGACCGAGGGCACCCCGACGGCCTGGCGATGGTGCAGGCCGGGGCGACGGATGGTTCATGGGCCCAGATCACGACCCCGGCACCCGTCGCCAGCCTCACCGCCACAGCCACCACCTACATTGACTATTCGTGGCTGCAGATGCAGGTACGATCTATAACCCACGTACATACATACATCACACCTCATCGAAAACGATGGACTTGTACTTGGATCTAATAAAAATCTCTTTTTACATTTGTAAAAAAACATTTTTTCAGTCAAGAACATCGTGTCAATTATTTCTTTTTTATTCACAATAATTAACTGTTCTTTTGGGAGAAGATTACGTACTTCTTCGACTGCCTTACACGTGTAGAGTATTGAATTTTATTTAATTTCTAACGAGCTTCGTAAATTTCATGCGATTTTAATGGTAAATATTAATTTTTAAAGAAATGGTTACCGATCATTTCTTCCAATAAAAATTTGAGCTGTAGATACATTCTCGTTGTGATGCTGCCGCACATATAATTATGTTTTTTTTCGATGGTAGCAAACCGTAATAATATAGTAATTACGTTGCCTCTCGTTTTACGCGCTGGAATAGTCGCGTCTTTTATGATGTGCGACGTGTTTATAGTTTGTTGTTATGTGGGTCGAAAGTTTCACGTATATCGTCGCCGCAGAATTGTTTTTTTTTTTTTTCATTTTTCTCTCTACTATTTTCCAAGTAAATAAAAGACAGCAGCCACATTATACATCGAGATATAGTTTCTTTGCAATAATAAGTTATTTTTTCTTCTGTTCAAAATTATCAACTCATGTAGGTATGGTATATGAGTATAATCTATACGGGTATAAACGTTATTGCGTTTATAGGGCATAAAACTGTACGAAAATGAGTTCGCTTTCAAATTTTGTATACCAGCTGGTATGCATCGTGTTTTTACATATATAAAGCTGCATCGCCAGAGCTGCAACAGGACGATTTGTAATATATTCCATCGAAAAGCATTATAGCCACGAGTTTTACTTCATGCACTTATAATACTATGTTTTCATATCACATTCAAGATGCTAATTGAATGATTCGCATCATCTGAATAGGTTGATAATCGAGCGAGATAGTCCCATGATACTCACTTACTTATAAAATATCTACCAGTGGGTGTATACATGTATAGGTATACGGGTATCGCACAATTAAATCTCTATAGCTACATGCGACGGCCCGCAGTCCTCTGTTATACCCGAGCTAGTCCGGATATCGAGCGCATCTGAAAGATCTAATCTCTGTCCAGCCGTAGGTGTGCCCGCGAGTATGGTTGATCGTGAGCCGCGAGTCCGCGGTGCGTGTGCTGCAGTGTACCATAATATCGTAGACGTCGCTGTAGGTATCAGGTGTAGGTATTAGTATTATTGGAAGCGCGCAGGTTATACCTATATTGCATGTGATATTGTGTATAAAAATAGGATAGGTATGCACACGTATTTTCAATAAGCATATCTATACTGCAGGGTGGTATGTGCCTCGTCCAAGTCAGCTTGCTGAAGGTCGTATCTTATATTCGCGACTATATCGGTGAAATGAGAAAAGTTTTGAGTATGAAATAATGTGTTGGTTTTTGCTCGGGGATTGTTTTTCTCTCAACTTCTTATGTGTGCAAGCGACGTAGCCGCTGCTGACGCTACATACACAATATACACGAGGTAATTTAGGAATAGTACCTACACCTACTACAGATTGTACGTATTACACATTGTATGGTATTCATGTAGGTAACATATGGACGTGTATGGTATATCTACGAGACACGTGGAGGAATACGGTCGCATACATACGAGACGTTGAGGCACGTGTGCCGTACGCCGGTCGCCGGACGACGGCGTATCAAAGAATATTTGCCCTGCAAACATCGTAGTTGTGGGTTCAGACCAGTTATACGGCGTTGCGGTGCAATGCAAGAAAAGAACGACGTAATTATCGTTTTTAAATGGCGGGGGCTAGGGGGCGCAAACGAGATAATACGGTTAATGGACATCGCCTTTACAAACATTAGGATATTATTACTTTACGACCTCGCACCGTTCTAATATGATTAAGATTAACCCGCTGTCTGCGTTCGCGTGCCATTTTATAACATAGTGATTCGCGAGGAAAGGATTTTGCTGTACATCCCGCGGTTATTATAATATGTAGGTACTTTCAATTAATTTGTCGTAATATCACTCGTTCTACTTGCTGCGTGGATGACTTTGATAAGCTATAATATTGTACAGTGCAAGTAGGTATGCACATTATACGCATATATACATCGATATAGGTAATTATCAATACTTTTTACTATTTTTCTTTTTATCATTATTTCTAAATCAAAATTACGATAGATATATTGGAAAATGTCTTCGATACGTTCAATATGTTATACGTGCTGCCCACGTGCTGTGTGTGTGTACGGGGCACATCCATGACACCTCATAATTTTGTCGATTGAACCATTCCGGGCGAATAAATATTGAGTAACGCAAATAATTATAGATATGGATAATTGCAGATGATTATTTTCTTCGGCTTAATTTGTCAACGCTTTTGTACTGACGGAATATATTACGAGTAGTATCCTGTAATAATCAATACAATTGAACCGAACAAAGGATTCGAAGGAACTAATTACAGCGCATGATATTCTTTATTTTTTAACATTTAATCTAACTCTAAGTAACTGATTGAAACTATTGCATTAACTATTGAGTCATATTATACATCGACTTGAAAATTGAAAAATTACACATTTTATATTATGGCAGATTTCATTTCATAAAATGCGTTTGTGCATCGGTTACAAGGTCTTCAATGCCTGGGACGGTATGTGATATGACTTGGATTCCAACGCTTGAACGCAACTTTGACCGGTGTCGATGCGTACCTAGGTCTAGCCAACCGCGACACCGCGTAAATCAAACTTGTGAGAGACGGACACGCAGTGAAGCATTTATCGGCGTGTCATGGTACTTCAATTTGTACCGAGTTATATAATAATGCGATTACTCGGAATAATAAATTTCATATGCTTTCGTCAAACTAAAATCCCATCAATATTCGATCATTTTTTATTTTATCCCGAATAAGTTGCATATTTTCGGAAAAAATAAAATATTTTGTTCACCAAACGATATCTGATATTATACTTAACTCAGTTAACACAAGTTTTTGGATCAACTATACATCAGTAAAACCAAGTAAGAGTCGAATTCAGTCAAATATACCTAATTGCATCAACTGAATTATTTACTTTATTCAACTGAATTGAATTTGTCGTATATGTATTGTACATATACATAGGTATAATACGTATTGTAATATCGTGCCTGCAACACACGTGGGGATATATATGTATATATACATATATATATATATATATATATATATATATATATATATATATATATATATATATATATATATATATATATATATATATATATATATATATATATATATATATATATATATATGTATATATATGTATATATATATGTATATGTATATACAGGTATGTATATGCAGGGTATAGGTACTATGCGCTATGTACGCGTATACACAAAAGCGGACGGAAATCTACGATTACGATGTCCGGGTTGAAATAGTCCGCAAGAGGGCGCGGAAGAACACCGGACGAAGCATTATGATACGGTTGACCTCTTCCTTGCGGCGACCCCGGGGATTCCCATAGAGTCTTCTCAAACGATGACTGCAGATCATTACACATACCTATACGTTTATACCTTGCAATACCATTTATTAGTATACGTCGTTGTTTTAATTTCAGTTTTCAAAATAAATCGACCCTATATACCTATAGCGTATAGTACTACTATAATATAAGGACATGCACCTAATATACCATATCAAAACGAAATACTTTTGATTTTGGCTTTTCCTCGTAACTTTTAACCGATATCCCCATCCGTTTTATGTATACGTTTTATCTTCACTTTTTCCTTTTCCTTTTTCATCTGTTTTCAGAGTTCAGAATGTAAGACATGAGATAGTTATATTGCACATTAAAGTTATATTATTTACACTGCACACCTATAATGTCGTATAAAAAGATGAACCGAATATTCACGCGCGCTAAGAATCTCGCAGCATCGTCTGCTGAAGGCTGTATCAGTAGCAGCAGCAGCAGCAGCAGCACGCGTAGGTACGTACCATCCCGCTGCAGCTTCGAGTTCTTTTCTCTTCTCTCATCTAATTGTCAGTGTTTCTCCCGATATCGTATGCTTAATTTTTTTCAAACTGAACTATTTAATCTTATATTTCATACGTACAACGTATTAAGCAACGAATATACACTACATGTATGCGCGTATAAATAGGTTAAGGGTATAACGCATGATAGGCATACCTACCTACCTACCTACCTACCTATACGTGTGTCGCGGCAGCTCGTCCGCAACGTCCTGGACTCTCCTGCATGTACATACCTATAGGTTTCGCCGCGTCAACCTCGGGCGGTCGTCGGGTCCGAATACACGAAACCAATGTTACGGACAATTTACTCTTGAAATTAGTTACAAAACGCTCGACCTATCTATCTGCCCATCAACCGCTTCCTCTTCCTCAACGATAAATAGATGGACATCCATTAAATGCCGAGAGTGGAAAAGAGTTATTGTATGTCGGCTATATACCTACGTATATACACACACATATATATATATATATATATATATATATATATATATATATATATATATATATATACACATACATACATACATACATACATATACATATACCTACCTACATATATATACCTACGTTCCGGGAGATTATTGTCGTTTGTATAATGCGTCGTCCTGAAAGCGCCCGTTTTGTCCGTTAGGATTGAAGATAAACTTCTGCTTTACGTAGGTATACCAATGTAATATATACATGTGTATATATATATATATATATATATATATATATATATATATATATATATATATATATATATATATATATATCTATATCTGTGCAATTAGTAAATAGGACGCGAAAACGATAATTCCGTACAACGTACGATTGCTGGGAGCATCCCGTAATATCTATAATTGATTTCGATACTTATAGATACTCGTATATACCAACGTCTCATGACGAAATTTCTTCGAGCCATATTGATTGATCCCCAGAGGGGGATTTCGGTTTGACAATCGGTAGATCAAAGTAAGTACCACCTGCATGAATTGCCTGGAACATCATACCTATACATATATGTATAGGCAGGTATGTTGTCTGTGGCTGAAAATTTTTTTAAAATTCTCATAAATTAAACATGCACGCGTGTCGGTAGATTATAGCTATATGTATAGGCGAATATATATAAACGGTATAATCTACGGGCCTCTGTATAACATAAACGTAGGTATATACATATATATGTATATAGGTATTAGATGAGTAGAAATATACAGAGATGCACGAACTATCGATCGTATAAAGTTGTTTGAATTCCACGCGTTGATAAACGACGTGCGTTTCGGCTGTCAACTTTCGTTTCGCGCTATAATAGAGTATACGCGTAGTGTAGTACAGCATAACGCTATATATACAATCTTTACATATACATACATATGTGTATATATATACATATATATATATATATATATATATATATATATATATATATATATATATATATATATATATATATATATATATATATATATATATATATATATATATATATGTATGGATACATACATACATATATACCTACGTATGTACACATACACATGGAAACGATTTAATCATTGGTAAAGCATCCTCTGCAAAGTCAACAAAAACGTTGTTCAACCTTTACATCATATACGAATGGATTAATTTCAAGCGGGATGCAAAGTGATCAGGTGATGAGTGGCGCGATGGTCGGTGGGTTGATATGATGGCCGATGACGGCACTGGCGGTCGCATATCGCTATACATTTTGATATATACCGGGGAAGCGTATTATATAGATATAGCGTATCATATAGGATACATGTATAGGTACAGGTATAGGTCTATAGGCATAAGTATTCATTGGAGAGCTGGCGCTAACGGTCAACGGGGTGGCCTTCTTGATCGAAAAGTATATCTATCACGACAGTGCTCATGCAGTCAAGATCATCGATAATGTGTACAATGATTATCAATTCAAACAAGAGATTATATCAAGTATATCACAGTTATTGATAAACGTAAAAAGAAGACATGGATGAGATATTTGTAGTATCCGTACCACTTGTGATATACCTTATAGATCGCGACAATTTCATATACTATATCACTGTAATTAGCGTAGGTATACGTAGGCATATACCTATACGTAGGTCTACACGGAGTCAACGATCGACGAGGATATACGTATGTATATAAGGGATAATATACAAGGAGGAGGTGGTAGGCATGGGAACGAGGGTAGGGTGTAGGTGTAGGTATACGTTATACGAATTGAAGGGGAGTAAAAGAAGGTAGGCAGGCAGGCAGGCAGGCAGGCAGGAAACGAATATGACGCGGACCACGGAGCGTGAAACGGCAGCAGCAAACGAGAGTGTGCACCCACGCGCGCTGACTGAGGCCCTCAGTATGGGCGACGGTTGCAATTACGAGCGCGAGTCGAGCGGCCCGAAACGCGGACGCGATTACGCGATATAATCACCCTAATAACGTAATCATCTGTGCGCACAATGACCACTTACCCCTCTCGATCCATCACGCGCAGAGTTACACACTTACACGTTATACTTAAATACCTATACGTAACGAGTATACTTGTACACCCATCTATAGGTGTACTACATATACCTGTGTATTATACATATAGGTAAATACATATCGGATTCAAAGGTTTCGAAGCGTATAATTCGTTGAAAAAAATGAATATGAAAAAGTCGCAAAAATATGGAACGAGAGATATATTCCGAATGTTTTAACGTTTCCTTTTTTTTTTTCTTTTTTTTTTTCTATTCTGAAAATTAGTTTTGTATTATTGACGGTGATTAGAGTGGAAAAAGGTGCGGTATTCCGGGTGTAGCGCTTTTTGGAATACTCATCTTTGACTGGCATGTCTCGGTTGATAATTATTGGGGAAATGTAGGAATACGGATATATGTATACATTTACAAGCTATTATACTGCGGCGACGCGCGTCAGTTAACTTTGGATACATCTTAGTATGAATAAATTTTTACTTTGATAAACGATTATGTTGTTAATTCGTAAATGGAAAGCGACACGAAGTCGTAAAAAGTCAGACGCTATTATCTGTTCATCTGATATTGCTAAAAGGCTGCAGCGCGGTGTCGCACACGAATACTTGAGAAGAGTTTCAAAAAGGGCGTTACTGATTCTCACGGAATCCCGTTGGCACTTCTCATTCTCTATTTTGATGTACTAACATCCATAAGTTAATTAATTTTATCGTCGAGCCTAAACGGTCACTCGACTTAACGACTTAATGGGTTCTGCTCCGTTTCCTTGCTACTTGTATACTTATACATATACCTATATAGGTATGTGTGTGTGTGTGTGTGTGTGTGTGTGTGTGTGTGTGTGTGTGTGTATATATATATATATATATATATATATATATATATATACATATACACAACTGAAAACACAATTGAATCATTTATAGAATCTTAGGTATATATTTCGTTAATAAAATGTCGTTGATTTGTTGAGATGCCAGGAAGTTTTTTTATTTTTATTTTTTATTGTTATCTTTGTTGCGCACAATTTTTCATTTGATCAATAAACGAGACTAAATTTGACTTTTCCCATCGCCTGCAGATCATGGTTTTTTCTTCAAATACTATCCTTGAATTTTTCACACTATGGAAATACTTATTTGGTGAACACTCAAAAACGAATCGACCGATTTTTATTTACTTTGCACCAAAAGATACCATTTTTTCAGAGTTCTGATATGATTTTTCACAAAGGGTGTGTCTCCAGACTTTGACAATTCCGGTACTGCTAATTTTGTTTGTGCTTTTTACACCGTAGGTATGATGCAGCTACTCACATCATAGGTTTTGATGATTAGTCTCATCGTTACGATGGGGCAGCCTATTCAAATCTCGTTGTTTTCGTTAATACGAAGTTTTCCTATATAGAAAAAATACATGTCACGAAATTTCTTGTTTTTTAACTTAAACTTCCATTATTCCATATTCAGACGATCTTGTTCCGTTATAGACTTTGCTAATTTTCAAATGCCTGTAACTTCTGAATCAAGAGTCGTGCCATCTCAAGGTTTTGAGATTCGCGTAATTTTTCGTAAAATATTGTGCAAGGATATCAATGAAATCGAAGGTGGCCTATTCTTCGAAAAACAGCATTTTGATTTTCGTTCGCGAATAACAACTGATACAGGGGTTGAAGAATTCTTGAAAAATTATTTTTAAATAAAACATTCAAAGAACAAGAAATTTCGTGATATGTATTTCTTGTGTAAAACTAACATATTTCAAGTTGCATACATATTTGAAAACTTCATGTTAACGAAAACAATTAGATTTCATTATTCTGCCCTATTGCAACAATGAGACTATCTGCTAAAATCTATGGTGTGAGTAATTATTGCATCTTATGGAGTAACATGCCAAAAAAAAATTAGCGATATTGGAATTGTCAATGTCTCGTGCCACATCGAGTTGAGGTGGAATACCCCATATACAGGTAATATGTATGTGCCGGAGTAGGTACAGGCAAGTCTGTGTTTCCGTTTCCTTGTTTTCGTAGTAACACACGAAAATTAATGAAAATACACACAATACCTTCAGACTAATGAGTCTCCGGCGCTCAAACAGGAAATTACTTTGCAACCTTTTATAGATATAGATATATCGTACACTGTATAAGGGATGAGTATTGTGTTCTGGACATGTCGTTGTACGTATAGGTATTCATACCTACGTGTAGTTTATTCGAAGGACGAGGATACCTATATATCCGCGTGCGAGATTACAGAGTGAGCGCGTCTGTGTATACATATATACGCACATGTCAATGAGGTTGTAATATGCGCAGTTTTGATGCTATAGAATTAACATACAACGAGATTACGGATTTATTTTTAACGTATTAAAATACAATATTATCAGTATATGAAAAGTTATAGGTACTCCTCACTGATTTAGTATAGAGATCAGCGGTACAACATGCATCGGCGCACATTATAACTGATATATAATTATTAACCAATCGGATAGGAAACAATTCATCGTGGGAAATAAAAAATTTCCACCACTAACAGGATTCCATAGAAATCGGAATACTAAATTATAATGTATGTATGTACATACATACATACGTACATACATACACATGAGTTTCCATTTTCCATATAGGTGACCAACATGAGATATATGTATATGTGCATGTGGCTGCCTGAGAATTATTTTTTATTCTTTTTATTTTCTATCCAAATTCTATCAAACTGAGGAGAAATTAAGTCGAGGTCCAAGGAAAATGAAAATTTTATTATAATAATAATAATAATAATAATAATAATAATAATAATAATAATAATAATAATACTAATAATACTAATAATTCTTAGAGCTAGTCAAAAAAAAATTGTAGTTTTTATATCGCACTCATCCCGCTCCTGTATTATAATGATACTATATAATGCTAAACCGTCACACCTGGTGCATGTTACCGACAATATTTTACTTCTCTTCGAGGTGGTCGTTACATACACATTACACACGCATATACAATATGATACCTGATGGTTCGAAGGGACGTGCAGGAAGCGCGAATGAACGTTAGCACTTGCATAGGGTCCCCGTTCTTTTATTTCCTACAGGTATACCCATGTTGCAAAGGAACGCTTAATTGTGACACTTCAGATATACGTATATACATATATACTGTACATACATACATTTATGCCATACCTATATCAGTATGTCACAGCCTGTATCAATGTACACGAATATCTATGTACATATAGAATTTGTATAAATATTGTATATGCACGTTCGTCTCATGCTCTGCACATACGCATACGTATCATATGCATACATATATGTATACATATACGAGTAAAATAACGTATACCTTATACCTATAACGTATATATCCTGCAGCTATACAACTAACGTAAGTCTGTGTATACGTCATTGTAAAGAATGTGTGGGATCGGTGCAAATGTAAGTACGCGGGCGCATTAACATTACTAGCTAGCGTTGTCGTTGGATTGTAAAGCGTTGGTATATCTGCTGTAATAACTGTGAAGTGAAGCCACGCCATACATACAAATGAGACGCGATTTAATGGTTTCTGTCGCGCACGGACGGAAGGTGGTCCGTTTTTAAGTTTTGCTTTGCCCCGCGAACGGGTATATACGTGCGAAGCACGACAATATCATAACTATAGTACTATACAATTACATTGACGTGCAGCGAGTCGATGTTATAGGTTTGCGGGCAGATTCGAGAAATGTTCACATCTCATTACACTAATCGTGTAATATGATCGATGGCTCGCATCCTTCGACCCTTGTTTAAGGAATGATCCTCCACACGCGCCCACGGAGCCGATCACGTAAGTATATGTTGTTCTTGTATAACATACATATACCTATATGCACCGAGTTTAATTTCAATGATGTAACCAAAAAAATACCAGTTTTTGAAATTGAAACGATTATAAAATATAGTAGATTTAACATTCATAACAAAAGGTGGCTTTATTCTTTCGACTTAATTGTCATTTAATCATCATCTTCAAAATTGTCGTTCATTTCGAAGTGAGAATATGAAAATTTAAATCCAATGTAGGGGTAGATATAGAGTATCTAAACGAATTAAGACCTACCATAACTACGACGAAGGAAATATAAGGGGAAAATTGCGTTTTAGGTTTTGGAAATTCTGCAGGAAATGTCAAGGAATTTTTTTTCCAAAAATTTATAGTCACCCTGACAAATTACATTACCCGTGTATATTCACAATGCCGTAGAGTGAAACAACATCGATCTACTATAAACGGTGATCGACGCTGTGGAATCCTGAGAATTCATACGGAAAAAGCAAGAATTAATAGAGGAGCTGCAGTCGGCTTCGGCGCCAGGTAGAATCTGTAATTTGTAAAATGTCGCGGTTTTATAATTCGGTTCAGACTTCACCTTGAGGAATGTATAAGTCCAAACGTTTTCTCATAATAATAAGGACGTATATCTACGGTTGTTTCTTTCAAAGATAAATATATATATACACACACACACACACACACACCTATGCATATATTGATAGGTATCTGCATACATTATTCCTATGTGTGTGTACAGATTATTTTAGGTTGTGACCAATCGCCGATTGACCGTTATTGTCCGATGGAAAACAGTATAGGTACATACATACATACCTACTATAGGTAGATATGTGTCTTGGAATTATTTACACACGATAGCTGTAAGTTACTGCACTGCAGTATACTTGGGATTACAATGGGTCAAGATATTTTTCCAGCGATGGGCTATTTTTGCGAAGAATTAATTTTAATTATACCCTATACATAGCTGTACAGCTATACCGTGGCAATGCTAACAATAAATTGGCAAAAGTTTCGGAAAGCAACGTCGTGCAACGGAGTGCAACGGACTGAAATTTCTCGAGATGAAAATGCCTGCGGAGGCTGAGGTGGGGCTCCACAGGCGGGCAAGAGGAGGTCTGAGGTCGCGCGGCGCGTGCTCAAGGTTCGCCCCCGGGCTCCGCGGTGTAACGGGACTCTGGGAGTGTGTATATCTCCGTGGGGAATTAGAGGGAGGCAGAGACGGAGAAAGAACGAGAGAATGAGCGTGGAGAGTGAACGAAGAGAAAGGGAGAGAGGCAATTGTCGGTGAGTCTTCGCACGCGGCAGCCTCCGACAACCTACGCCCAAGCAAAAACTGCTCGACGCCACCGCCACCGCCGCCGCCAATATACTCGAGACTGTCTAGGTATGAGATATATGTAGCCTACTTATGTCTCACCTCTCGCTCGCTACCCCTCTTGCACCGCTATACGACGTCTATCTGTACCGTTAGCACGCGAGCTCCGAGGAGGCTCCATGGTCATTGTCAATGGTGTACCCACCTATACGCACGCATATCATACAGGCCTATACCAACTGCTAACCGGCCGTGTACGTATCTATCTATCGCGCTCTGTGGGTTTCAACATCTTATAATATGTATACTTGTATGTATATCGGCCAGGTATTGGTTATTGGTTATGGTAATGTGTCGTGTGTTGAGGGTATGCAGATATGTTATATGGGTATAATAAGTGCTGCAGTATCAGAATTCGGCATCCTTAAGTATAATACATATATATATATATATATATATATATATATATACTCGGGCACGAGAAAGTCTCTCTTATGCAACTTGATCGTTTCGATGCCACTATATTACCAAACGACCATTTTTGTTATTTCTCATATCTTGATTTTTTTATTTCATATTTAAACCAACCCGCCATTCTATTCATCTACATATAGGCTTTTTTTTTCCTATGTATACGGATCTGTGTTATACGCATGCAGCTGTATATATCTGTAATGTGACGTAGGTTACAGGTTATTATAGGTGTACATATATGCGTATACCATGCATTGTCGTGGATGCGGTTCACCACGGATACCAACCCTGCCATGGATACCAAACTGCTCTATCCGGGGGACTGCGTTCAACCATCGGGTTGGTATCCGCGGTGTGCCGCATCCACGAAAATGCACGGTATAAGTATGTCCTAGAGGGAATGTGAGGACGAACGACAACGTCGTATAGGCATAGGGTATTAACAATTACAATTGTTCACGACTTGGTCATCAGCAAATTATTAATAATT
This sequence comes from Macrophya annulata, assembly GCA_963924015.1. NCBI lineage: Eukaryota > Metazoa > Arthropoda > Insecta > Hymenoptera > Tenthredinidae > Macrophya > Macrophya annulata. The sequence continues at coordinate 227,804 of OZ001257.1, read as the reverse complement.
TTCATCTACAATTATAGTTTTATTACTGTGTTGGAACCGCGAGAGATGCGTGCGTGGGTTATAGGTATAGGTATACATATAGGTATATATGTATAGGTAGATAAATATATTAAATAGATTATAACTATAGCTATGCTGGTGTAACGCGTTTCTCAATGGGAACTTTATTTGCTTCTTATATTTCTTATGTAGTCTTTTTTTTCATTTTTTTTTCCATTTACTTTTTATCCCCACGCGGTTCTCACCACGCGAGGAGTGGATTTCAAGGCAGCCGTTCGCCTTGGCAGCACGACGATACACACACATACACACACAAATAATATACCTGTGTACTGTAAGCTTCTAAATCCTGTCTGATCAGGCCCAGCACGAAAATAAATCGGTAATTTTTAATCTGTACTATGTATATACATATAGCTATGATTTGCCTATACATATATTAGCGATATATTGAATTCGCGTTAGATTCAGCCAGCCTGTCCTTGGGATTGAATTCTCTATAACAAATTGCCGATCACCGAGGCTAGCTTGACCTTCTTCCTCTTCGACCGCGGTCGGACACAAACACGCACGCACGCGCGAGCATACGTATTATTTACATTATATTTTATTATATTATACAAATAGCTGCACGGTCGTTATTCTTTACATATAGGTGTGTGTGTATGTATGTATGTGTATGTATGCATGTATGTATATATATATATATATATATATATATATATATATATATATATATATATATATATATATATATATATATATATATATATATATATATATATATATATATATATATATATATGAATTTATTTATATATTTATATATACACATATTTCCGATGCAAATTTCACATACGTACGAGTCAGCTGCGATAAAATATATCACATTATCGTGCAGTCCCGCGATGTGTGACAGGGTTGAAATCTTTGCTGTAGAAGGGAAAAAAAAAATAAAAAAATAGAAAAAAAAAACACCTTAAATACATATCGCTGAACTAATCGAGAGAAAAATTATTTGTACACACATCGCAAATATATACACCTACTCAAATATTATACACCTGAAGGTATGCTGTCGTATCTATGGGTATCGTCCCGGACAAGTTTATCAGCGATGACGATAGGTATAATGTATATGTATAGTCTGAGGTACGATAATTTTAATTTTATTTTTAAGCAACCACCGCGTAGCATATATTAGGTATATGTGTGGCATATTTGCAGTATTATAACACATATAAACATTGTTATATGCATCAGCCTGTTTATTCGGTTTAGTGACTCGGCAAAAGTTGGAACTATCTTAAATTGACGGTTTTGAATCCCGTTCAAAAAACATCATACCGATCTGTTTTGACATCCGCGATGTTCAAATCTCCATTTTGAAGATATAGATGTTTTTGACTTCTGAATTTATTCGCGATTTGACGGCAGCGCGCGAAGTGACTAAACCGAATAGACAAGCTGTAATACACATGTATAGGAGTTGCACCCAATTCTCTTGTTTTTCTTTTTTCTATAGTTATATCAGCAAAGAAGAAGACAGGCGAATTTGGGTGCAACTTTACATGTGTTAGAATCCACACCCAGTGTATGTCCGTATGTGAATACATACATAAATACATACATACCAACATAGGCGTCGCGGGCGAGAATCTATCGATCTGCGGTATAGGTTCGTAATATTCCCGAAGACGCCTTTCGAAGTGTACAAGTAATACGTACCTACCTATTGCGCAAGGATGCAAGCGCGGCGCGGCGCGGCGCGGTACAGGTATATATATATATAGGTCAAGAAACAAGATTGGTATCTGCGCACGGAGCACCGTTGCGCTGGCTGACTTTCTAACGTGGCCGCCTGTTGCTGTTGCTGTTGCTGCTGCAGCCACGCGCAGTATATATACCACCGTGACTCTCTTACAGCTTCTGGAACAAAGAGAGCCTCGTGCACAAGAAAAATACCCTTCTGCGCTGTACATATAGGTATCCTGGGCGTTTCCTATGCCGCTGCGTACTAACGTTACAATCAACACGCTGGAAGTATACCTTCAACTGTACACCACCTTTGTCCCTGCAGCAAATTGCTATCCTTACCTCTTGTACCGTGGCTTATACATATATTCAGTCATATATATATATATATATATATATATATATATATATATATATATATATATATATATATATATATATATATATATATATATATATATATATATATATATATATATATATATATATATATATATATATATATATATATATATATATATATATATATATATATATATATATATATATATATATATATATATATATATATATATATATATATATATATATATATATATATATATATATATATATATATATATATATATATATATATACCCACGGCATATACCTAAATCTATCTATATATATATATATATATGTGTGTGTGTGTGTGTGTGTGTGTGTGTGTGTGTGTGTGTGTGTGTGTGTGTGTGTGTATCTGACGTGACACACAAAATATATTTATTGGAAATATATTTTTCGGAAATACTCCGTCCGTTTTTGCACGATGATCGTTTTCACGGATGAATACGTATAGGTACTCGTAAGAATCTATACCCTCACCGATACCGCTATCTGTCTACACCTTGTTTATCAGGAACAGATAAAATATGAGTGATTCTGCACTTGACTGGCAACATGTCCGAATTCATCCCATGAAATAAATAATTTGGGTTCGAAACGTGAACAATTCTACTGTCATCAGTCGACAAAGTCTATATCCGTACAATTAGAACATAATATCTCGACGAACCAGCGACATACTTAACTGGCGTGATGCAGACCCACTGCAGGTTGAGGGTAATAATTGTTACGAGAAATAATTGGGCCAAATCGGTGCGCAATACAATATGTATGACTTGGGGAGTGTAGCAATATACGAAATGAGCTCTATAAAAGCTCGTCTTGTGTGTATACGAGTACAGAGTAATGCAGGGTATGCATGCGAGCGTCCTGAGACTTGCACAGACGTAGGAGTAGCCATATTCACTTTTGTGCGTACGTGGGCGTGTGCGTGCGCGTGTGCGTGTGTGTGATTATTATAGTCGTAAGCGAGTCGTAGACGAAGCGCGAGTGCCTGCACTCTGCAGAGATTAGAGTGTTTGCCAGTGTAGAGTTGATGTTTGGCCGTAGATACATAGATGGTACGACGCTTTTCGTATTTGCTCGGATTATCCCGCATTATATGTACGTTGCGTCAACGCGAGTTTATTAGACTCACTATTATAGTATAGTGCCCGCAGTGAAGGTATCTATATACGTATATGTAGGTATACCTATATAACTATGTACAGCTATATATGTACATACATATACATATACATTCATGTATAATACACTCATATCCGAACGTATAGCTATATGTAGGTAAATGTACAAACGCGGACATATAACGTACAATATGTAAAAGGTTACCAGGTATATGGCACCAAAATCATTGCGTCCTGCATTCATAACTCTCATTATATGTATATATACATACCTGCTATGCATGTACATTACATATCTTTCAAAATTAATTTATATAATAATATGATTATATTTATATTTGGGGAATTTTTTTTTCTCTTACCATCTATTCAACATTTTTCACGTTATGGAAAAGAAAAATAAAATATTGACTTTATTTGAACCACCTTACTGTACGTATATACATATAGGTATACATAATATAATGTACGTACGTATCTATTATAATGTTATATTCCTATCCCATTCTGGGTATAAATTCTAATACATTGCCGGCCGCCCATAATTAAAGATATGAATACGGCCTAGTTTTCCCGTTGCTAATAAATACTCTTAATTATTACGACAGCGGACGGACAGACCCCAATTCGTTCGCGCGCCATCGTAGATTAAAATATATGTACGTGTATATGTACGCACGTATCCAGTACCTATAGCGACTAGCGTGAATATCTATACTTATATGTGCGTAACAAGAAATTACTGCGGGTACTAGACCCGAATAGATAGAGAATTTTTATTGTTCATTTGCGGTCAGATTTGCCATTAAACTTCTCGGCACCAGTTATTGTACGTATGTACGTACACACATACATGCATTCACATACATACATACAACAATTCATAATAAGTACATACCTGTATGAAAAATGTGCAACGAAATACATATATGTATAGGGTTAATTAAATACATATACATGCATATACATATAAATTTGATAAATTATGTGTGAGGTATATCAGCAGAATGGTCATCCCCGGATCACACTGCGGTATCTTAGGTATGTAGCTGCGGTAACGCAATGCCAGTAAACATTAAGCAAACCTAACAAAGGTTTACACCGATGTAGGCAGTTGTATTTATAGATGAATATTGGGTTGGTTCATTTCACCTCGATACACTCGCTGCTCTATAAAGTATGCGATAAAAAGTCCTGTGTCCGTGTTAGACACATATACCGCTCTCGAACTGTGCAGTACTCAATATACGCTATACATTCAGTCTTCTCCAGAGGTCGGGGTTAACTTTGACTAGAGATAGTTGATATATACATACCTATGGTAGAAGCCACAGATGATGATGCGAAATCGACAATATGCACCTGCGGGAACTTTGGTATCGATTATAATTCCATGCGTGTGAAACATCTACGCAGTTATATACATAAATATATTGTGTATATACCTACTGCACGTATTTATATTGGGTGTTCGTATACCTATGTATAGGTAAAAATATTTCACTCTTGGCGTGGCCAATTCCAAGGACACAGGTTAAGGTAAGCCGGTACTCGCACTTCGTGTTTACACGTTTACCAGGGATGTGGCGTACGCATACGCGTGTGCATAGGTAGCTCATAATAGATGCATCAGATGTATCGATGAATTGTAGGCTGGGGGACGATGCCCGCGTTATCTCTGTATCTACATATATAATAGGAAGTCTCCAGAACGAATAGTGCAGTAGGTGGGGTGTAACTTATTGGACGAAGGTCGTGAAAGTGGCTGAAACTTTATTTTTTTTTTCTTTACTGTGTACAAGTTCCGCGTCGTGACAATGATCAAGCTGCATTCCACACTTTGACATGGATATACATAGGTACCTATAGACGTATCAAATTGTATGTGTACACACACGCACACACACACACACACACACACACACACACACATATATAAAAACGTTAATTGGCGTATTTGGCGTACTTATATGTATACCTATATATCGGCCTTTGTACCTGAACTAAGACACTGCACGTATGTATATGGAGGGGCAACGGATGAGTGTTCATTACACGAGTCAATCAGACTCTTTATGAATTATGATTAGGTCCTTCGGGTGGACATGAGTTTATCGTATCGTACGTAATAAAGAATTGATCTTAACGGCATGTATAATAACATACCCATACACTATATACACTTTGCCGCAGAGCGTACCAGCTAGGTTAGAGCTGTATGCTATATATATGTACACGCATATTATAATATATGTATAATATATGTATACGTATAGATTATAGAATAGTACAGAGGTTGAGCCTGCAGTCGGTGGCTGCCGCTAAACCACCGGCACGGTCGCGGTGAGGCGGTGCAGTGGGAGAATAGAATGCGGAATAGCCTAGAATGCAAGATGTGAGCCGTTCTCCTCGTGTCTGCTTCAGCGAGCGAATCTGTGAGTCTGGATTTGGTGTGCGCACTCGGCTCTTGTGCACTTAGTTACGTACTGCAGGTACTCAGAATCAGCTGAGTTGTCAGCGGCTCAGGTATACATATATTCTAGGTTTCAGGTCGCGGCGGTCTCAAGTCCTCAACAATATACGTATACACACTTGCGCCTACGCCTATCACCTATATAGGTATAAAGTCTGTTGTGCCCTACACCTACGCGTTAATTCTTGTTAGTTGGCGGGGGCGCAGGTATTATACCTATTACCTATAGAGATAAATACCCATTCAATTTTCACAATTTCAGGTGCCTTGAACAGTTATTGAGGGCTACGTATAGCTGTCGACTGCGTTGTTACGGGATGTTTTCTTCTTTTGTTCACCTCGATTCATTATACAATTTATAGTTTTCGGCACTTGATTCATATCAGAACACTATGTCACTATGCGGTATTCATGACATAGGTGTTCTTTCCGTCCTACATCTGCAGGGGTACATATCTACGGCACGTGCTGTTTTCATAAACGGCGCGTAAACAACGCACGCGATGCCGACGACCCCGTATAAGACTGTACGGTATGCAGTGCGTTATGCGACTCGCGTGTCAAATTCAATTTTCATACCCATTCTTAGTGAATCCTCAAGGTCACCGCAGATTTCTTCAATGGAGCCCGCCACAACGAGTACTTTTTTCTTTCTCATATCATATACTCATACTTAAATAACACGCGTGCGCTCGGGCTTCGCGCTTGTTGCCAGCTCGCACTAAGAATTAAGGTTGAATTAAATTCTTATATGGATACCTAATTGAAAACACGTCAAAGACTGACGACGAAAAAAGTCGGTTACCAAACAAACTCTTTTCATTACAGATGTTTCAGAAGTTTATGGATGGTCTGCGCGTTCGAAATTAAAGTAGCCAAAAGTCCGAAAAGTTTTACGTTACATTCTCACTGAATTCGCTATTTTTCAACAGGTTTGATCATTTGAATCAGCATTTTGAAAAGTCTATTTTTTTTTTTCACAATTATTATTTTTTCTGCTTTAATCGTACAGCTCTTTCGCGAAGATAAATCTATGGGGAACATCGATGTACGATCGTGACTGAAAATCATATTTAAATTCGTCTCTTACTTTCTCCGATCGTCCTGCCTCCGGGGCCAGCCGACAACAGGTTGCCGCGTAGCATGGGGAACGCGCACGACGCGCGGTGATAAACGAAATGGGTAAAGGTATTATAGGTATTGGTATAGGCATGGGTACAGGTGTAGGTATAGGTGTAATAGGTGCAGGTGTAGGTGTAGGACGTGATAGAATTGGTATATTAATTCGCCTACTCGATGCGTGTTTATTATCATATAGGTATACCTCCTATATGTACGTGTATGTATAAACGAATCGTACTGCATACACTTATAGTATTATATGACTATATAGTATATATATATATATATATATATATATATATATATATATATATATATATATATATATATATATATATATATATATATATATATATATATATATATATATATATATATATATATATATATATATATATATATATATATATATATATATATATACCTACCTATGTGTATAAATTTATAGGCATATCTACATTCGCATTCCGTATACTCGTATAATACAACTGCCCCGGTCCAGATCAACACCCGAACCCGTAATAGACATCTATACGGGTTATCCAGTCGAAAGGAATTCAGCATACTGGCTTAGGCAGAACATAAATATATATATACATATATATATATATATATATACATACATACCTATATACGTATATTGTTATAGGCCCTACGCGCGGAGCAAACGAGCGAGCCAAGAGTGAGTATACGTATAATGTACAAGGCGGTATATCTACACAAACGTTTATAGGTATACGTACGCAGCTCCAAGAGACCTATAGTGGAGGACACGCCGAGCACGTAGGGTTCTCACGGTAGCATTTCGACTTCTGTTTACCTGCGTGTTAACACGGTTAGCCCAGAGAATTAGTAGCAGTATTTTTTCCGCCTCTTTTAATTTGGACACAGGCAATTATACAAGCTCGTATAATATGTATATGTATATAGGCAAAATTGTATTACATATAAATATGTATGGTAATTTCAGTTTCAAATTTTTTGAAAAATTGTTAAATCAACCTATGCCACATATACTTTCATTCATTACTTTGCTCGTTCTTGTACACACATTGATATTATAACTATTATACATAGATACTGCAGAGTGTTCGTTCTCATTGCGGTTGTCAGTAGTTTATTGTGCCAATTGTAACCATCCACGTTATACATATAGAAATACTCACAAATACACACACACACACACACACACACACACGTATGTGTATATCTAGCACACCTATATGCCCTGATGACTTATATATGTATACGTATCCGTTTTGAAAGCCATATACAGTAGAACGTCGATTATGTGAACGTAAATTATCCGAACCATGCAGATTTGGTTTATCCGAACGTTCGGTCATCCAAACCGAGATTCGAACAATAATTAAAAATAAAACAAATAAACAAGTACTAGAGCGGATATGTATGCTCCGAGATTTGGCAGCGAAGAGACGATCTTGCATCATAAATAATTTAGAAGAAAATCGTAGAATTTTTTCCAGAGAAATATAGTTGTATGTATGTTATTATAGGATATGCATATGAGGGATTACATGTGTTTTCACCTAGCCATTTCCAATTTCAGATTTGGCGCATCATTGCTATCTTTTTCATTCACAGGTGTATGTATAATGTGTATATGGGTGCAGTACCTAAGAGTATATCTGCAGCTATGCAGATCATACATGTAGATGCAGTAATCGCTGCAACTGTATCTAATAGGTATATACCTATCTTCATCGTGCCAGGTGTCTGTATATTACCTATACCTGAGTCAATGTTATCGACGGTGCAATACACAATACGCGTAGGATATACATATAATATACAGTATAGGTATATGTATACATATGGTATATGTATTATAATATTATCAACCGCAGCGGCGAGCGTCTTAAAGTCGAAGAACCTGCAGATGCAGCAGCAGGGATTGCCTGGGCGCCTCTGCACTTTCGCTCGCCGCCCTGGTGGTCATCATCCAGGTCCGTTTAACCGTATAAGATACTATTATTTATTGTGAAGGTGAACACAGGCGCTTGCTATAGCTCGCGCGCGCGCGCGCGCTCCGGGTCAGTTGTGGTTTTAAGAATGGACGGCTAATGGAGAAGGAGGCGGTCCTGTCACGCCACCAAATTAGTGACCACAAATCAACGACAATATGGCCTCCATTGTGCCCCTGTGCCCTTTTCTCGCATCAACCTCACCCGTTCTGTAAGCTTATATATATATATATATATATATATATATATATATATATATATATATATATATATATATATATATATATATATATATATATATATATATATATATATATATATATATATATATATATATATATATATATATATATATATATATATATATATATATATATATATATATATATATATATATATATATATATATATATATATATATATATATATATATATATATATATATATATATATATATATATATATAAGCGCATACGCACGCGAGTATACACATGTATACCCGTACAGATCACGATCACTCCATACACCTATCCTGCACCCAACCACCACAATCACCTACACCTGGTACCTAAGTGTGTATTTTCATTTATGAATGCCTGCAGGACTTACGGAAATTGAAACAGCTATGACGTTGCTCGCATGTGTGCAGTGCAGCGTGGGTAGGTATATGTATAATGGATATACGTATAGATATAAACATGTATGGTATATACAGGAACGTTACATATACATATGTATATATTATATCTTTTGTCTCTATCTTTTTTCAATGGTTAATTTCTCTGTCCTGTGAAATTTACGATTTAAATTACAGGCTATCAGAGGTTCACCAGGCTCAAAGTAATCCAGTGTAATTATTTCAAATTTTTATGCAAAATGGTCTTGGAATTGTAAATTTTCGAACAATTCACGTTTCCCATTTCGTTGCTTATATATTGTATGGATTTCAAAAACAAAACTGATGACTTTGATCAGCAAGAAAAGTACCTTTTCAAAAGAATATGCCTGAAATGTTTATACAGCTCGGTCTTCACATTGAATTTTTCATTGGAAATTGTGAAATTCAATTCCCGGTACGAATACCCCGATTGAAAATTATGAAAAAAATCTCACGAATTTTTGGATCAAAAAGAAAAATCTCAAGCCGTGTGCGATCGTGGAACTATTATTTCTTCATATGATTATCGTATTTTAAAAATTTAGAATGATGTGATTTTTAATATACACCTATTAGCCGTTGACACGTAAATAATTATCAGAATATTTTCTCATTTCTTGTAAGACTTTAGTGGCAGCTAACGTTTCGCCTTGAGAAAAGACCCTGCTAAAAATTGGAAAACAAAAACTTTTTTTTAGTTTATTTAATGATTCTGTGGAATCAAATGAAGATTTCATATTAGTTTTACACACAACAAAATGAAGACCGGAAGACCTGAACATTTGGGGCCAGATTATCGGGCCGAATGACAAAGACGGGGCACCAATTAATGCGCCTTAGAGCAAAGCAAACCTACTACTCCCAAACTACGATCCAACTCGAATATTATATTGTTGCTTTAGCGACTGAATGCAATCCTCATTTTGTTATCTGAATAAATTATTTTTTATATCTCTTATTATAAACTTTTCACTAGAAGTGTCTTGAATGTCCAACAGTATCGTCTCAAGGGAAGACGCTGCCAAAAATTTGCAAAGAAATATATTTCGGTTCTTTGAATTACCAAAAAATGTCAGATCAAAAATCAGTCACTATTCTTCGTTTCAAGATTATGGCGGTATAAATACATGTGTCTTTAAAAGAAATTGGGAAATTGTTGGCAGAAAGTTTACAAAATGCTGATTCTGATTACACAGTTTTGAGTTATTTGAAAAGGCGAGCATGGTGTCTTCTCTGAAAATTTCCAAAAGCGTCTTCCCTTGAGATGATTCTTTTGGAAATTCAAGACATTTATACATTAGTGCGTGCACAACTATCATGGGATATATATATATATATATATATATATATATATATATATATATATATATATATATATATATATATATATATATATATATATATATATATATATATATATATATATATATATATATATATATATATATATATATATATATATATATACATACATATATTCGAAACTTTTTTTTGATTGCACATTTTTTAGTAATTTATTAGAGTATAAACATTTTTTTTGTTAAATTTTCAGTAGAGTTTTTGCCCTCGTGGAAAGTGTGAAAATATTCTGATAATTATTTACGCGTCAACGACTAAGGTGTATGAAAAATCACGTTATTCCGAATCTTTGAAATTCGATAATAATATATGAAGGAATAATAGTTCCATGATTGCACATGGCTTAAGATTTTTCTTTTTGAAGCTGAAATTTGTGAGATATTTTTCATAATTTTCAATCGGGGCATTCACACGGGAAATTGTATTTTAAGATTTCTAATGAAAAATTCACTGTAAAGACCGAGCTATAGCACTTGAGGCATATTTTTTTGAAAGAGTACGTTTCTTGCTGATCAATTTCATCAGTTTTTCATCTAAATCCATACAATGGAAGCAACGAGATAGGCGTTTTAATAATAAACAGTGGCAATCAAAACCTTGAATTGTTCGAAAATTTACAACTCCGAGACCATTGTGAATAAAAAATTTTAAATAATTACACTGGATTACTTTAAACGTGGCGAACCTGAGAAAATATCAGTAGAAAAATCAAAACTGGTGAGAGTTAATAGTCGGCCCAGTTGGGATGGAATTCCCCCTGTACATAATAAATATTATATACCGTGAGGTTATGAGGAAAGGAAACACAGGATGCAGGCAACCCAATAGTCAAATTCCCGAAGATTTCCGAAGACATTGTATTTGTCATTTCAACCACACGGTGGGGGTTTCCGTCCCATGTTATTATCTCCGTGTCCGTGCAGGATCAATCACTCATGCAATCAGCTACCGATAGATGTATGTATGTAAAACTAAAATCAGTTCGTGGCCAAAGAAACAAGTGTCTATTTATTTTACAATTATTTTAAAATCTACGAAAAAAACTGAGTAAAACATTCGACATCTCATTTTGAAGATGAAATTTCTGGGCGCGTACGTTGAAACTATAATTACTGGACTCACTTCGGTCCTTCTGTCTTCACTGCCCCAATAATCTCAGATTCATGAATGGGGCGTATACATATATTGTCTCTCCCATCAAACCGCGGTATTTCATCGTCCAGAGAGAAGGAAAAGAATAAACTGCAATCCTGGAATCAGGACCACCTCCGTAGAACACCCTGCATAAGAGATATTTCGTATGTGTCTACGTATACCTATACCGCCTATACCTACCTACCTACCTACCTACCTACCTACCTACCTACCTATCTATGTGTTCGGACTACCAATCCTGAATACAAATCGCGTTTGAATCGATTTTGAATGCGGCAACGGTTTCGTGACGGTAAAATCAACGCTCCTTGAAAGATTTGCCAAGTTGGATATAATCCTTTTCAAATATACGTATATACCTGTATTCCTGATCTCGATGTTCAAATTGAAAGCGTCGCGTCGCGAGGGGGGGGAAAAAAAAAGATCCGAGGTAATCCTCCGTAGGCCTCTCGATTGGGATCTGCGGAGATGACCGCTATGTACCTACATACATACGACGTGTGTATAAGACGCTGCGCAGCGTCCCAACTCATAGATATGCAAATAGTAGGTCGGCCATTTTGAAATGTGATTTCTTCACCTTTCAATTGTTGACCTGTATATACATATATGTATGTATGTATGTATGTATGTATGTATGTAATGCGTACTTACTTGTCTATGTATAACGCAGTATATATTTATCTCTACACCTTGCATGATCTGACAATCAGTTTCCCATTGCAACTTTTATATGAAAAAATGCAGTGCAGTAGTAGTATAATAATATCAGAGTGTGGAAACGTATAATCAATGAACACGCGCCGGTGATTGATCTCTGCTTCCTTTTGTCTCATCTTTCTTTCCCCTGTCACCCCCGCTCCCCTATATACAATACCTACCATATATGTTCATATGCATATAATATTCACCTTTTAAACTGTGAGGCTGCCGTCGAATTTGCAGCGAGTCACGATCTTCCTGACTTTCCAATCTAAGGGTTCAACATACCCTATTATACCTATCCTCCGAAACTATAATTAATGTCGTTGTGCCATCAAACAAATTTGGCTTGCACCCCACAATGCCCAGTCACATTATACTCATGGTATACCTACGAGACCGGACTTCAGCCACGTCGTATAATATATCTTATACCTATACTTGTATAAGGATCCTGCAGTTAGCCACCTTTACTTACCTTGCTGCTGTGCGGCTACTGCTACTGCTGCTGCTGCTGCTGTTACTGTTACTGTTACTGTTACTGTTGCTGCTGATATTATTGTCGCTGTCGTTGTCATTGTCGTTGCTGTGACATGGACGATGTGACTCGTGATAAATAGCCGCCGTTGGGAACCGTCACACCGGTGCGATGCGCTACGTCGTGGCTGATTGGAGCTTAACGGGGTCCCATCATGAGATATTGGTCCCCGCCGGGGTGGCTACCGGCTAATCCGTAATCCGTCTCCTATCTGCTCACCCATCCATCCATATCCCTCGGGCCTCTGATTGTCTTATTGTACTCCTTCCTGTATGGGGTAGATGCGAAGCAGATACCGATTATACCTACTGAGATACCTGCAACATCAGGTATACACGTGTATGCGTATAGATATATATCCACATGTGTATATTCCTACGTCTATTCAATGTCCGCCATCTACCATATCTGCCTGCACGTTGGTTCGAGGTATTATTTGCTCATACCCCCCCCCCCCCCCCCCCCCCCTCCTCGCGTTAATTTCAGCTCGAAAAAACGTTCCGGGCAGTAGGGTGCTAGCTGTATGGATATGCACACACCTACATTTATAATTCCGCATATATATATATATATATATATATATATATATATATATATATATATATATATATATATATATATATATATATATATATATATATATATATATATATATATATATATATATATAAATGTATACATATATACGTACGGTGCTTGATCTATAATACGATTCAATACATTTAACAGGGTTTGACAACCGATCGTTCCAAACATGCAGTAAGTATAGTATAGCCTTTAGGCACCTCTGGCATAGCGTGTATGCCGGGTGCATGCTTAGACTTCCGTCTCGGTAGGTATATCTATAGCATGTTGCAGGACTCGTTCCGAAACACGTGAGACGAATTTATACCTATATGCGGGAAAAAAGAGTAGCGGCATACTATTACGGTGTTTTGAGCGGTGCTATAAACAGCTATGATATTTGTAGCGAACAATTTACCGGATTTGAGAGACACGACGCATTTTAATTCCCTGCACTCACCTCTTCACTCCTGAAATGTTAACATGGGAGGGAAATTGAAGATTGCGTAAGCGTAGAGTCCACATCCATGTGAAGGGTCCACGGGAAAAAAGGGCTTGTCCTTTAAACCCTTAAACCCTTAAACCTTGAATCTCCCACAATTCTTTCATTTGCATCAGTTCTAGTTGCATTTTATTCAATATAATGTAACATATATTGTTCGACATAATTCTCATTAATTCGGTTAAGGAAAGACCCATTTCGCCGTATTCAATTGCCGGACCTTAGCTGCGAAGTGGAATGAATTGCGTTTGGTCTAATATATATACAGGGTGAGTCTCTTCAAAGGTCTCACATGGGCGTATCTAAGCTATGCTGAAACGTAGTTTTTCGGCTGATTAAATTACCAGAGGCTAAAAATTTAAACATAACTATCACACTGTACATGCCTGAGTCCTGTGAATTCAATTTTTATGGAGTCACAGGTTTTGTTCTTCCGAAAATCATGTTTCTATAGTAACTGAGGTGAGACATTCGACAAGACTCACCCAGCCATAGAATGATAACATAGGAAATCAAAAATCAAATCGAAATTTTTGAGGTCTGGAGCCGTGTCGTTTTGACGTGGACAGCCCCGGGTATAGGCACGCAGGTTATTTTATATACGAATTTATGTCGTTAATCCCGGTTTGACATGAAAGTATATTTCAACATCTTTCACGGTCGTTTCAGGTATGTGTAAATATGCCTCAATGTTACGAATAGCTATAGGAGCTGAAGATTCTTTGTCAATTTCAATCTGAATAATCTAGTTACGCGGTTCATCCATTTCAGTATAACAAGATGAACCACTACTGCAGCGTCCGGGGGAACATAATGCGTATATCCTACCGTTGATTCCCGGCTGATAACAACAGTAATATTTCTTTCTTGGTACTTATATTTTTTTGACTCGGTCGTTCCCGCAAGACAAAAGTTAAGAGGGTTCTGAAATATTCTTTGTTGGCTTCATTAATCTTCAGCCGTGTATGTTGTTCCGAGTGCAGCGGCCGCCCGCGCTGTGGCGACGCTCAACGGGCTTATACAGACACATACATACATACATACATACATACATACATACATACATACATACATACATAAAAATATAGGTATATGCATAGGTATACGCTTTGTATCGTTTCAGGAAGCAAGCCTCGTTCGACTACTGTGATTCGTCTGGCTCGGTTAAAGTTCAAAATCAGAAATCCACCAATAATCAATCGTCACTATTGAAATCCATTCAACTTTTAATATTCGTATAATGGTTACACGAAATGGCTATAAGTGTGGGCTAGATGCGCAATTTATTTACCGAGTTGTGTGAAAGGGAATCAGCTGCGCGGTTCCACATGCCAAATGATATTATTCAAATGGATGCAAAGACGGCAAAGTGTGGATAACTGATTTGTGAGTAAAGGAATTATATAGATGTATATGAGGTATTCCACCCCGTTTCGAACGGTAAAAAAGTTGACCGATCCCAAAGAAATCATAATTTTGTCTTATTACAAAAATAATATCGAAAGAATTTATGTGAATTTCTTTAGAATTTTTGGATCGCATTTTTTGAGTTTTTCCGAATTCCAACTTTTTTCTACGAACCTCCGTATGTCAAGAGTGTAAGATCATACAATAAAATTTATAAAACAGAATAGTGGCAGTTTCAAATCACCTTTCTGTGAAATTTTTTTTGGGAATTCTCGATTCTATTTTTTTTTTTTTTTTTGAAAAAAGAGGTACTGAAGCATAGCTTCTAATAAACGTTTGGCACGTCCCAGAGTAACCAGCTCGCCAGTTCACTATTTGAGTCAGCTTATAGTGTAAGTGTTGCGTGCATGATGCGATATACCTACACGACGAGAGATATCAGCATATTATAATAGAAGAATATCGCATAGGTGCAAAAGGTCGCTGGCAATTAACGTGCGGCGATTAACATATTCCCGTCGCCTAATTTGCACATTCCTGGCGCCGAGAGCTGTAGACGTAAAGCGAGCGAGCGGCGTTCATGAATTAACAAAAGCAAACAACGAGCAGGAGAAACGCTGACGTTATATCCGCCGAGATGTCTTTGCGTAGGCGGTGCCCTCGGGGCGACCAGGCAACCGGGCAACCGTGCAGCCTTTACGAGTAGGTGTATTACGTACATACATATACATATAGTTATATACATGTATGTACGTATACATGTATATTTAGACATGTCTAGATATTTGTATACGTGTATAATATGTCTGTATATGTATATTCGTATACTTATATATCTATATATATAATATTATGTGTGTATAAATATATATATATATATATACACACACATATACACACACACACACACACACACACACACACACACACAGGTATATACGCGCGCACCGCCTCGGACTTTAGGAACAACCGAGGCGGAAGTCGTTACAAAAATTTCAATGATTTTATGATTATTATCTCCGATACATAGGTCACTAAAGGTATACGTTATATAGGTACTTGAACTATTTGTTGTAGGATTTCTGGATACTTTTACTATTTCACTCGAATTGCTTTTCGAATACCTATACAATATGGAAGTAGAAACGAATATGCGAACCAATCCTGCATCTGGGTAACTTCGCACAAAGTTCACCGTAAACCCAAATTATTAAGTACCACCGGTTAGCACGCGTATGTTTGACCGACAATGAGACACGTCGAGGTTTGCATAGATAAAGCGTTTCCAGGCGAGCTCAGAAACGGAATAAGAAATCCCGATGTTCCCGGTTTACTCACTCGTTCAGGTAGGGATGAGGATGAGGGCGAGGAGCGTGTCTCCTGATGGGGTCATCAGTGCGAATTAACATACCTGGTGGACCATCAACGAGCACGCACACCATGCCGTACACCGATGACTTCAGTCTGACTCACTATACGAGTATATACCAGGCAGCCTGTCGCGGTGGCCGTAGTATGCCGAAAAGATACAATCTCCATATAATTTATTGGCATATTTTAATTTAAAGGTTAAATACCAAATAGTTGGATGTGTTTGTGTGTTTGCATATCTGTAGATGCGTATATATATATATATATATATATATATATATATATATATATATATATATATATATATATATATATATATATATATATATATATATATATATATATATATATATATATATATATATATATATACATATACATATACGGGCGCATATATCACAGGTATAGGTATTAATATCCAGATAAAAACGCGCGGGTGCATGGGTACTATATCTGTGCGGTCGATAAGAAGATAGATTCCAGTAATGTCAATTCAAGAATCCCGACTGAAATCCCAACAAACAAAACTTATAGTTGTATACTAACGCGAATTCGAATTTTTCAATAAACTATACAGAACCGTGCTGGATGGATCGCGCCGCTGATCGCGTATATATGAACCCATATAACGTACAGGTTTTATATATACACCCGTCTTGTCATACGTTTGCGTATACGATTGACTCACATGAGTCGTAAAACAGGAAACTGTCCAGCTTCTCTGAAGTCATTGGAAATCTCCAAACATTAGCGTTCAAACATAGATTAGAGGTTCGACACGTCCGTCCGCTCGTCGTCTACCTATCCTATAATCGTAGTACATAGGCATGTATGTATGTACGTACATACGTGCACACGTACAATACGCGTTTACCGCGGGTTAATATACATACGTAACACACATTGGCATATCTGTGACGGTGCAGGGTTATGGTGTTTTACTAAGCGTTGGGGGTTGGAGACAGTGAGATTGCAGGGCCTGCACGGATCCTGGTTTTATAATATCCTGCAGATATTCGGTGGACCACGTCGGGGTATACGCGGGTGTACAACGGACACGCCCCACATCCAGCCGACATACATATATTGTATTTATATTACCCAGATATCTGCGTTGATCTCGTTAGGCGAACATGTTGCTACATACACAGGGGTAAATGGGTACAGGCACTGCACCACAGTCCATGGATCCGCACAACGACATAGGTATATGGTAAGTGTACAAGCAGCTACAGTATAGGGGCCAAACGAGTATCTAAAAAAACGGCAAAGAGACGCCCGCTGCGGTTTACGATTGCATGTAACATCGTTTTCTTGCAATTTATACCATAAAAATATGTATATCACTTCACAAGAGATACGATATATATTAAATTAGCCCGTGGTGATAGCCGGTAAGTTATAACTGCGTTGCCCGATCCACGGCCTCCGGTATACCATACATATATACAGGGCAAGAAACCGGGCGGCGTGTACCTACTCCATATACAACCGCGGGTAGGGTACATGTGTATAACCGATACAGGGACATCATTATCCTTTGTTCTCACACTGATCGTAACATATCAATTTCTATTCCCCGTATCGTATCCAGGTAGGTATCTTCACCTACACAATCTGACATGCTATGAATGTCTGCATCCATAGCTATGGTAGGTGATATTATAGGTATAGGAATATGCTGGAAACTATATCATTCAATCGTTAAATCGTTACCATTAATTATTTTTCGATGTGTAATATCGATACAACTGTATATAAGGTATAATACAACAAGTTGTAGGTATACGGAATGCGTGAAATTAACGATGATCCGATAGATCATTTAGAATTTGGATCGTGGGTAAAATCGTACGCATACCTACAGGTACACCCGGCAGTACGGGTAAAGGTTTCACGGTCCGTCCTTCGGCGTCCGGCATCCGGCGTCCGTCGTTCGTCGTCCGTCGTCCACTTCGTCCTAGTAGCGGCAAGAGGAGCGAGGGACTGCAGGTATACATACCACACTGTTGAACATTCAGAGAAATATCTCGTAGCCGTAAATATGTGCATGTGGTGGACCTCGCGCCTGCACCGCTTACAGTCTCATCTATCGGTGTACACATACAAAGCTAGGACAGCAGGCAACACCAACCGGGCTGATTTATGGCGACCATTCGTTCTAATCGTCCAGCATCTCACAGCCTCGCTGTCTACCGTATAGCTGCACTTTTCGAGTCGCTCGTCGCCGCTGACTCCTAAGACCGTAGCTAATTGAATATAAGAATGCAGAGATTTGGTCCAACCCATATAAACCATTTAATTAACTAGTCCCTCAGCCCGCCTCTTCCCTCACAGCCCCTTAGCTCTTCTCTGCCCCCCCCCCCCCCCCCCCCCCCTCTCTCTCTCTTTACATATATCTCTCTTTCTCTAACCAGCCGTCCCTTCTCTGAATTCGGACGGTTTACGGTCAACCGCAAGTGGGTGTATACTCAACGTTATTTATATAGTATACACGCATACACAACCTTATAACGCGAAAAACTGTCTCGAGAATTTCCTGTCAAGGGTTGAGCGCATCCACGCAAGGTGTACAATGTACACCCAACGAGATTGATTCTGATCCCTCCGATTTGGACAAGTCTGAAGTAATATTGGCAATGGTAATGCCGGGCTCGTGATATTCAGACACGTCCTGCTACGTAGCGTTAATATTGCATTGCTATCAATTATTTCAGAGTTCTCGAAATCGGAGGGATCAGAATCGATCTTGTTGGGTGGACATGTTATGTACAGCAGAATTTGTCCGGGCTTTATGTATTCTCCCCAATAGACGGAAGCTGGGATTAAATTCAGTTTAATTTTCTTAGTCTCCTCTATATAAAGGTCACAAAGGAAATTGAGTCATTTTCAAATGAGGAGGAATTATACTCGCGTTGATAATGCGGTTATACCAGCGAAGCGTTTTTTTCGTAGGTCCATCTATTCAGTAATCAGTAAAATATTTCAGTTGATTGGTTCCGATAGGTAAACTCTGACGCTTCCGAAACAAGCTTCATTTTCAGCTTGTTATATCGTTACCGGATTATGAAAAAAATAAATAAATAAATAAATAAAATAAAATAAAATAAAATAAAAATGAAATAGAAAAATACTGATATCTATTCGATGTTTCGTTAAAGATAGAAATATACGCTTCGGCTAACTCGCGGCAAATCCAACGGTGAGAAATCACTCTGTACACTTTGTAATCACCTGTGCAGCTATACGTGACTCATCGAGTCACGGATTCATAGTTTTATGAGAGCCAAATTCTAGGTATAGTTAGAAGTAGTATACGCATGACAATCGGTGTATAGATATGTATTAGGGCGTTTCAAAAAAACAAATTTTTTTTGATTTTCCATGCTCCAACCCCCCAAAACTGGAGTTTTTATAGAAAAAACAAAAACAACTCGCACCGACCCAACTTTATAGGTTATAAGCGGAAGCTGCCGCTCATTGGACATTTCTAATTATAGCAGCCAATTAACGTCTACGACGAACTTTTTCAAAGGAAAAATTTAAGACCATGGAAATTGTATTTTGAGTGTAAAAAAAAAAAAAAAAAAAAACAATCTTCATCGAATAAATTTTTGCTTATTCTTAAATTCTAATTTTTTATAAATAAAATTGGAAACAATTTTGAGTTGAAATTTTTCGTTCTGAGACGATTGTGTTCTACATAAAAATATATATCGATACAGATTGAGTAGCAAAATTATTATCATGAATAAAATTAGACGAAAGGAGTCAGATTTAAATGACGTATGTACAATTGACATTGATGTGCTCGATAGCTGGTGTTAATTTTTTTTACAAATTCTAGCATCGATACCCAGCAATTTCTCACAATTACAGATTTTTTTGCAAATAAATACCCGCACGATGAAATAGTTACCGAAAGCCTTGCAAAAACGTGTGTGCACGGAGAGAACTATGTACTGAAAATTGTTTTTTTTTTTTTTTTTTTTTTTTTTTACCATACGAAGAAACAGACTGATATGGTTGTAGAAATCAGTATGTCCAAGCCACTTATCGGTGTGTAACCAAAAATTGGTACGGCCCAAGCCAGTTATATCGTTATGACATAATTTGTGCCACCATATGAGCCTGTTCCTTCGTTACTACGAAAAAATACTATTTTCAGTATAAAACTCTTTCCGCGTATCTGAAATTGTGAAATTGTGAAAAAATCCCTCTGCGGAAGTGCGGAGCGGAGTTTGTTAATTCTTTCGAATTATTTCGAGACGATTTGGGGGACAGCCGTAAAAAATTCGTCGACGTCCTAAATAAGGACCACCATAACGTACGCGTCGTGTTCGTTTGATATCTTTTCATTTTTATAAAAAAAAAAAAATTAAAAAAATTAAAAAAAATAATATTAATGAAAAAAACAATATTATCCAAGTAAAATTGACTGTACATGGAACAAATCCGTATGGTCGTTGAGTTTCACGACTAATCCCTCAACTCCAGCGGCAGCAGAAGCAGCAGCAGCAGCAGCAGCATCCATATTGCCTAAACAAGACCCTAAAGAGGCTCCGGGAGCATGTCGAGCACGTGAGTAGGTAAATCAACGTCATCGGAAAGTTTCATTATACGGAGCATATATTTATCGCAGCATTATACACATGTGTGTATATATTTATGTATATACTCCATACATGTTTTTATATTTTCATAGAACTAGGTACGTATACGTATAGACACATACACGTATACGGACGATGAATCCGGTATAAATATACCAACATGTAACCACCCGGAGACCCGCTGTGCCCTTGAGGGGTGGTCCTTCTTCTTTCTCAATGCCCTACTCCTCACAGCCATGAGTTTTTATACTATTTTGCCCCGCGCGCACGGTGTGGCATACCGCGGCTGAAAATCATGCGAATCAGCCTATTCCCTTACTCTGTGGTAAATATTACGGATAATTTTTATAATCAGAAGAACAATCACATGACTTACAACGTATACAGTATACACCTTATAGGCGTCTTTCGCGTCTGCGGTTTTTATTCCGCTCGACTCCATCCTTTTTCACCTGTATACTTGCTATACTCTCCTGCAGGCGATCCTGCACTACATATTAGGCGTGCAGATGAGTAACCCATAAGGCGTTTAGCAGTACGCATACACCTGTTTCTAAATGTGTAGGTACACATAAATTCGTACTTGTCGGCCAACCACCTACCGCGGACCCAAATATGCAGACGTATGTCCGTGTACCTATATATATATATATATATATATATATATATATATATATATATATATATATATATATATATATATATAATATGTATATATGTATAGGTAGGTAGATATCTTTCTTCATTGATAAGAAAATGCGAGAGAACACATATGCGAGTTTAAACGCGAGCTTTATTGACACTTGTTTGTTTGCCAATGGCAAACCTGTATATCAAGCCCGTCCCAGCTCTACTTACATTTCCACGCTTGTATATTATACGTATACCTATATAATATATCTGACGGTATCTAATAAAATTTCTCGGAATTGCGATCGTACCTTGATATATTTATATACAGCTATAGATGTATACACTATAACACTGTCTTATAACTTACGAGTCCGGACCATCGACGGCCCGAAATCTTTGCCCTACTTTATATAATATAGACATATGTAGAGCCTTTCCGGCGCGGCGGGTAGAGTCTGTTCCAGTAGTTGAAAATCGCTTTATATATTATACATATAGTATAATAGATATATACCTATGTTTTATGTAATACTTTTGCTGGTAAAAAACCTGAAAACTATAAATCTACCCTCTGCAGGATGAGAGTATACGTATTATAATCGCGTGAATTGCCCTGATAGGTATATAATATATGAGACATGCCATGCCAGGCTCGACTAACGCGGTCTGACCCTGACGATCTCGGGTGCGACCCATGTCTTTTCGTTAGTTATATGCATTATTGCAGTCCCAACTCTATAGGACACTCTGATTTTGTTTCAGATATTCTCCAGCATTGTAAGGTTTTTTTTTTTTTTTTTTTTTCTCCCTTCTAATCAATACTTCTGTGATGACGAATAACTCGGAAGCATAATTCTTGTGTCGAAAGTAAAATTTATTCATCTTCTGGAATTTCTTAGAAAAAATGTTTTAATTTTTTTTCAACGTCAGAGTTGGAATAATATGTTGTTATATAGACCATGATACATGATCAGTGTTGGACGTTAATTGAGATGGCGGCGGATGGCATACAATAAATCCATATGCATTCGCATTAACTATCAAATAAATAACTGAACTATATCGCGGGGCAGGATATTATACATATGTATTCACATAGAGAAAACTGCAGTCTTTGGCCTCAAATAAGCCAGCCCTGTTGAGTGTATATATATATATATATATATATATATATATATATATATATATATATATATATATATATATATATATATATATATATATATAGTTCGGGGGAGCCCGCGCGAGGATGAGTTTCGATGAGAATATACATATAGGTATATACCTATATAACTAACACGTATAAACGTGTACACATCAATGTACAACGCATACTCGCGCAGGTATGTACGTGTATGCGTATATTCAGAGGCGGACGAACGGACAAGCGGACAGGCGGACAGGCGGACGGCACGCGAGGTCGTATATGTAGGGAGAAGAGGCAACGAATGGTTGTGCGCCGGGGGAGGCCATTAGTCCATTTAATTAATTAAAAGTGCATTAGTCGAGGCCGGGTTGTAGAGGTATACGCGGATGATATATGTGTGTATATATTGAACTGGCGGCGTGCGCTGCGCCGGAACCAGATATAGGGTGTATGTATTTTATATGTGAGTATGCTTTTGTATGTATACAAAGATGTATTTCAGTATGGGTACTATGTGACTGGGTACATTATAGGTATACAGTTGCTGTAACACAGTGTCTAGCTGGGTTGAGTGTGGCTCTTCGCAATTACTTTCGTCAACATGAAAACGTTGACGGGTAAAATGTCGACGGGTACGCGCCTATAATATGATCAACGCCGTTTTTTTTTTTTACCTGTACCTGACTCCCCCGTCATAACCCTGTTTACAAAGGGACGCGCGCTGCCGCGGACGCGTCAGGACAAACCGTGAAATCGAATCACTCTGAGAAAGTTATTCCTTCATTTATTTCTTTCATTTTTCTTTGTCGTCCCATATATATCCGCACACGTACGATTCACACACACACACACACATATATATATATATATATATATATATATATATATATATATGCATACATTGATACATAGCCGGAGACTGTAAAGACCTCGGCTGAGATATAACCTGGTAAGTGAAGAGATTAGGCCCGGATCATCGATCGAGACCACAAGCATCCCGAAACCCGGTTGGTCGGTTGAACCCGTGTCGAAGCAAAGTATTCAGTATAATGCACGGTGCGATATAATCAAAGCACCAGGTGCTAATGATCACGCGTGCCGCATGGGATCGAGACGAACAGGGCAGCTGACTTCGTATACCGCGTAATCAGCAATAATACTCCGTTAATGGATACCCCCTCCCTCGATTTAGCGGAGAGCCACGGGTATACCACGTATCGTCGGCCGATGGGGTATTATAGTTGTGTATGCTTGTGTAAGTCATAATCTTGAACATACCTAGGGCCACGGCGGCGGCCCTTCCAACTTTTTAGTGACTCACGGCGGCCTGCCACCTCGTTAGTCGTTACCTTTCACTCTCTATTACTCGTGTTATATTAATGACCGTGATACACGGGAGCAGATATGCTTCGACCGCGGGTTGTTCTTCCAAGCATCTGGGACCCAGGGTGTACAAAATGCGGCGCATTACCGGACACCATCATAACCTAAGATTTCTTACGAAATCCAACCTGCAATCCCAATCATAAACTGCAGAGTTGATTATAATATACATATAGCATCGATTGTAAACTGCATATACTCTATATATTATTATAGGTATACATGTAATATACATATAGGTATAGGACTGCACTCGACGTCGTGTGGATACAGTTTCTACAATTATAAAATAGGTTACTATTTCTGTCCGATATTCACCTTCCTTCATTGAATTAGATAAATCCCAATTATTGTCTGTATCCTCATAGGTGTATATGTATGTACATACATACGTATTTGAAACGAGTCTTCTTTCTGCTGTTCTAATTTTATTAGTCAGCATGACGGATAAAAGCCTACTGTACTTATAATTGTACCACATACTCTATAGAACATGCATAATTGTATGTAACATGCGTGAGTGAATGTAAATACCAACACCTCATCCGTGCCCCGGCCGATTATCACCCTTGAGCGTGACCCTATATAACTCGATAAACGACGCCACGTGCTGGTGGAGTAGTATATATATATATATATATACACACACACACACACACACACACACACACACACACACACACACACACACACACACACGCACACACACACACACACACACCGTGAGGGTAGGGGTGGCTTAGGGCAGAGGGCAGAGGGCAGAGGCTGACGCCGACGGGCGAGCGCTCTTAATACCCTCGCGTGTCCATATTCATTTAGTCCTATTTTTTTATTGTATTTTTTTCAATTTGTTTTTTTCGTTTATTTTTTTCTTCATCCCCTTGCAAGTTTCTCGCATATCAACCCACTATTGTGATGAGTACTCTGCACACTTCACGAAAACCGAAGCTTTCAAATAATCTAACGATAATATTCCAACAGTAATTATACATATATACATATAGGTATACATACATATGTAGAGGTATAGTTGCTATAAATTCGCTCAGAAGCGTGTACCTCTGTACGCATATACGATGCGTAGCAAATTCTCACACGAGATTCTTATCTTCAGAGTAAACTAGATTATAGTACACTGGCATTCAATACACCCGCAGCAAAATTAAAAGCCTTTTAATTTTGCCAACCAGAAAAACAGTTGCTTTATATCCTTGCTCTATAAGCAATTCTCATTGTCAATTATTTCCATACGTTCACAGATAATACAACGAGGAAACTAGCTGATTAGGTATTTATGTGTAAAAATTGATCGTTCGCTACTGACTGTTACGAAATCCGTTCGTTGCTAATCCGGAGAATCCTGCCTCATATTATTGCTGTCATACGGACTTGTGTAAGTATACAGCTGTGTACACGTATAATGTGTGGGTATAGGTACTGACAACAGCTGACAATGAGCTAGCCGTATTGTCAGTCTCTGCGGGATAGTTATGCCTATGCCAGGGCCTATGCCTTTGTTTTCTGGCTTCGGTTCTTCTCCTTGCAACCTGTACGACCTATACTTGGGTAGATATCTGCATCATGCGCAGGGCCGATCGCGGTTCTAGCGAGAGGAACTCGCGTCACGCTCAAAGAAAGTTTCTCAAATGTCAGCGTAAGCGGTGGTTGGTCGGTTCGTGTTAGCCGGCGCCGCGCAAATGCCAATCTGTTTACGAAATATAAATATACATGCAGGTATACATATACAGAGTGTCCTATATATACCGATGTGTGTGTGTGTGTGTGTGTGCATATTATATATATAAAGGGGGGGGGGGGTTGTTGGTTTATGAGATGACGTTTGTTTTTTGAATGTTAATTACACCTGTTTTTTTCTTAGCGCAGATTCGTAATCTACGGAAATAGAACAACACTTTTGTAGAAAACTTTTTCTTCCCTAAAAGTTCGATTTCTCATCATGAAATAATGAAGTTAATTATAACGTTACAAAGCCAATAACATAACAACATTCTTAGAGTGATTAATGAATTTTTAAAATGACTTGCCTCAATTAATCAATAAAAATAAACAACTTCTTACCGTTGATATTATTTTTTTTACCTCATATTTTCAATGGGTAAAGTTCATTTTATTGTAAAATAGAAAATCTCTCAATCACGAAAAAAAAGAGATTAAAGCTTTACAAAAAAGAGTTTTCCACAAACGAATTGTATTTTTTCTCTCTACATTACGAATCTGTTCATTTTATTGTAAAATAGAAAATCTCTCAACCACGAAAAAAAAGAGATTAAAGCTTTACAAAAAAGAGTTTTCCACAAACGAATTGTATTTTTTCTCTCTACATTACGAATCTGTTCATTTTATTGTAAAATAGAAAATCTCTCAACCACGAAAAAAAAGAGATTAAAGCTTTACAAAAAAGAGTTTTCCACAAACGAATTGTATTTTTTCTCTCTACATTACGAATCTGTTCATTTTATTGTAAAATAGAAAATCTCTCAACCACGAAAAAAAAGAGATTAAAGCTTTACAAAAAAGAGTTTTTCACAAAAGAATTGTATTTTTTCTCTCTACATTACGAATCTGCACTAAAAAAATAGGGGTTCCCGTTTAAAAAACAAAAGCTACCACATAAAAACCCCATAAAACCCTATAAGAATTCAAAATCCATATAGCATTATCAATCCTATCGAACATTAGAAATCCTATAACTTGATATGACTGAAACATTTTTGTTTTGTACGACTTTATCCTGTCGATTCATTTCAATGAAATTTTTTGAAATGGACCACCTAAAATATACCTATATAGGTATGTACATACATACATAAAACACCAAGTCCTGAGAGAAATGATATTATTGTGTACTGATATACCTATATACATACTCGTATATTATGTATATAGTATGTATATATCGGTGCATCCACATCAAAATACGGATTGTTCAGCTTGCTAATATCTCCGCTCGCTCAAACGAGTTCGGCCTACACACCTACTATGTATATTGGTTCTACCTCTGTGATGCATATTTACATACACCTATAGGTATATTTCCTATATCTGTACAAATAATATAACTCTGTAATATTCTATATCCGATCGTATCCCATAAAACAACACGTAAACGTATATGTATACAGTGTATACTATACACCTATATCGCGAAATGGACAGTCGAGATCGTATAACTGGGTCAGCGCCAAAGCACTTATATCCAAGTTTGTTGGGCAACTTGAAATTAGGTCAGTCGATACGTATCGCGTGTTCGCACAAATATGCCGCCTTGCGGACGATAGGAGATGAAAGAGAGAGAAAGAGAGAGAGAGAGAGAGAGAGAGAGAGAGAGAGAGAGAGAGAGAGAGAGAGAGAGAGAGAGAGAGAGAGAGAGAGAGAGAAAAATTAATGTCTTAGGATCCCCTGCCTCCTGAGAATAACATGATAAAAAACATTCATACAACGTCTGTAACAATGGAGAACAAAAAATCTTGACCGCTACCACACGTACAATTTTTGACAGATATACATATACCTATATATACACAGGTACATACCTATGTATGGGGGATTCCACGCCAAGTCAGCAAGCCTGCGATCCTGACTATTTTAGATTTTGGCAATTTTATTATACTTGGTAATCCTCATCCCATAAACCACCAAAATAAAGGTAATTTTTCTTTTTCGTTTTGTTCGTTACCGTCATTTATTTGTTAATTATTTAAGCTATCTAAAAAAATACGTAATTCTTAATTTTCAAATAATTCATATGAATTGTATGAGTAAATATGATGAATTTGAGACCTTAATTAAGAGAGTAGGATTTTGGCTTTTTCCACGTTTACCAAAAGGATTTAAATGTTATTTAATCTCGATTATTTCAATATAGGTTGGAAATCTTGTTTTGTGACCAGTTTTCTTAATTTGGCCTAAAAGTACAACAAGAATTGGTTAATGTTGTATTTTTCCGAAAACTCGGAAAAATGGTCGCAGAACAAGATTTACAACTTATATTGAAATAATCCAGATTGAATATTAATTGAATTTCTTTGGAAAACGTCGAAAGAACCGTAATTCCACTCTCGTTAAGGCCTGCCTTTATTCTCGTGGTTTATGGGGTGAGGGCTATCAAATATAATAAAATCAGTAGAACCTCGAATGGTCAGGGTCGCAGGCTTGCTGATCTGGCGTGGAAACTTCCATACCGTGAGGTTATAGGGAAGCCGTTCACTAGATGCAGGCAACCCAACAGTCAAATTTCCGAAGATTGCCGAAGGCAGGGTATTTGTCATTAATGGAAGGGGACGCGAAAATTTCTGTCAGCAGATATTTTAACTGTCAGTTTGTTAGGTTAAAAACAATTGTCAGAGCGAAATTGAAAAATCTGATCAGAATAAAGTTAATAAGCAAAATTCATCAATATTGATTTGCAAAAAAATTGCAACAGTTAATGAATGAATTATGACCGGTTTCACCAACGACGAATAGCTTTCATTCGTAAAATAACTTTAATCGTCGAATAAAAGTCGAAAATTTAATGTTAAATAATCTTCTGTTTCTAGTGAATAGAATTTAATCTACAATTAAAAGTTATTCGTCGTTGTTGAAACCGGCCATAATTCATTAATTAACTGTTGCAACTTTTTTACTAATTAATATTGATGAATCTTGCATATTAACTTTATTCCGATTAGATTCTTCAATTTCACTCTGACAATTGTTTTTAACCTAACAGCCGGACAGTTTAGTCGTCGATCTAGCCATCTAGCGGATTTCTCACCGTATTACACACATGGGCACAACACATCCATACATACGCGTTCATCATTATGTGTCCATGTGTGTAGTACGGTGAGAAATCCGCTAGATGGCTAAATCAACGTTCATTTCCTCTTAATGACAAATACTCTGCACCTTCGGCAATCTTCGGAAATTTGACTGTTGGGTTGCCTGCATCTAGTGAACGGCTTCCCTATAACCTCACGGTATACATAACAGTCCGCAATCGAGCACGCTGCACGCCATACGCCATTTAAAAATTCTGAAATCAATAATTAATTCTAACGCGATCCGAGAATTGTAAACTTGAGAAGGAATCATGGGGTAAATTAACGTTTGGTTTCAAAATATTTTTTTGCTATGCATTTAGATCGGAAGCTCGTCATAAGTTCACCTCGAGTGTAGTTCGTCTGTCTCAATTGTGAAAGTATTGTACACTAGATAGCAGTTCTCCCGTGGTTCCATGACATTGCAGTCATACCTTATTGATAGTGTGCGAAACCTAATTCGGAATTGAGAAAAAAATAATTAATTTTAGCACGGGTACAGAAAAGTGTGTTGGAATTTATTGAGAATTGCGAGTACGAGACCGTGAGCAACTCTAAACCGAACGTATGTATGTACACATATACATACATACATACTATACATACATTCCTGCCAGCTAACTTCTTTCGACCGCATAATGCATATATGCGTTTGGTTGATCGGTCAATTGATAATATGGAATGAGACGAGCCAGGGGTGTACCGGGGGTGTACAGGTACACTTGGCGAGGTTGATTCTGAGCCGGAAGTGAAAATCAGAAAATTTACTAGACTGATTATTACTAGGCAAGTAGCTAGACAGTCTACTGCGAAACCAGCAGGAGCTGTCTGCTAGACCGAGTCTGACACCGAGTGACGTCATTCCGAGGTGATCTTTTCGAAACTTAGCAGACAGCTCGTGTTTTGCAGCAGACTGTCTAGCTACTTGCCTAGTAACTATCAGCCCAGTAACTTTTCTGATTTTCACTTCCGGCTCAGAATCAACCTCGCCAAGTGTACATGTATAGCAAAAGCCCCCCATAGCTCCGGCAGATGATAACACCTCGGCAATGAAAAACACACATAGGTCCAGGTGCGAGGAGCTTGCAGATTTTCCCAGAGTCGAGGGAAAAGGGTGTAACGACTGTGTCGGAGGTGAGAGCGGGACGAGCCAGGGCCAAAGGGTATGACGTACAGAGTAGTGGCAAAGGTAGGAGAAGGAGAAAGAGAAGAGTAGCTCTACGCGAGAGACTACGGCAAAGATCTATTTATCTCGAGAATCTACCGGGTTTTATTCATATCTGAGAGAAATAATGCTGAATAATTTCACCATAAATACGGAGCTAGTGGGCGTAAAATAACGATAATGCAAGTAAATAATGGATGCGGAGTTTTATTACCCAGGGCGGGTGAATGCCGCGATAGAATCTACGCGTCCGCCCGTAAGCTGCGGAGTGCAGTCCTGCGTTTGCCTCGACCGCGAACGACGTCCAGGTCTTCTTCGCCCGCGTCCCTACCTGTGGATACACCTATACCTACATGAGTATACATGTATCCACGGCTATACCCACATACGTGCCTACAATATATATATATATATATATATATATAGGTATATATATATATATATATATATATATATATATATATATATATATATATATATATATATATATATATATATATATATATATATATATATATATATATATATATATATATATATATATATATATATATATATATATATATATATATATATATATATATATATATATATAATAAACTCAAAACTTGAACTAGCTGGTGAAAAATCGAAAAAAACATTATATCGAAAAATCGTAAAATACGTGTCGACTCATTTTGAGTGTCGATTAACATGCAAGAATTTCAAATTGATAAACAATTTGACGGTTTGAGAATATAAAATTGACGTGGAATGCCCCATATACACATATATGGGGATGCAACATGGTATATTATACCTATGCATGTAGAGTGTACACGATATACCTATGTTTGTATATATATATATATATATATATATATATATATATATATATATATATATATATATATATATATATATATATATATATATATATATATGTATATATATATATATATATATCATGCGTATGATCGTAAAAATAGAATGAGTATAGGGGTTGAGGATATTGTCGCTGTTTTTTGGCCAAGGGCTAATTAAGTGGCCGTGGTTGCATCTGAGACAAAATACTGTCGAGAAATTGGCCCACTGTTAAAATTATAAATTAATCTTTCCAGGTGAAAACCACAATTTGGCTCCATTTATTGAATTTAATAAGCCGGTATGTCTGTGCGAGGCTGTTATTCATGATACTCGTGCAGCCTTTTGCCCAAGCCTTCATGAATGAGTGACACTACGTCCCAGTTGATTTTTTTTTTTTTGCGCCTGTTTGCGAAGACGTTGTATCTTGCGATTTAAATGCTAGAAAATCGTTTGGGAGCACAATCATTTGAGTTACCAGATTCTTCTGTCTAGGAAACTATTAGGTATCCAGTCC